>JAJJMB010004448.1:1155585-1186461 GCA_023531105.1 Papaver atlanticum | reverse complement strand
TAGGTTTTGTATAGCGGCTTAATTCTTAGAGTATTCAAAACTGGACTAGGTCCCAGGTTTTTTTATGCATTTGCAGTTTCCTTGTTAACAAAATCTTATTGTGTCTTTTACTTTGTTTTCTGCATTATAATTGTTATTAAAATTAAGTAAAATACATAAGTACGTTAACCCCGTAATACTTGATATAGATCCTATAGATTTTTAGTTATTTCCAAACCAATTATCAAGTATGTTAGAGCACTACTCGGTCGAATTCGCAAGCGTTGCTATCTCAAGCTTGTTTGTCAAGTTTAGGTGATCAAAACTATAAGTCTTGATTTGTAGTCTACTTATAGCTATGTCTCGGATTAGGATAGAATGTGTAGTTGAGATTTAAACTTCACGGCGTTCATCGATTGAAGACAAAGATCTACTGAGAAGAGCTTGGAGGAACTTCATCAACAAAAGGTATGTGGAGACTAAAACTTATCTATCACTCAGAAGTTTATTCTATTCTATCTCCTAATGAGACTAAGTCGTATAGCTATATAAATTTTATATTTTACACATTTGATATTTCGAGCTGAGTTTAACACGCTTATATATTTCTCGAAATATGTGTTGGAAGCTTTTTGCTTTAGCTACGTTCATCATTATTCTTGACGAGATTAGTTGGAAATAATTTATTTGTTGAAAACTAAATAATAAGTCAAGCGATGATCATGTGGAAATTTCCTTGGAACATATTACATGATTTGTGTGAGACAGCCATTTGATGTAGACTCAGAATGTTTCGTATTGATCATTCGATCACTTAAAAATTACTTATAAGCTAATAGTTTGTGTGAGACAGCTATTGTCGTCTTATAAGGATGTTTCAATGATTGTGTTAGAGCATAGCTCGGTTGAACCCACCAAGCATTGGTATGCCAAGTTTGGTTGTCATATTTTAGTGAATCGAAACTCATTTAAAGAGTCCCTTGATTATTTAATAGAGTCAACTTCGTATAGGTTAGCTAGAAAGTTACTAGGATATGAGACTTACAAGTATTATGTGAAGACTAGAAGAATGTGAAGAAGTAAAGAACTACAACGACGACATCATCCTTCCACTTGAGTTTAGTAATATTTGACTTGAACTGTTTTATTCCTAACGTATCTTTCAAGTCGTGCATCTTGAAAACATAACTGCGAAGCTGTGAATGATTATACTCTAGTAAGACATAGTATTAAGGAATTACAATACGAAGTATAACTTCTATCTTTTGAACTTCGTATATAAAACATCGACATAATCGTATAAATGTTATAGTGATTATGTATGGGTATGGTTGAAGATTTCGTCCTTGGAAACAATGTTTTACATTCGTTTAAAGGAAGTACATTCATAAACTTGTTTTATGAATCGAAAGGGAAATCGCTAGGCTTATTTGTATTGTTATTCATTGCAAATCTTTGGATTACCAATATGTGTGTTTAGTATAACCGCTCATAACTTGTTTATGTATCTTGGTAAAACTATTCACAATGCCTGACTTTTGTATTGGTATGACTTTTATTAGTGAAACCGATATTAAGTAATCACCTGAGATGGTATGATTGATATGTTGTAATTGGTATGACCAACTCTTGACATTGGGGAACCGATCCTAGTAAGAGGTGCAACCGATCACAAGAAGGAATCGATCCTTCTAAGAGGTGCAACAAATTTTTAGTAATTGGGTAACCGATCCTATGACTTGTGCAACCGAATACAAGTTTATACCATAAATATGTGGTAACCGATCCTAGTACCTAGTCAACCAACTTTTGGTAACTAGCGTGACTAATCTTAGTACCCACATGGAGGTAGAACCGAAACTTGTTTTGGTAGAACCGTGAAACCCATGATTGGTGATTTGATAGGATAATCAATCACATAGTTCTTGGAAGTCAGATGAACCAATTCTAAACTTGTTTGGAAGTGTGGCAAATCGGTTCCAAGATTGTAAATATGAAAAAGGATTTACAAAGTAAAGATGTCAACATACTTTGAACATGTGAAGTAACTCTTACCTTTTATTGTTCAAAGATATTTCTTAATAGCTAAAGGAGAATCTCGGATCGAAACAAATTGAGAATCTTTTAATTAAGGTTTTTAGTTTTATATGCTTTTAATTTCCAGCAATTAAATGCATATCTTTAGAAAATAAAAATTAGTAATGTGCATTTACTAATTGGAGATTTTCTACTGAGATTTCGGTCAATATTTGGACAGAGCATTTCCAGGAATTATGAAAACCGATTTGGCGTTTATTGCATATCTTTGAGAATATTCGGTTTTGGAAATTCCTTGGTGTCCAAACTTCCTTGGTCTATAAGTATTGAAGTTTGCATTTCAAGCAAACTAATCCTTAGATCCAGCAAAACTACCTAGTTGTGTTGTTACTGGTGGAGCCGTCTATTCGGAGAGGAAAGTACCCTAATTAGGCGAAATCTCTTACGACCGTTCATTTTAAAGACTTCTTTGGGATTAAGAAGCTCTACGAGTACCGTTGGTGGGAAACTAGATAATTGCAGCTTATTATTAGTTTTCGATTGATTTGATTAACTAACGGTTGTTGAACTTTGATTGCACCTAGTTTGTTTATGCTTGAGAATCTTTTCTTCTGATATAAGATTCACTCAAACTAGATCGAAGTATCGACGGGGATCTTTAAACTATTTGTAGATCTAAATACGTCTTGTGATAATCCATTGTTAACAGACTCCATTCTATGTGTGATTGATCACAAGAAATTGAAGTTGTTTGTGTGCAGGTGTTTATTGAAGATCTAAGAAGATTTGAAGACAAAGAAGATTTCTTATTTGAGTTCATAATCTTTGGTGTGCACAAAACTCGATCGGCTGGAGGGATCCAACTATAATCGGTTTATCTTTGTGATAACCTTGATTGTTTAGTTGAGTAGATCGGCATCAATACATTTTTTTGTGATTCATAGTATTGATTGCATAGTCTAAACAATTACTTTGGTAGTTGTTGAATAGATAGATCTAAGAACCCGACAAAGGAGTTTATTGGGATAAACAGAAGAGCCTTTTGTAAAACTCATATGATGTTGTTTGAAAAGAGTTGTTACCGAACATATTTTTTGGTCCTTTACTGTTTGGAATACAAACCAAAGGAATTGTTCCAAGTGCGTGACTTATTACAAGTTGGAGGCGCAGGGATACTGAGGGAACTAGGTGAACTATAGGTTTAGGTGCTTGGTCTCAACTATACGAAGTTGGTTTAGATTTTGTATAGCGGCTTAATTATGAGAGTATTCAATTCTGGACAAGGTCCCGGGGTTTTTCTGCATTTGCGGTTTCCTCGTTAACAAAATCTTGTTGTGTCTTTTACTTTTCTATTTCCGCAATTATAATTGTTTTATTATAATTAAAAGTAAAATACACAAATGTTAATTCCTAATTACTTGATAGCAATCCTATTGTGTTTAGTTAAGTCTGAACCTTTTATCAAGTATTCATACTTCATTGTTGTATTGTCTCAATCTTGTATCCATAGTCAATCACACAAGTTATCTTATTGTCGTATTGTCTCGATCTCGTATCCATAGACAATCACACGAAGTGTGAACCGATTAGTTGTATTGTCTCGACTCAGTCCATAGACAATCACTTTCGGAGAAGGACTTATAGGTGGAAAAGTTTTAGATTGAGGTATATTTGGGTACCCTCGTCTTTTCAATTGGTATCAGAGCAGGCAAACACGAAAAAGATCTAACAATCTATGTTTTGTGTGATCCAACCTATAAGAATTGAATCTATGGTTGATTCAGTTAACGTAAAGCAAGATATCAAGTGTTTTTAATTAACACTTGATGATGGCATCTACGATTCAATATCTGAAAACATTCATGAAATCATCACTAGAGATTCTACTAGACAAGTTAATCTTGTTAATAATGTAGAAACCGATGACGACTGGAAAATACGTCTAAAAGAAGGGTTAGATGAAATTTTCGATGATGATGACTATGATTTGAACAAGAAGTAGAAGAGGATATCTCAGAATACTCTAAACTGCTGGAACCTTTGAAAAATAAAAAACTGAGAACTTCGAATTTTCTTGGTTTTATTACTCCTCTTTGTCGTGAGAACAAGAAACTGAGGATGGTTTTTCAAGAATGTTATAAGGGTTACCGCACCAGTGATTATCTTCTTAAAGATCGTACAGACGAGCTTAATTCTAAGAAATTAGAATGTGAAAATCTTCGAAGAAATCTCTTTTTGTCGGAAAAGAAACTTGCTGAATCTGAAGCAAGGGTTAATTCTCAACAAAAGAGTTTTGAAGAGAAAAAAGGTGAATATCTCTCACGAGAAAAATGCCTTAAGACCGATATTACTGGTGCTCTTGATAAAATCAAGATGTTGGAAGAAGAAAATTTGAACCTGAAAAAGTTCAATGATAGCTCAAACAATTTAACATCAATGTTAGAAGCAAGTAGAAATCATCGTGATACACGAGGATTGGGCTATAAGGGAATAGATGCTTCAAATATTAGCAAAGAGGTAAAATTTGTTAAAACTGCAAATTCTTCTCAACCAGAGGCTTCCACTGATGTCAAAAATGATACTATTTCTTGTAAAGAAGTAAATCCAGACAAGCCTAAGAATGGTGTTCAACCAGTCTCGTCAAGTGAGGAAATCAAAGAGAGCACTTCTGCTAATGTGACGAAAGCAAAACCGTTGAACAAAGACAAGAAGAAGAAGAAGAAGAAAACTCGTCGAGCTCCAATGCAAGCGGATCCACAAAAATGTAACATTAAAACTCAGACTTCGTATGTTTCTAAGCATTGTTATTATTGTGGTAATAAAAGGCACTTACAATGGGGATGCAATATTCGTCGTAAGATGCAGGATGCACTTTCCTTTGTATCAAACGAATTGACTAAGATTGCTCCCCAAAGGAACTCAGATCGATATTGTCCAAAGTTTAGGCAAGAAAATTATTATAATAATAAATCATGTTTTGCTCATCACTCGACAAGGACATCTTATAAAAGACCCTATTATATAAAAATAGATGACTTTGCAAATACTAAGACAAGATCTGATGTTCCAAATTGGAGAAAGGTTGTTTCGCAAAATATCCAAAAGGACAATGATCCTAATAGTATGAAGGAGAAAGCTGCTCATGCGAAACCCAACTCTAAATGGGTCCCAAAGTCCTCCATAGCCAAGAAGGGACCAAAAGTTAGTCACAAGAATGAATCTCAGCTGTTAATTGTTGGTGACAATAATTATAAGAGTTTTCTTGAAAGGCTAAAGAAAGACATCATGTCTGAAATCTCTTGTACTAGTGAACGTTGTGATAATGACACTCTTCATCACAAGTCAAATAAGAAAAACAAGAGAAAACAAACCAAGCAAGAGGTCAAGAATGATGATTCTGTCTTAGTCACTCGTGACGAACAAGACAAGGATCAACTCAACACAACCTAGTTGTGTTGGAATGTGCATGCTCACCTTTGTGCTCAATCTTTTGAAGGGTGAGGAAGCACGTGAAATTGAGCACATGATCTCTCGGTTATTATATGACTAATTAACATCTTTAGGGAGATTTATTTTCTTCTATACTCATACTTTCTCAATCTTTATTTGATCTTTTAATAGAAACGGTAATTTTTAGTTTATGATGTTGATATCTACTGATCATATATATGTAGCTCTTGTTTTTACGGTTAAAACGAGCCAAAAATAACTGAATTCGGATATCGTATGCAAAAGTTATGTCAAAAACAGTTTAGTGTTGTGATCTGTCACAAATAACTCTTGTAACCGATCCTAGTAACCGGTCCTAGTGACTACTAGTGATTTTGTACCCGATCCTAGTGATAGGTCCATACGAAGGAGTGTAAAACTGTTTTGCCCATAACTTTTTCGTCCGAACTCGGAATGACCTCATTCTTTTTGCGTTGGTTTCGCAATTCAATTCCATACAAGATAAAGGTAATTGCAATACTTGATTATTTGTAGAATATTAATGGTGTATTGCATTTATGTTATGGGATGTTTGATTTCGGTTTTCACAACCTTAATATTCGATCTCATATGGTGTGAACCCTTATGGTTTGGGTGACTTTTTGATTTAGCGGGATTGAGTTCTAGCAGAGGATCATAAGGGGTTCTGATTGAAACTAATATGTGAAAAAGTCACAATATGTTGAATCGTTTTTGGTTTAACATAAAAGCATATGTGTTTCGGGTTTTCAACTTTTGCATCGCATTAGTTAAAACCGATTTTCAACCTTTTTCTGGTAAAGGTTGCTCTTTGTTGTTGTTCTTTTGTTTTGGCGAGAGGACGACAACACAACGGGGGAGAGTTCTATGTGAACTTACGCTTAATAATATATCTTTCTAGGGTGAAGAGGATGTGGAGCTTGAGGTAACGAATTTGTTAGTTAATCATTTTCCTGTTTAAGAAAAGCCTGATTTTACTGCATATATTTATTGCTTTTGCTTAACAAAATTTCGGTACAATTGATGTTTATTCCATTATTTTTGTATGGATGTGTGTGTGATTCAATTGTTTCCGGTTAAGATAAACTATTATTATCTTGCTTTATGGTTTGGTATCAATTGTTTAGGCTTATGAAATTTCGGTACTATAATGTCTATGTTTGTTTCAATTGCTTCCGGTTGAGGTAAATAATTATGCAAGTTGATTTATTTGGTTTTTATGAATTGTTTATGGCTTAACAAAAGGGTTTTCGGGATCAATTGTTTTGTCCAATTCGATTCCGGATAAGATAAACTAATTTAATTCTGATCTTAGTTAGACTTATCAAAGTGGAGGTTTCGGTTATTCAAGTCTAATCGAATGCCTTAACAAGAAATGCTAGTTAACTAACCTAGTACTTGTCTTATTTAAAAGTGAAAGGTCTAAGTTATTATCTGAATAATTAGAACCTGATGAGAAAAATAGAGTTAATTATAATCTTTATTTTGGTCTTATCGAACAAGCGATTGTATTTGTACAATCGGTTTAGCAAAAGAACTAAAGTGCTTAGTCAATTTTTGATTTGCTAAACTATTAGGGAAAATTGCTTCGGGCAATTGTTTCCTTGGTAACATATCAAAACAAAATTACTTTGTAGTTTCGATTTTGATATTGGTTGTCTAAAATGGTGTGTGGAACCCTCGTGCTTAACTCTTATAGGTTTTGCAAGTCTTTTAAGATTTGTAAGATCCTTTCGGTTTGTCTTTTATTTGCTCGTACCTTTGTCATTTTGTGACAAAAAGGGGGAGAAATATATGGAGTAAACAAGTGATTTGGTATCACTAAGGAAAGGACAATGGTGCTTAAACGTTATATCTAACGAAAGAGTAAAGCATAGACTAAGGGGGAGTAACATATCATATTGATACTTGTGGTTATCTTCACTACAAAGGGAATAACAAAGACGTGCGGATTGAAAATCTACCTATCTTACCTTTAGGGGGAGTATTAGCCTTCTTATTATAATGTCAACAGCGGCATTTATGGATTGAATGTATACAGGTTATTGTGCCGTTGAAACTTGGAATCAAGCGTATGTGTAATGAATTCTTGTAATTTGTTTATCCATATGATGTAAGAGTTTTGTCACTAAAATTGACAAAGGGGGAGATTGTTAGAGCATAGCTCGGTTGAACCCACCAAATGTTGGTATGACAAGTTTGGTTGTCATATTTTAGTGAATCAAAACTCATTTAAAGAGTTGCTTGATTATTTACTAGAGTCAACTTCGTATAGGTTAGCTAGAAAGTTACTAGGATATGAGACTTACAAGTTTTACGTGAAGACTTGAAGAATGTGAAGAAGTAAAGAACTACAACGACGACATCATCCTTCCACTTGAGGGTAGTAATATTTGACTTGAACTGTTTCATTCCTAACGTATCTTTCAAGTCGTGCATATTGAAAACATAACTACGAAGCTGTGAATGATTATACTCTAGTTAGACATAGTATTAAGGAATGACAATACGAAGTATAACGTCTATCTTTTGAACTTCGTATATAAGACATCGACATAATCGTTTAAATGCTATTGTGATTATGTATGGGTATGGGTGAAGATTTCGTCATAGGAAACAATGTTTTACATTCGTTTAAAGGAAGTACATTCATAAACTTGTTTTGTGAATCGAAAGGGAAATCGCTAGGCTTATTGGTATTGCTATTCATTGCAAATCTTTTGATTACCAATATGTGTGTTTAGTATAACTGCATAACTTGTTTATGTATATTGGTAAAACTATTCACAATGCCTGACTTTTGTATTGGTATGACTTTTATTAGTGAAACCGATATTAAGTAATCACCTGAAATGGTATGATTGATATGTTGTAATTGGTATGACCAACTCTTGACATTGGGGAACCGATCCTAGTAAGAGGTGCAACCGATCACAAGAAGGAATCGATCCTTGTAAGAGGTGCAACAAGTTTTTAGTTATTGGGGAATCGATCCTATGACTTGTGCAACCGAATACAAGTTTATACCATAAATATGTGGTAACCGATCCTAGTACCTAGTCAACCAACTTTTGGTAACTAGCGTGACTAATCTTAGTACTCACATGGAGGTAGAACCGAAACCTATTTTGGTAGAACCATGAAACCCATGATTGGTGATTTGATAGGATAATCAATCACATAGTTCTTGGAAGTCAGATGAACCAATTCTAAACTTGTTTGGAAGTGTGGCAAATCGGTTCCAAGATTGTAAATATGAAAAAGGATTTACAAAGTAAAGATGTCGACATACTTTGAACATGTGCAGTAACTCTTACCTTTTATTGTTCAATGATATTCCTTAATAGCTTAAGGAGAATCCCGGATCGAAATAAATTGAGAATCTTTTAATTAAGGTTTTTAATTTTATATGCTTTTAGTTTCCAGCAATTAAATGCATATCTTTAGAAAATAAAAATTAGTAATGTGCATTTACTAATTGGAGATTTTCTACTGAGATTTCGGTCAATATTTGGACAGAGAATTTCCAGGAATTATGAAAACCGATTTGGCGTTTATTGCATATCTTTGAGAATATTCGGTTTTGGAAATTCCTTGGTGTGCAAACTTCCTTGGTCTATAAATATTGAAATTTGCATTTCAAGCAAACTAATCCTCAGAGCCAGCAAAACTACCTAGTTGTGTTGTTACTGGTGGAGCCGTCTATTCGGAGAGGAAAGTACCCTAATTAGGCGAAATCTCTTACGACCGCTCGTTTTAAAGACTTCTTTGGGATTGGGAAGCTCTACGAGTACCGTTGGTGGGAAACTAGATTATTGCATTTTATTATTAGTTTTCGATTGATTTGATTGACTAACGGTTGTTAAACTTTGATTGCACCTAGTTTGTTTATGCTTGAGAATCTTCTCTTCTAATATAAGATTCACTCAAACTAGATCGAAGTATCGACGGGGATCTTTAGACTATTTATAGATCTAAAGACGTCTTGTGATAATCCATTGTTAACAGACTCCGTTTTGTGTGTGATTGATCACAGTAAATTCAAGTTGTTTATGTGCAGGTGTTTATTGAAGATCTAAGAAGATTTGAAGACAAAGAAGATTTCTTATTTGAGTTCATAATCTTTGGTGTGCACAAAAATTGATCGGCTGGAGGCATCCAAATATAATCGGTTTATCTTTGTGATAACCTTGATAGATTAGTTGAGTAGATCGGCATCAATACATTTCTTTGTGATTCATAGTATTGATTGCATAGTCTAAACAAGTTCTTTGGTAGTTGTTGAATAGATAGATCTAAAAACCCGACAAAGGAGTTTATTGGGATAAATGGAAGAGCCTTTTGTCAAACTCATATCACGTTGTTTGAAAAGAGTTGTTACCGAACAGATTTGTTGTTCCTTTACTGTTTGGAATACGAACCAAAGGAATTGTTCCAAGTGCGTGACTTATTACAAGTTGGAGGCACAGGGATACTGAGGGAACTAGGTGAACTATAGGTTTAGTTGCTTGGTCTCAACTATACGAAGTTAGTTTAGATTTTGTATAACGGTTTAATTCTTAGAGTATTCAATTCTGGACAAGGTCCCGGGGTTTTTCCTGCATTTGCGGTTTCCTCGTTAACAAAATCTTGATGTGTCTTTTACTTTTCTATTTTCGCAATTATAATTATTTTATTATAATTGGAAGTAAAATACACAAACGTTAATTCCTAATTACTTGATAGCAATCCTATTGTGTTTGGTTAAGTCCGAACCTTTTATCAAGTAATCATACTTCATTGTTGTATTGTATCGATCTTGTATCCATAGTCAATCACACAAGTTATCTTGTTGTCGTATTGTCTCGATCTCTTATCTATAGACGATCACACGAAGTGTGAACCGATTAGTTATATTGTCTTGACTCAGTCCATAGACAATCACTTTCGGAGAAAGGACTTATAGGTGGAAAAGTTTTAGATTGAGGTATATTTTGGTACCCTCGTCTTTTCAGATTGAAATGGGAGTTTAGAACAATTAACCTTTGTTTGGATACATCACAGTATGCATACCAGTGTGCAAACTATTGTGGTATGATTCAGGTCTTCAAACCTAGTTTGCATACCAGTATGCGAACGGTTTTTGGTAAAGTCCGAGAACCAAGTTTGCATACCAGTATGTGAATGGTTCTACCTGAGTTAAGTCCGGGATGGTAGTATGCATACCGGTTTGCAAACTGCTGGACAAGACCAAAGTCCAGAACTATAGTTTGCGTACCCATTTGCAAACTTAGTAGTTAAAGTTCTAAAATCGGTTAAATATGTTTACATACTCATGAACAAATACATTTATAAATTAAGGAATGCAATCTTTGCAAATCGTGACTTAATGTTCATGATTTGATTCTCATGAATCAATCCGATTTTGCTTCAATTGTTTCTTGTATACTTGTATGAGATATATACAATTGAACAACTCTATGAGTAACACAATTAGATTCATTTGATTATCTTTCATGTTTGATTGATCATCATATTTGATCTAGAAGTGTTAGATGAATGTGGTTAAGACAAAAGTGTTCATATGGCTAACTTCGGTTAACTATTGTTGAGCAAACTAAATATACATGTTTAGGTACGGATACCCATTTCTAAATGAAGGTATATTTCATTTGTGTGTAACTGAAAAAGCGAAGGTCTAACAACCACACCCAATATTTCGTTTTGGCAATTTGTATGGACAAACTCCAATATACTTTCAAGAGAATCAACTATACAGTCAGAATCAATCTTTAGAAAAGTATATCAAAGAGTTGTATCTCAATTTCTCAATTCAATCCGCAATCAAACAAATGGGAATTTGCGAGCCCGATTGAATAAGAGAAATAACTTGGACGGTATCACAAACCAATATCCAAGTGTCAATCAATTCAATCAATAACCCAAAGGCCGGATTCAAGAACTGATTGAACTTAACGCACAACCTTTGATATTTCAATTATATAAACAAATATAATGCGGAAAAAAAATAACATAGACACCAAAATTTTTGTTAACGAGGAAACCGAAAATGCAGAAAAACCCCGGGACCTAGTCCAGCTTTGAAAACCACACTGTATTAAGCCGCTACTAAAACAAGCCTACAACCAATGAACTTCAGACTGGAATGTAGTTGAGCCCTAACCAATCTCACACTGATCAAGGTACAATTGTGCTCCTTACGTCTCTTAACCCTAGCAGGATTCTACGCACTTGATTCCCTTAGCTGATCTCACCCACAACTAAGAGTTGCTACGACCAAAAGCCGAAGACTTGATAAACCAATCTGTCTCACACAGAAAAGTCGATTGATATAGATAAATCTGTCTCCCACAGAAATACCTATGAGTTTTGTTCCGTATTATGATAAATCAAAGTGCACAGGAACCAATTGATAAACCGGACTTATATTCCCGAAAAACAGCCTAGTATTATCAATCACCTCATAATAATCATAATCGTATGGAAGCGAAACAAGATATTGTGGAATCACAAACGATGAGACGAAGATGTTTGTGACTTCTTTTAATCTTACCTATCGGAGATAAATCTCCAGAAAATCTTAGAAAAGATAATACTCAATCACGATAGTATAAGTAAGATTAGAACACGCAACTACAGAGAAAATAGTTGGGTCTGGCTTCACAATCCCAATGAAGTCTTTAAGTCGTTAACCTACAGGGTTTTGGAATAAACCTAAGGTTAAAGGAGAATCGACTCTAGTCACAACTAGTATCACTCAGGAGGTGTGGGGATTAGGTTTCCCAGTTGCTAAAGTTCTCCCTTATATAGTCTTCAAATCAGGGTTTGATAGCTTTGAAACAAAGAAATCAATATACACCGTTAGATGAAACCTGATCTAAGAGCCAAGCTAAGTTTGCTTGAAACCAAAGCAATATCTCTCAACCATTAGATGGTCTTAGCTTGTTACACACAAATGAAATGTACCTTCATTTAGATATGGATAACCGTGCCTAAACGTGTACACTAGGTTGGCTCAACAATAGTTAATCGAAGTTATCCATATGAACACTTTCATATCAACCTTATTCATCTTAACCACAACTAGTTCAAATGACTCAAATGAAACTAGTTATAGAGTTGTTCAATTGTTTATATTCTCATAGAAGTATACAAGACATAATTGAAGCAAAATCGGTTTGATTCACTTGAATCAATTCATGAACATTATATCCATGGTTTGCAAAAGATTGCATTCCATTTTATATAAATATATTAGTTCATGGCACAACCGATTTTAGAACTTAACCCACTCAAGTATGCAAACGGGTACGCATACTATCACACATCCAAAATATCAGTTGAATTCAGTACGCGTACGGGTACGCATACAATAGTTCGCGGACTTCAACTGAGTTCGCCAGTACACGTACAGGTACGCATACCAAGGCTCCCAGACTTTACCTGACCTCGCCAGTACGCATATGGGTATGCATACTACACCGGTCTTTGATCAGCATATCTGCAAGTATGCATACTATGTCTGTAATCCAATTATGGTTAAGTGTTCTAAACTCTATTTAAATCATTTAAACATTCTTAGAGGATGATAATAGTTGTTTTCACAAACTATTAGCATCAAAGCTATTTTCAAGTGATTCACATAATCAATACGAAACATTCCAAGTCTACATCAAATGAGATGTTACAAGGCGATTTTCATATGATCATCTTTTGACTTTCGTCAAGAACATAAGATGAACTTGGTTAAAGCGAAAGCTTACCAATACATATTTTGAGAAATATGTAAGCGAGTTAAACTCAGCTCGAAATATCAAATATGTATAATCGAATACTATATAGATATACTACTTTTGTCTCAATATAGGAGATAGAGTAGAAATAGACTTTCCGAGTGATAGATGAGTTTCAGTATCCACATACCTTTTGTTTATGAAGTTCCACAAGCTCTCCTTAGTAGTTCTTCGTCTTCAATTGATGTACGGCGTTAAGTCTAAAGCTCAACTACACAATCTATCCAAGTCCGAGACACAGCTATAAGTAGACTAGAAATCAAGACTTATAGTTTTGATCACTAAACTTGACAAACAAGCTTGAGATAGCAACGCTTGCGATTTGACCAAGCAGTGCTCTAACAATCTCCCCCTTTGTCAATTTTAGTGACAAAACTATCAATACATATGGATTAAAAAATAAATAAACTTTGTAGCTTCTCATCCAAATGCTTGATCTCCTTGGTTCTTAAACATTACTCGAAATCTTCGTCACTTCCAAGTACTCCAGTGATTCTAAACGTGTTCAACTCAGCATCATAGTTGTTGAAGATCCGTAGCCATAACAATGAGAAAACAGTTACTCTTAATCATTGTTAGACAGTGTCATAGTATTATTACACAGCATCAAAGTACAATTGTATCACAACTTTGACAACAATACTATGGTGATATGTATCACTCCCCCTTAGTCAATACTTCATCTCACAATGAAAACCACTCCCCCTTTCATAATTATCCGTAAACCATATGTATTTGTAGTGTGAACTACACATTAATTCTCCTCCTTTTTGTCAATATAAATTGGCAAAGGTACGAAATCTAGTGGGATCCTAATGAAATTTTCATAGAGATACTTCATGACCAAAAGAGAACATATCAACTTTGTTTCGATGATTTCACATAGTCGAAACTTAGTGTATTCATCAAGGAGTTTATAAAGATACAAGAAGACTCCTAAAATATTCCACAGCTGACTCCCCACAAAGATATGGCAATTAAGCACAAGTTCAATTAAGAACTCTCCCCCATAAAATGTGATTCCCGAAAGAACAACAAGAGCGACCTTACTTTTACAAGAAAAGAAGGATTTCTTTGGACATAATCAAATCACATGAAACATGAATTTGTATACAAAAATCTCAATTGAATTAACCATAAAGGAAATGATCAATTCAATTGGCCACGCTCAACATAAAAAAACTTATGAAGCAATACAGTACATTCACAAAGATGTGGATCAGGGAAAGACCAATACTGCGGAATAAACAAAGATTCATTATATCTTTTATCACTATTTGCATATAGACATGTAATAGACTTAATCTTTGTAGACAAAAGTTCATCCTATCTTCCATCAATTATTTCCATAATGACATAATAGGCTTAACTTTTGTTGTCAAAAGTTAATTCTATCTTTTATCAATATTTGCATAATGACATATAATAGACTTAACCTTTGACATATATGGGACAATCATAGTTCACCGACCCAAACACACATATCCCATAAAAAAATTGTAATATATAAAACCAATAAAGATTAATACTGCAAAATCATTTGCCCTTTGAAGGAAGAATCAATCTTTTTCGCACGGATTTACACCAAGAATGACTACCAAAGGCGTATAAAAAGATTTTCTTAACAAAGAAGAACATACAAAGTCAATAACGACCATGTACCATAGTTCACATAAGATGATTGTGAACATTCAAGAATCCCATAACAATGTGTACTACTGCCCATCCTTGAACTTCCTTCTTTGTGATTCACCAACAACATTCTTGTAAAAGGTACAAATGAGCTTAGCAGAGAATTACTCCAAGAATCCAAGTGCCCAAGTCCAAGAGAAGTGGAACAAGTACGACGAAACAGAACAAAACACTCAAAAACAAGAGACGGGACAAAGACCAATCTTAACTCATCCAAATTCAAGAATTATCATCTCCAATTTGAATAGAATTCAAAAAGAAAGAGAATGCAAAAATAATGAGGTCATTCCGAGTTCGGACGAAGAAGTTACGGCCAAAACAAGTTTACTGAATATCGACGTCTACTGGCCAGTATGCATACGGGTTTGCAAACGAATTTTCGTGACCAGGAGCAGTATGAAAACGGATTTGCATACTAAAATCCCTGGATTTTGATTTTAAATGATGGTATGCATACCTGGTATGTGTACCATGAAGTCCAAACATCCCGAACTACTATTTTCAAACCTAAAAATTTAGGAACCTTAAACACAGATCAAGTTAGGTAGAAATGAACAATAAGAAAGGTACGTGGATCATTATAAGTACTCTAAGCAAATAAATAAAAGCACAAATCTTGCTCAAGTTTATAGACATACCTTTTTAGATGAATCCAATCGAATTCTACAGCCTTACCAAACATAATTTGTATACATAACAGGGCATTCCTTGGTGAGGATGCACTTACAACACAATCAAGTTGTGTTGAGGTGAACAATGTCTCGCTCACTACAAGTGACTGAAACATACTTTTCCGTAACTATGGAATTTTCACCATCTATAGTTTTTGGCTTATTCTGTTTCATTTTGGATTATCATGAAAGAGATCGCTTTTAGAACCTTTCACATCCAAACCCATCTTTCCAAAGAACTTTGTAAGTTCCAACATCATGGATACTGCCTTCTCCACAGTCATGGAATTTTCTTGGAGATCATTCCTTTTCGCACTTGATAGACGCATTTATGTGTCTATTTTCTTCTCTTTTATGTATAGTGTTAGTACCCATTTCTGTACTAATTTTGGTATTTTACCCCCTTGTAGGTGTTTTTGGAAAAATAGGCTCTTGCGGGAAAATTGGCTCGAAAAGTTGTTAAAGGCTCCTGGGAGGACATTTGCTATTCGGACTCTCATTTTGGATAAGGGGTAACCCATTTTCAGGCAGCTGCTAAGCACAGACCGAGACTGGATAGGGGGAGGTCACATTTCTTTACGTTTTCAAAAAAACAGAAAATGGCGGGAATTCTCTTCACACACAGGCGATTTTTTGGATGGATTTTTGATCGATTTTTAGGGAGATTAAAGGGCTGAATTTGATTGGGTTTGTTCCTATGGACCTAACAGGCAAGGTAAGGGTGTTGGAATGGATCCAAAGTGGCTAGAACTCGAATTGGAAGCGAAAACTTTCCAAAAATATAATGGTTTATTTTGGGCAAGTTTATTGGTTTATTCTTGGAAACTTACGTGTAGAAGTGGAAGGAAACTCTTCTTAAAGACTTGTTTCTATCAAGGGAGGAGTTTGGAGAGCTTTTATTGATCGAATGCACGTGAAACAGAAAAAAAAGAAGGAAATATCGAAACTTGCTGTGGAGGAAAAAACCAAGTTTATTCTCGAATTTTCTTTGCTCTACTATGTATAAAAGGGTTGGTTAGGGTCCTAGGAAGAAAAGGAAGAAGTTAGGGGAAGTTTAGAGCCTTAGAGAAGCTAGAAAAACCATTGGAAGAAATCACGTTTCTGCTGGTGCAAGCCGTGGCCGGAGAAGAAGAAGAACATAAACAGCAGAAAAAGAAAGTCGCAGATTCTGTGACCGTAACTTTCAAACTTTAAACCTTTTGTAACAATTTTTGCAACAGTAATCTTCGCTTCGCAACAGTTCCGCTGTAGAAATAGGTTTCGTAACAATTATATTCGTTACAGAACCCGCTGTTTAGAACTTTTCACTCTTTTAATCAACTTTTGAACACCAAAGATGTATTTTGAGCAAGAGATTAATATGAGGAGCTAAACCCCTTAGCCGAGGCGACGGAGGAAGCCATTGTTCCATGAAAAGTGGTATAATTCTATTTTTATTATTTATTGCAATTATTTTACATGATTTTTTGCATAGAACTTAAAAGAAAAATTGGTTTTTATCGAGTAGTTGTGAAGTGTTTTGATGGGATATGCTTGGTTTTAATACTTTTGATGTTTCATACTTCGTGCTTACAATTATTACTTCAAGAACCAAATTAGAGGCAAATATTAGAATCACTTTAAAGAAAAATATTGCATGAATATTGATTAGAATTTATCAAATAATTGGTCAATGGTGGAATCCAGAGTCTTGGTACTTTCTTATTATTAT
Source organism: Papaver atlanticum (assembly GCA_023531105.1). NCBI lineage: Eukaryota > Viridiplantae > Streptophyta > Magnoliopsida > Ranunculales > Papaveraceae > Papaver > Papaver atlanticum. Next base: position 1,169,110 of record JAJJMB010004448.1, on the reverse strand, counting down.
TGAAACAATTTTATTTAATTCTAAAAAATCCTTCACAAGCCCGAGTTGAACGAACTTTACTCACCACTTTCACTACAACTTAAAATTCACATCAGCACTCAAAGTATCATAGGCTTTCTTTGGTACCCACTTCTGAGTGCGTTTAGGAACAATATGAACCTTCTTCCCATTACTCTCTTCTAGATTTCTCGAAAGAGAATTAGATTGACTATTCTTTTGCAAGTTAGTCTTTCTCCGATTGGGAGCATCGGATCTTGTCTTTGTCTTTACGAAGTTATCCTTTTGATAACCATTACGATTGTGAAAAGGATTCGTATGACGTTTATAGGCAAATCTAGGTTTATCACAGCACTGATTCCTTTGCCTAAAGGTTGGATAGTTACAACCTGTAACGTTAAGGGGATTAGTCTTAACATATCTTGGTTTCACAACTTCTTGTGATGCCCAAAAAAGAACATCATGAAGTTTCTCATTCCTTATACGGAAACGACATCTCCTTTCAAGGTGACCTTTATTTCCGCAATAGTGGCAAACATAAGGGATGTTCTTACCTCGATCCGTGTGTGATGACTTTGGAGGTTGATATACTTTGCTCTTTTGAACTTTAACTGCCGGTGTAGTTATTTCACTTTTGTCATCAGTAGAAACCTTTTGTCGAGAAGAATCAATAGCCTTGACAAATTTTACCTCTTTGCTAGTACTTGGAGCATCTATTCCCTTATAGCCCAATCCTAGTATATCACGATGATTTTTACTTGCTCCTAGCATTGTGGTTAATTTATTTGAACTAGAATGGAACTTTTTCAAGTCCTCTTCGAACATCTTGATTTTATCAAGAGAAGCAGTTAAATCAGCCTCAAGTTGCTTCTCTCGAGAAAGAAAAACACCTTCTCTGTCTTTGAAACAGCTCTATTGAGAGTTAATCCTTGCTTCAGATTCAGCAAGTTCTTCTTTCAACATAAAGAGATTTCGACAAATATTTTCACATTCAGAATCTTTTGAACGTACATATTCCTCGCGATCTTTAAGAATAGATTTCAATAAACTATAACCACAATCATACCCCTTAAAGAGTTTTCTCATTTTTCTGTTTTCTAGACAGAGAGGAGTCAGAAACTCAGCCAAACAAGATGTTGACTTCTTTTTCTTTAGGAGATGATCGAAAAGATTGATGTACTGTGAGACTTCTTCATCAACATCTTGTCCCTCTTCTGAATCACTTTTATCAGAAAGTTCATCCAACTGTTCATCTAGGCGTGCTTCCCAGTTATACACAGGTTTAGATGACGGAGAAGACGTGAGTGATTTCTCAGGAAAAACAAGACTTTGGATCAAGTCAGAATGTTTCTGAACTGGTAATGCGTTGTCTGAGATATTATCATCCATAGCCAGATCGCTACAAACACAGACTTATGAGGTCTTAAACGTGTTTGCCTCCTCTGATACCAAATGAAAAAGCGGGGGTCTAACAACCACACCCAATATTTCGTTTTGGCAATCTGTATGGACAAACTCCAATATACTTTCAAGAGAATCAACTAGACAGTCAGACTCAATCTTTAGAAAAGTATATCAAAGAGTTATATCTCAATTAAATCCGCAATCAAACAAATAGGAATTTGCGAGCCCTATTGAATAAGAGAAATAACTTGGACGGTATCACAAACCAATATCCAAGTGTCAATCAATTCAATCAACAGCCCAAAGACCGGATTCAAGAACTGACTGAACTTAACGCACAACTTGTGATATTTCAATTATATAAACAAATATAATGCGGAAAAGAAATAACACAGACACCAGAAATTTTGTTAACGAGGAAACCGCAAATGCATAAAACCCCCGGGACCTAGTCCAGCTTTGAACACCATACTGTATTAAGCCGCTACAGACACTAGCCTACTACCAATGAACTTCAGACTGGAATGTAGTTGAGCCCTAACCAATCTCACACTGATCAAGGTACAGTTGCGCTCCTTACGTCTCTGAACCCCAGCAGGATTCTACGCACTTGATTCCCTTAGCTGATCTCACCCACAACTAAGAGTTGCTACGACCAAAAGTCGAAGACTTGATAAACCAATTTGTATCACACAGAAAAGTCTATTGATATAGATAAATCTGTCTCCCACAGAAATACCTATGAGTTTTGTTCCGTCTTATGATAAATCAAGGTGCACAAGAACCAATTGATAAACCAGACTTATATTCCCGAAGAACGTCCTAGTATTATCAATCACCTCACAATAATCTTAATCGTAAGGAAACGAAACAAGATATTGTGGAATCACAAACGATGAGACGAAGATGTTTGTGACTTCTTTTAATCTTACCTATCAGAGAGAAATCTCAAGCAAATCTTAGAAAAGATAATACTCAATCATGATAGTATAAGTACGATCAGAACACAAAACTACAGAGAAAATAGTTGGGTCTGGCTTCACAATCCCAATGAAGTCTTTAAGTCGTTAACCTACAGGGTTTTGGAATAAACCTAAGGTTAAAGGAGAATCGACTCTAGTCGCAACTAGTATCACACATGAGGTGTGGGGATTAGGTTTCCCAGTTGCTAAAGTTCCCCCTTATATAGTCTTCAAATCAGGGTTTGATGTCTTTGGAACAAAGCAATCAATATTCACCGTTAGATGAAACCTGATCTATGAGCCAAGCTAAGTTTGCTTGAAACAAAAGAAATATCTCTCCACCGTTAGATGGTCTTAGATTGTTACACACAAATGAAATGTACCTTCATTTAGATATGGATAACCGTACCTACATGTGTACACTAGGTTGGCTCAACAATAGTTAATCGAAGTTATCCATATGAACACTTTTATATCAACCTTATTCATCTTAACCACAACTAGTTCAAATGACTCAAATGAAACTAGTTATAGAGTTGTTCAATTGTTTATATTCTCATAGAAGTATACAAGACACAATTGAAGAAAAATCGGTTTGATTCACTTAATCAATTCATGAACATTATAGCCACGATTTGCAAAAGATTGCATCCTTATTATATAAATATATTAGTTCATGGCACAACCGATTCTAGAACTTAACCCACTTAAGTATGCAAACGGGTACGCATACTTAAGTAGCCGGACTTGGACTATGTCCGACAGTACGCGAACGGGTACGCATACAATAGTTCCCGGACTTCAACTAAGTTCGCCAGTACGCGTACGGGTACGCATACCAAGGCTCTTGGACTTTACCTTACCTCGCCAGTACGCATATAGGTATGCATACTACACCGGTCTTGGATCAACATATATGCAAGTATGCATACTATGTCTATAATCCAATAATGGTTAAGTGTTCTAAACTTTATTTAAATCATTGAAACATTCTTAGAGGATGACAATAGTTGTTTTCACAAACTATTAACATCAAACTTATTTTCAAGTGATTGACATAATCAATACGAAACATTCCGAGTCTACATCAAATGAGATGTTACAAGGCGATTTTCATATGATCATCTTTTGATTTTCGTCAAGAACAAAAGATGAACTTGGTTAAAGCGAAAGCTTACTAACACATATTTCGAGAAATATGTAAGCGAGTTAAACTCAGCTCGAAATATCAAATGTGTATAATCGAATACTATATAGCTATATGACTTTTGTCTCAATATAAGAGATATAGTAGAAATAGACTTTCCGAGTGATAGATGAGTTTCAGTCTCCACATACCTTTTGTTGATGAAGTTCCACAAACTCTCCTTAGTAGTTCTTCGTCTTCAATTGATGAACGTCGTGAAGTCTAAAGATCCATTACACAATCTATCCTAGTCCGAGACATAGCTATAAGTAGACTAGAAATCAAGACTTACAGTTTTGATCACTAAACTTGACAAACAAGCTTGAGATAGCAACGCTTGCGAGTTTGACCGAGCAGTGCTCTAATAGTAACAAGCTAAGAGAATCTAATGGTGGAGTGATATTGCTTTGGTTTAAGCAAACTTAGCTTGAATCTTAAATCAGGTTTTCATCTAACAGTGAATATTGAATGCTTTGTTTCTAAGCTAACTTAGCTTTGATTTTAAGCAACCCTGATTTGAAAGACTATATAAGGGAGAACTCTAGCAACTGGAAAACCTAATCCCCCACACTTCTGTGTGATACTAGTTGCGACTAGAGTCGATTCTCCTTTAACCTAGGTTTTTCTAAAACCATTATAGGTTAACGACCTTGAAGACTTCATTGGGATTCGTGAAGCCAGACCCAACTATTTTCTTTGTAGTTGCATGTTCTGATCTTACTTGTTCTATCGTATTGAGTACTATCTTCTCTAAGATTTGCTCGAGATTTATCTCCGATGGGTGATAGACGCATTTATGTGTCTATTTTGATCTCAATTGTATGTATTGTTAGTGCTCGATTTTATATTGATTACAGCTTTTTATGTCTTTGTAGGTGTTTTTGGAGAAATACGCTTGTGCAGAGAAATTGGCTCGAAAAGTGGTATTTGGACCTCCGGAAGAAAATTACTAAAGGGACCCCAATAATGTATACGGGGCACCAAAATTACTAAGGGGTACACACATTACTATCGGCACCCAACAGCAGGATAAGGGGCATCCATCATCTTTCCCATTTAAATCAGTTTTGGCGGGAAAAGAAGAACAGATTTAGGGTTCGAGTTTTAGAGATCTTCTGAAGAGATTCAATTGCTAAAATTGATGGGATAAACCTGTTAGAGCATAATAGGGTTGGTAAGAGTGATTTGATCGATTGGATTGGGTTGTATAATCGAGTTTGGAAGTAAACAGAGGTGGAGGATAAACTCGGTTTGAATATGAGAATACGTGGAAGAGATTTAATCGGAGTATTTATTGGATTTGGATCTGGGATGGCCTGTTACATCGAAACAGGCCTGGTGATGTGTGTTGATTCAAAGAAAAAGGAGATTTTCACGTAGAAGTGCTAAAACAGATAATGAAGATATATCGGGATATTCTTGGTTGTATGTTTGGAAGATACGTGGAATTGGGAGAAGATTATCTCTATCTAAGTTTGGAAGGAGTTTTGGAAATTCAGGAGACGCGTACAACAGAGGAAAGTAGAGAAAAAAAATAAAAAAAATAACCGAAACTTGGGTTAGAGGAAAAGTAATATTCTTGGGCAGTTTTAATCGACAAACTTGGAGCTGTGGTGTATATATAGATATCTCTGAGAGTCTCAAGGGGAGATCGAGTAGTTTGGGGTAAAGCAGTCAGTCGCTGATCCATGGAAGAGTTGCAGAAAACTGTCGAAATTCAACAGTACCTATTTGCTTGCAAAAGACCTTCTGCGACTATAGTTAATCTTTCAGCCAATATCTCTTTATAACAGTGACGTCTGTAGCACCATCACAGCGTTGCAAATCTCTATGTTATATAATTTCCTAAATAAAAACATATTTTGAGCCATGATTTATTATTTTGAGCGTGTTTTTACCATGAGGAGCTAAACCCCAACACTGGGACGACGGAGGAAGCCCCTTTCCATCACTGTGGTAATTCTATTAATTCTTTATATGACTATTTGCACTAAAATTGAATTGATTTATGATTTCTCTTGAATGGTTGTGATTTCAATTGATGGGTCATGCTTAGCTTAAGTGTTTTGATGTCCCATGCTTTAGATTTACAGTCATTACTTTCAGAATCTACCTTGGCAAAGAATTAGAGTCAATGAATCTTTATCATATAAGCTATAATTGTGTAGAATTGATTTTTGAACCACATGAGTATGAAAATTGGTGAAATCCTGAGTCCCAGTACCTCTCGTTATCGTGACAAATTTGTGTATATATATTTTCTTTATTTTTAGTGTTTTTAATTAATTATTAAGTCTGAAATCGAATCTCATCAAGTCCGAGTTGAACGAACAACTTTACTACCACTTTTACAACCACATCAATAGGTAAGATATAAAAAGTAATCACAAAGCTCTTCGTCTCATTCTTTGTGATTCCACAATAACTTCTTCTACTACCATATAGTTAAGTTATTGTGATGTGATTGATATTTCTAGGCTGTTCTTCGGGAATATATGACCGGATTATCAATTGCTTCCTGTTCACCTTGATTTATCAAAAGACAGAACAAAACTTCATAGGTATTTTGTTTTTAAGTTTTCGACTTTGGGTCGTAGCAACTCTTAGTTGTGGGTAAGATCAGCTAAGGGAATTAAGTGTGTAGAATCCTGCTGGGATTTAGAGACGTAAGGAACGCGACTGTACCTTAATCGGTGTGAGACTTGGTTAGGGCTCAACTACATTCCAGTCCGAAGTTAACTTGTTGTAGGATAATGTCTGTAGCGGCTTAATACAGTGTGGTGATCAAATCTAGACTAGGTCCTGGGGTTTTTCTACATTTGCGGTTTTCTCGTTAACAAAACTTTTGGTGTCTGTGTTATTTCTTTTCCGCATTATATTTTTATATAATTGAAATATCACAAGTTGTGCGTAGTTCAATCAATTGGTTAATCCGACCTTTGGTCGTTGAATATAAATTGATTGACACTTGGACATTGGTCTTTGGTACCGTCCAAGTTATTTCTCATCTCAATCGGGCTCACAGATTTCTATCTGTTTGATTGCAGATTGTATCGAGAAATTGAGATATAACTCTTTGATATATTTCTTGGTTGAGGTCGCTTTATTAGCTGGTGCTATCAGAATTATATTGGAGTTAGTACATACAGATTTCCGAACGAAATATTGGGTGTGGTTGTTGTACCTCCGCTTTTTCAAAGTACACACTTTGTTTTCGTATCGTCTCGATCTTTTATCCATAGTCAATCACACAAGTGATCTTGTTGTCGTACTGTCTCGATCTCGTATCTATAGACAATCACACGAAGTGTGAACCGATTTGTTGTATTGTCTTGACTCAGTCCATAGACAATCACACTCGGTGGAGTACTTATAGGTGGATACATTAAAAGATTGTGGTGTATTTGGGTACCCTCGTCTTTTCAATTGGTATCATATCAGGCAAACACGAAAAGATCTAACAATCTGTGTTTAGTGCGATTCAACCTATAAGATTTGAATCTAATGGATGATTCAGTTCATGTAGTGCCAGGATTTGATATCTTCAAATTCCCATGGCGGAAGACACGGATAAAGACTGTGAAACTCTCATTCCAGGAATCGTTTAGAAGTTGGTCAGAAACTTGCGGTTTCCCAAGAAAATATCTCTTAGATCTAAGAGACAAACCACTGATTTCCTCTTGTGCCGGATTGCTCAAACAAGGAAATCAATTCAATTCAACAAAATTCCATAATGTTGATTTGGAAGAGTTACGCAATATCTCCTCAAAAAAAAATTTCTCACTGTGAACGTTTTTGCATCACTAAGGGAAATTATCATTACAAAATCTTGAGTTTTGTGAATCTTGCTTTTGGTCATGTATCATCAATTTTCACAAACAATCCAGGTGGATTAGATTTCAGAAGCAACCAGATGGAAAGCTATTTTCAAACAGAGAATCAAAATCTTCATTTTCTAATAACTCGAATGTTATTAATAAAGTAAGAATTCTTGCTATATTAAATGACAATATTGTGATAAAATCATATTACAATATAATTCGAGTTAAGAAAATACTTCAATCTTATGAGATTATGAGAAGGAAGTATTCCCTCAACTTTTCTATGGGAAGTAGAAACAAGCACTCTCCACACAATGGTTTCTTTGAAACTAGTGATAGGCTAAAAGGAATTTGTAACCTTAAAAAGTTGAGTTATCTTATGTTTAAAATTCCCTCAAACATAACTATTGTAACTCACGGTTCAGTTTCTGTTTCTATGGACCGAATCAATTCCTAAAAACCCATGTGTGGATCAGTATCTCCTTAGATAGAAATCCTTGTTTCCGAAAATATGTTGATTCCTTAAAAAGGGGAGAATTTCTAATATCGGAAATAAATATAAAAACTTGGTTTCTTCTGCAAGTTTTTGAAATATTTTCGAACAAGATAAATATTCTGATTTCTCAGAATATTCCTCTTGATATTTTCACAAGCATGTCTTCAAAGATGGTACCGAATAAAGACCTAAGAAGAAAACTGACAACTATGGTTCTCACCAACAAACTGGCTCGCATGTTTAAGGGAAAATGTTATCACATTATCTATGAAGTGAATGGAATAATCTGTGGGGAATGTGTCAGTGATCACTGTCTCTACAAAATTGAAAAATATTTTGACTCCATAGAGACTGACAGGCTAACTCTATGCAACGAAACATGCCATCATCTACTCTCATCTTCTTCAAGGGTGCATGCTTCCAGTCTACTCGATGGTGTATTAGACCTAATCGGAAGAAGAGTTTTACTTAATAAAAGAGTTGATGCTGAATGGAAACGTGTAAGTTTGTATGAAAAACTGTTGAGAACAGCCTATGAGAACTCTTCAAATGATGTTAAGCATCTTACTAACATTCTTAATCATTATAAGGATGTTTTAATGGAGTTTCAGTCTCTACTCGACGAGATCTCTTCCTGAACGGAATTGTTGCAAGAGGCATTAAAAGGACTCTTGCAAGGAAACAAGTAGAAGGCAAGAAAAATAAGATTGGGTTCTTATTTAGAGAAAAATAGACATCAATATGTTGATTTATTTCGATATTTTTTATAAGGTCTATTTTGAATAAAACTATAATTATTTATTTATGAATAAAATTATTATTTTATAATTTTTGTTTCATGTGATAGTTTCCGATTGCATAGCCTGTGAATAAATTTTTATATTTTTGCTATGTGATTTCAGTTTTTATTAACCTTAATATTCGATCTCATATGGTGAATGCCCTTATGGTTTGTGTGGCTTTTTGATTTATTTGGATTAAATTCTATCCCATGTTGGTAGACTTTATCAAAGGATCATAAGGTGTTCCGATTGAAACTCATATGTGAAAAGTCACAATATTTTTAATAATCAATTTATGTTTACATAAGTTGTGTTTAATGATGTAATTTTGAAGTGGTAAGAAATAAGGTTCGTTGTTCGGAGTCGTTGAGGTTTGATTTAAGACTTAAAAATAGAAAACACTAAAAATAAAGAAAATATGTACACACGATTGTCACAAAATATCGAGAGAACTGGGACTCAAGATTCCACCATTAATCACATTCAATTGGTTCGTATATTGATTCATAACAATTCTAGCTACTTATTGACTCTATTTCTTTGCCAAAAGTAGATTTTGTAAAACAGTAATCGTAAGTCACAAGCATGGCGCATCAAAAGCTCTAAGTCTAAGCATACGCCATCAAATGAAATCATAAATAATTAGTAAAAATCATAAATCAATTGAATCAAGTGCAAAAAGTCATTAAGAATCAAATATAGTTACCAAACAATTGCGAATAAGGCTTCCTCCATCATCCCAGTGTTGGGGTTTAGCTCCTCATGTTGGAAACACTCTCAAAATTGATATTCATAGCTCAAAATGTGTTTACAAGAGGTGGAAAATAATAAAGTAGTGAAATTGCAACGGATATAAGTGTTACAAAGTCAATGTTACAGAAAACGATATATCTTATTGTAGCAGGATAAACGACTGTCTATATGTGTCTGTTATTTGTGTTCTTGAGAACGACACCTCTCTTCTGTCGTCTGCAACTCTTCTTCTTCTTCCTTCTCCTGCTCTCGCTGCAACTCCACCCGCAGCGTGATTCTCTGCCTCTGATCCACCCCAAACTCTCGACATCCGTTATGGATCTCCAATAACGCATATATATACACCACAGATCAATAACTATGGTGAGTATCCGCCGAAAATATTTTTTTATTCTTTTTCACGTAAAAATCCTTTGGGATATTTTCTTTCCTTTTATTTGTCTTCTTTCCTCTCACGATTCTTCTCTGTTTAATCCAAACTTTCTTCTACATGTAAAACCAACCCGAAAGAGATTTTATCTCCTACCAAATCCTCCACGTAACTGCCAAATATAAAATTCGAGAAACTTTCCAGGTTCCCTGTTTAACTGAAAAGCGAAGATTACTTCCTCTTTTTGTTGAATCAAAGGACTTATCAATCCTTTCTTGTCGGAACAGGATTGTCCCGTGAAAATATCCATTTAATCTCATCTAAATTCTTCTCAGGAGTTCACGCAGAAACCCTATAACACTCTCTTCCCCTGTTTTGTATCAAACGGATGATCTGGCCCATTTTGATCGATTATAACAACCATACAAACCCTGTCTAGCCATGAGAAGTCCATCCCATCAAAATCTCTAGTTGAATCTCCCTGAAACAACTCCAATTATCCGGCCCTAAATCTGTCCGGGAATATCCAATTCCCGCCAAAATTTCAGAATTCAAATGTAGAAGATGGTGCCCCTTATCCTGCTACTGGGTGCCGATAGTAATTTAGGTGCCCCTTATCCAATGATGGGGTCCCTTTAGCGCTTGTCCTTCGGGTGCATTTAGTAACTTTTTGAGGTGCCTCTAATATATTTCTGGGGTGCCTTTAGCGCGTCCTCTGGGTGCTTTTAGTAATTCATCTCGAGGGTACAAATACCACTTTTCGAGCCAAATTCTCCGCAAAAGCTTATTTCTCCAAGAACACCTACAAAGACATAAAATAACCAAATAAGTACAAAATCGAGCACTAACATACACATAATTGAGATCAAATCAGATACAAAATTGTGTCCATCATTTAGCATAACATATGTGTTTCGGGTTTAGACTTCTGCTATTGGCACGCATTAGTTAAAACTGATTCAACTTTTTCTGGTAAAGGTTGCTTTTGTTGTTGTTCTTTTGTTCTTGCGAGAGGATGACAACACATTGGGGGAGAGTTCTTATTTGAACTTGCGCTTAATGATATATCTTTCTGGGGAGTAGTGGCTACGGAAATTGAGGTAACGATTTTATTTGTTAGTTAATCGATTTTCCTGTTTAAGCAAAGCCTGGTTATATTGCATATATTTTGCTTTTGCTTAACAAAATTTCGGTACAATTGATATGTTCCATTATGATGTGTATGGATTGTTTATATAATTCAATTGTTTCTGGTTAAGAAAAACTGTGTCAATTTATTGGCATATGATTTGGTATCTTCTTTATTGTTGGGTATCAAGTGTTTTTGCTTAACGAAATTTGGTGCAATTGCGGTGCTGTAATGTTTATATTTGTTTCAATTGTTTCCAGTTAAGGAAAATAATTTTGCAAGTCAATTTATTTTGATTTGTATCTTTTTTTTTAACTTAACAAAAATACGGGATCATTTGTTTAGTCCATATGATTCCGGATAAGAGAAACTAAGTTAATTCTGATCTTAGTTAGACTTGTTAGATTTATCAATTGGAGGATTCAGTTATTCAAGTCTAATAGAATTCCTTGACAAGGAAAACTAGTTCACTAACCTAGTATTTGTCATGTCTAAAGGGAAAGGTCTAAGGTATTTTCTGAATGATTAAAGCCTGATGAGAAAAATAAAGTTAATTCTGATCTTTATTTTGGTCTTATCAAAATAAGCGATTGTACATACGCAATCGGTTCAACAGTGGAATTAAGTATCTTAGTCAATTTGTTGGACTATGGGGAAAATTGCTTCGGGAAATTGTTTCCTTGATAACATATTGAAACTAAATTACTTTTTTTAGTTTCGGTTTAATATTGGCTATCTAAAATGGTATGTGAAACCTTCGTGCTTAACTCTTATAGGTTGTAAAAGTCTTATAGATTTGTAAGATCCTTTCGGTTTGACCTTTATTTTCTCGAACCTTTTTCATTTTGTGACAAAAAGGGGGAGAAATATATGGAGTAAACAAGTGATTTTTAATCACTAGGAAAGGATAATTGTGGTTAAACGTTATATAGAACGAAAGAGTAAAGCATAGACTAAGGGGGAGAAACATATCATAATGTTATGTCGTATTTCTAACTACAAAAAGGGAATAATAAATATGTTCGGATTGAATATTTACCTAGCTTTCCTTTAGGAGGGAGTAAAAGATTTTGTTATTCAAATGTCAACAACGACATTTATTTATTGAATATATGCAGGATATTGTGTTGTTGAAACTTGGAATCAAGCGTATGAAGAATGAGTTATTTTGTAATTTGTTTAGCTCCATATGTAATAAGAAGGGGAGATTGTTAGAGCATAGCTCGGTTGAACTCACCAAGCATTGGTATGTCAAGTTTGGTTGTCATATTTTAGTATCAAAACTCATCTAGAGTCGCTTGATTAAATACTATAGTCAACTTCGTTTAGGTTAGACTAGAAATTCTATGAAGGTTGAGACATACAAGTATTACTCCGAAAACCTAAAGAATGTGAAGAAGTAACCACTACAACGACGACATCATCCTTCCACTTGAGGTTAGTAATATTGACTTGATCTTGTTTCCATTCCTAACAAGATCAAGTCAATTTTTTTTTTTTTTGATAACTAAAAATTTACTGATCAAAAATTAGCCAAAAGAGAAGTTTTGATCTATGGCTAATAAATTACAAATGCTTGAAGGGAAATTGCTAGTGCTGAACAAGTTAGCTGCATCTTCTCTACCAAGTTTAGATATAACTGATAGACGCATTTATGTGTCTATTTTCATCTCTTTTATGTATAGTGTTAGTACCCATTTTTGTACTAATTTTGGTATTTTATCCCTTGTAGGTGTTTTTGGAAAAATAGGCTTTTGCGGCAAAATTGGCTCGAAAAGTTGTTAAAGGCTCCTGGGAGGACATTTGCTATTCAGACTCTCACTTTGGATAAGGGGTAACCCATTTCCAGGCAGCTGCTAAGCACAGACCGGGATTGGATAAGGGGAGGTCATCCCCTTCGTTTGAAATTTTGTTTTGGCGGGAAAACGAAAAGTCACCTGCGTAACTTCCTGGCAAGTTTTGGATCGATTTTTGGAAGTGTTTTATTGAGATTCAATCGCAAAACTAAGTTGGGATGGACTTGAATGGAGTAAACAAGGTTGGTACATCTGTTTGTATCGATTAGAATGGGCTGAATGATCGGGTTTTGTTAAAACAGGGAAAATAAAATAAAAATGGAAACAGACAAAAGTTTCGAATTATATTTAGAAGTTACATGCTATATTTTGCAAGGATTTGTTTGTAGAAGCATAATAGGATAGTTTGGATAATTCAGGAAGGAGGTGAAGTGATTAAACAGGTTAGAATATCCAAAACTTGGTCGAGAAGAAAATTTTATTTTTGGGGAAGAAAAAGAGATTTTGATCGAGTTTAAACCGAGATGTGAGGTATATATAAGCTCTAGAGAGGCTAAGGAAGAGTTACGAACACTTTGTAGAAGTTTAGAGCCTTAGAGAAGCGAAAAAAATCAACTGGAGTCGAGTACAGAAACTTTTCTGCTGCTGCGAAGAAGAAGAACACGAAGAACATAAGACCCTCATAGTCCGTGGCAGAGGAAGACTTATTTTCAGTGACAACGAGGTACGGTCGCATCTTCCTGCAGTCTCCGAAGCCTTTCAGCAACAATTCCGACTTCTGTTTTAGACCTTCAGCAACTGCAGAATCCGCTGTTTTAACACTTTTCTC
>JAJJMB010004448.1:1122023-1155575 GCA_023531105.1 Papaver atlanticum | reverse complement strand
CTTGATGCTTTATACTTTGGATTTACACTTGTTATTTTGAAAATCTACATGTTGCAATAGCTTAGAATCAAATTAAACGCAAAAATTGAATAAATATAAATACTAGATAAAATCACTTTGAACTTGGAAAATAGTGGAATCTTAGCCTCAGTGTTCTTTTAATATTGATATCAACTTTGTCAGTATTTGTTTTAAATATCGGTGATTTTTTTATATTTTTAGTTTTAAAATTTAAGTCTAAAGTTATCCTTCACAAGTTCGAGAATCGAATCCTATTACCACCACTTTCACTACAACTAAAATTCACATCAATAGCGTCAGCAACTTGATTGTCATCTCTGCTTACATAAGAAAAAAATGCATAAATCAAAACTATCCCTAAGATGTTTTATTTGTTTAATAAGGTTCCTGTTCTTCCAGTGTGTGTAGAAACAGTTCTCATTAATGGATTGAATAACTAGTTGAGCATTACCCTAAATCTATATTCTTTTCAGTTGCAAAGCTTTAGCCCACAAAAGCGCCCCTCTGACTGCTTTGCATTCTTCCTCTTCTGATCTCAGACAATCTGTTGTGAAGGTCCCTTTGATTCCTCCACAATGACATGCATAATCACGATGGACCAGGCCAGTTCCTGTAAGTTTAGTATCCAAGCAAAAAGAGGCATCAATATTAAATTTAGTAATCCCTACATCTGGTGGTTTCTAATGAGTATCAGGAAGTGTTGTGTGAGTAATGTTAGACATAATAGAATTGTTCAGCAAACTAGCAGGGTCACCCAAATTCAAATAATAAAGAATTTTGTGCATAGAATTAAAAGGATTTAGAGTTACTCCCTGAAAGACAGAGTCACATCTGTCTTTCCAAAGTATCCAGGTACTAATCATTAATCTATGTAACCATTGCTCATCTTTTGAATTGAGATAGTTTGAAAACCAGCTTGTGCACCATTGAGCCACTGTAACAGAATTGGATTTCACTGCATCTACGTCAACATTAATGCATCTCCAAACTTCTCTTGCGTGTCTGCATTCAAATATAAGATGTTCAATTGTCTCTTCAGTTCTGCCACAACTGCCGCAAATGTTTTCAATTTCCGGGTTATAACCAGCAATTCTGCTTCTTGTTTGGATGATGTCCCTAATACAATTCCATATGAATAATTTAGTTCCGTGCGCCAATTTACAATTCCACAAGGTTTTCCAAGTACTAGAAGGAACTGGTACACCATTGACTTGAGAATCATTTTGGCTATTAGACAGCATATTGTAAGTGCTTTTTACTGAAAAAATTCCATCCTTGGCTGGCATCCAAATTAGCTTATCTTCTTGTGTGACATCTAAAAAGATCATGATGATGCTAAAAACAGTTTCCTCATCAAATAGTTTACTCAGTAGAGCTAAATTCCATTCATTAGTGTTTGGTTCAATTAACTCACTGACAAAGATAAAAGAAGTATGCTCAGGTGTGGAAGGAGTTGGAGGTTGAATCATACCAACTATCCATCTGTCTTGTCATATTCTTGTTCTTTTTCCATTGTTTACTTCCATGAAGCAATTGTTCTGCACAATTTTGATACCTTTTTCAAAACCCTGCCAAACCCATGAAGAAGTAGGTTTAGAATCAGAATAATGCAAGACGTCAATACCTTTGAAGTATTTTGGTTGAATAATTTTGACCCACAGAGTTGAAGATTATGTGCAAACCCTCCAGGCAAGCTTTGTCAGTAAAGCTAAATTGAGTAACTCCAAATCCCTAAAAGAAAGTCCTCCTAAGTCTTTTGATTTACACATCTTATGCCAGGCTAAAGGATATTGACCTTTATTTGTCTTATGTCCCCATAAGAACTTCCTTTGAATGGTTGTTAACTGATTTATTAGCTGCTTAGGTAACTTGAATGTTCCCATCTGATAGAGAGGTACAGAATTAAGTACATGCTTAATCATAACTGACCTTCCAGCTTGAGTAAGATTACTTGAAGACCAGCTGGATAATCTGTGAAGAAAATTATCCTTAATATCTTTAAAAGATTCTTGCTTTGAGTGTCCCAAATCAATGGAGAACCCAAATACTTATCCTTAGCATTCATTTTGCTTACTCCCAGGATTTGAGTAAGAGTAGCTGCACTTGGATTAGTGAACTTGCTAAAATAAACAGAGGATTTATCAAAATTAATAACTTGCCCTGATTGTAAACTGAAGTCTTGTAACAGCTGCTTGAGGTTGTTCACTGAAGTAAGAGATGCTTGAGTGAAGATCAAGCAATCATCTGTAAAAAGTAGATGATTAATAGCTGGTGAATTAGCACCTGCTACTTTAATACCAACAATGGATTTGTCTTCATTGGCTGCAGTTAAGTGTCTTGATAAGAACTCCATGGCCATTATAAACAAATAAGGAGATAGTGGATCACCTTGTCTGATGCCCCTTGTGGGATTAAATTCAGTACAAGGTGAACCATTTAACAACACAGAGAGAGTGGTGGTGCTTATGCATTGAAATATCAAATCACAGAACTCTTCACTGAAACCAAAATATGTAAGTACCTTTATTAAGAAATTCCATTCAAGTCTGTCAAAGGCCTTTGACATGTCCAATTTGAGTGCCATCCATCCTTTTTCTCCTCTTTTCTTCTTCATAGAGTGAATAATTTCATGTGCAATGATAGTATTATCACTAATCATTCTTCCTGACACATAAGCTGCCTGGAATGGTGAAATAATCTTCTCCATAACTGGCTTTAATCTGCTTACCAAGATTTTTGAGATAATCTTGTAAGAGGTATTGCACAATCCAATAGGTCTATAATCAGCTGCAGAAAGTGCCTTCTTCTTTTTAAGAATTAGTGAAATGTATGTCTTGTTTAACTCCGTAGGTACATGTCTGGATTAAAAAAAAAATTGAACCATCTTGCACACATCATCCCCAACCACTTCCCATTGAATTTTGTAAAAGCCTGCTTGGAAGCCTTCAGGTCCTGGTGCACTCCAGTTTTCCATGGATTTAAGAGAATTATGTATTTCTTGAACATTTGGAATCTTGCACAAGTTGAAATTGTCTTCAGCTCTGACAATTGTGGGAAGAACCATGAAAAGGCCTTCGGATCAAGTCAATATTATCATCCTAAGTAAATTTTCGTTTGATGGTATTTGGTGGTTCTGTACAACAGCCAATTTTCTCATCCTAAAAAGCTTTGCACCAGGCTTAAGTAACAAGATCAAGTCAATATGATCTTTATCTCATCCTAAAAAGCTTAATAATGTACTATAAGAATTTTTGTTTGGTGGTATTTGATAGACACATTTTTGTGTCTGATTTAATCTCAATTGTCTATTTTTGTTACTACCTATTTTTGTACTTATTTGGTTATTTGTGTATCTATAGGTGTTTTTTGAGAAAATAAACTCTTGTGGAAAAATTAGCTCGAAAAATGATATTTTGCACCCCATAGAAAATTACTAAAAGCACCCTAGAAAAGTGTTAAAGACACCCCCAAAAAATTGTTAAAGGTACCCGGAGGAGTTGATAAAGGCACTCATGAAAATCACTATTCGCACCCCAAGATTTACCATTTACACCACAGTTGCTAATGGGACCCCCAGTCTGGATAGGAGGACACCATCATCTTCACCATTTTGAATTTGGAAATTTGGCGGGAAAACAGTTGCAACGGGTTTCAGAATTAAGGTTCGAATTTTGGGGATGAGTTGGAGAGACTCAACCACTGGATTTGCTTGAAATGGACTTGAATGGGTTAAACATGGATGATATAGGCTTTAGATTCTATCAAGTTGGGCTGATAATCAGATTCAAAAAAAACAGGGGACTATACTCACCGAAGGAGTTATTCACGGGATTGTGTGAGTCTCAGAAGGTTTTGCGCGTGCTAGGAAGAGTTTAACAACCATTTGGACCGTGATAGAGATAAATAAGGATATTTGGTAGCTGGAAAACACGTGAAGGAGTTAAAAAAGGGAAATTATTCCCGTGAACTGCAGAGAGAATAAAGAGGACTATACGGAGTTATTACAGAGATTCGAAGGTGTTGTTGGGTATAAAAAGGTTGTTGAGATTCCATATAATTATTACGGAGAGTTTGAGATATAATAGAGAGATACAGAGTGAAATATCAAGAATTGAATTTCTGCTGCTGCAAGGGGAAGAACACGAAGAACCTTACCTGCCTAGAACAGTCGTTAAAAAATCGTCGTATATTCTCACTGTTAATACTGTTGGTCCAGCGACAGTCCACCAGTAACAACAACACATTCTTTTTATCAGTTTCTGTGACAGTGAATTCACAATGAATATAAATGTTGCAAATTTCCGGTTTTAATAATTTTCTCTCCTTTTCATCATTTATAAACACTTTGAGCCGTGAATAAATATTTTGAGAGAGTTTACACCATGATGAGCTAATTCTCGCGTAACCAAGGCAATGGAGGAAGCTATTTACGCATGATTGATGGGTAACCATATTATTTTCTCTAGTTTTAATTTATAATTCACTCAATCACTGCTTTTGCAGAGTTCTAAAATTGTTTGCATAATTTTATTAATTTCTTGTGATTTAATTTGATAGGTTATATTTTGTTTAATCAATTTATAATCTATGCTTAGGGAATACAATTAATATTTGAGGATATGCCTGATTATTTGGGAATCTAGAAATAAAAGGACTTAAAACGTAACGAGGGTTTTGAAATATTTGTAACATCATTCAATCATGTGTAATAGTGGAATCTAGTGTCTTGGTTAGTTTAAAAATATTGAAATCAATTTTGAATTGAGTTTGTGCTAGTTTAGTTTGGAAATTTAGTCTAAAAATAAATGTTGACAAGTCTGAGAATCAAACTTCTTATTACCACTTCTACAACTTATTAGTGGATAATCGTGGGTTAGATTCCAATTGGAAAGACAACCTTACAGTTTGTACCCTAAGTGTTATACAATTGACCACGATATAAATGAATGACTTAATGTTACAGATGATCTGACGATTTGAAGATTTACAAATGAAGGATATATCGCTTATGTTCATGAACTCGCTATGGCATATGGATTTGAAATTTCTGATGACTTGGATCTTATAATTCAACAAATTTGTGAAGCTAGCCGACAACAAGATCATGAAGAAATAGAACAACATGAAGAAAAAGAAGATGCAAAAGAGATTAGGAATCACAAAAGATCTAGAAACACTGCTCCAGAGTCCAACCTTATTCCCCAAAGAGTACCTATACCTGTTCAAGTTTCTGATGGTATAAGAATACCATGAAAAGTAATGCTGGAAAACTGACAACCTCATGTGACTTTGATGGCATGAAACACGACATGATTGAAGAAGGAGATCCTGATGGAAATGAGACTTTCCATGACATGAATGAGGCTGATTCTCTGGTAACTAATAAAAACTTTCAATACCCTCACTCCTCTATTCTTTTCATCTCCACTGTAAAGTTATTTAGTTTTCAATTTACTGCATAGTTTGTTTTTATACATGCAATCAGTTTCAGTTACGTACAATTTTAGTGACTTGAGTATCAAGTCATAACTAGTCTATCCTAATTTAATCATGAAGGTACTTAGTTGGAATTGCCAAGGTTACCTAGGAAAAGGGGTTACGGATCATTTACTTCATTTGAACAACAGTCACTCTCCTGACATTATTTTTTGCCAGAGACTAAGATTAATGAAGATAGAATTCTAAATCTTACTAGGTTTCTAAGAATACCAAATGGTTATTATGTTCCTTCTGTAGGTCAAGATGGTGGTATTATTCTACTTTGGAAGGATGATTTTAAATTAGATATTGTCCACACTTCTGATAAAGCAATACATGTTGTTGTTAACAATGACCCTGCAAAGGGTGATTGGTTTCTTTCTTGTGTTCACGGTACCCCATATAGGCATGATCAACCTGAACAATGGAAATATATTAGAATTCTTAGTACTTCTATTGATATCCCATGGGTCTTGATATGAGATCTCAACACAAGTATGAATATTTCAGAAAGAAATACATGTTCTAATCCTACTTCCCTTAAAGTCGTGAATCACATAATAGAATTAGACTTACATCATGGGTTTTAGTGGTAACCCATTCACATGGACTAGTAATAGTTATGAGACTGGTAATCTAGGATAAATAGAGCTTTTATCAATAGTAAATAGACTATTATCTATCCATATGCCACTCTTACTCACCTTCCTCGGAAGAGCTCAGATCACACTTCCATTCTGGTTTATCTCTATTCAGATACTATTGTTTCTGGGAGAAATCGATTTTTTTTAACATTGGCTACAAAATGATTCTTACTCACACTTTCATTCTGGCTTTGCATCTTATGATCTTTCTAATAAGTTATCTAATACCAGACATTTCTTGTCCAAGTGGAGTAAAAGCACTTTTTGTCATATACAATCAAGGATCAATATACTTCAGAAAGAGTTATCCCAACTTCAATCTACAGATGTTCAAGGAAAAAAATACTTCTGAAGTTCCAAAAGTTGAAAAAGAAATTGTCTCTCTTAATGAAATTCTAACTTCATCCAATAGACAAAAACAATATCACTTCTACAATGACATGGACAAAAATTCCAAAAATTTCCATATTATAGCAAACCAGAGAAGAATGAGAAATAAAATTGATGCATTGCAAGCTCCATATGGTACTTGGTGGCAAGATAGAGACTCTATTAAAAACCTATTAAATACCCACTTCAAAAAAATCAGCTCTTCTGCACAACCAGCTGATAGCTATAATTTTCTTCAACATATTCTCAAATGCATTTCTCAAGAGCAAAATGATGATCTTGTTTCAATACCATCTGACCAAGAAATCCATCCATCAAGCTTTAATGTCAATGGAGCCATGGACTGCTCGGGGTCCGGATGGGTTCCCTCTGGGTTTTTATCAATCACAATGGAAAATAGTCAGATATGATGTTTGCAAGACAATTAAACCTTTTTTTCCTCGGGTTTTCTTCTCAAGAAACTAAATACTACAAGAGTTACTTCAGTTCCTAAAAGTACTACCGCTCATAAGCCAGAGGACTTCAGACCAATAACATTATGCAACATAATATATAAACTGATATCCAAGATAATTTCTCTTCGTCTCAAAAAACACTTGCCTAACATTATTTCTCATATGCATTCTGTATACATCAGAAAATATATGTATGGTTCAAGAACTAGTTAAAGCAATGACGAAGAAAGGTGGAAGAACTAGTCATCTAGCTCTAAAGATGGATATGTCAAAAGCATTCTATAGATTAGAGTGAGATTTTCTTATTGGAGTGCTTAGGAAATTTGGCTTTTGTAAGAAGCTTTGTCAGCTCAGTTTCCAGTGTATCAGCACCACACAAATAGAGATAATGGTTGATGGCTCGCCAACTAAATCTTTCAACCCTATAAGGGGAATTAGGAAAGGGGATCCCCTATACCCTTACTTATTCATTCTGGCTATGGAATATTTCTCAAGACAGCTAAACCATTGTGAAATCTCAAATCAATTAACTGGTATGAAGATCTCAAGGTCAGCTCCGAAGATAAATCACCTTTTGTTTGCAGATGATTGTTTTCTCTTCTGTAAGGCAAACTTGACCCAAACTCGTAAACTCTTAGAAGTGATTGCTCCAGTCAGTTAATTAATTTTCATAAGTTTGTTGTCTAATTCGGTAAAAATATGAACCATTCTTGCTTCCAAGACATATCTGGTATTCTGCAGGCCAGACAATTGGGTATCAAAGAGGAAAAGTATTTGGGTTTGCCAATTTTTGTGGGTAAAAACAAAAAAGTCCCTTTTTCTTTTCTTGTTGATAAAATGGAGTCCATACTTACTAAATGGAGATGCATCAATATGTCAGAGGCTGGAAGAACTGTCATGGTAAGAAATGTTACCAATGCCATTCCAGTTCATCACATGATTAGCTTCAAACTACTATACAACCACTATTAAGAATATCAACTCTACTCAACAGAAATTCTGGAGAAATATAAAGACTAATAATGGAAAGCATTTTATTACCTAAAAAATGTCAACAAACCAAAAGAAAAAGGCGGTTTGGGTTTTAGGGATCTTCACTTGTTTAACAGAGCTTTACTTGCTAAATTGGAAATTATGTACATATAACACTTTTATTTGTGCACGATCTTTACAAGCTAAATACTACCCAAATGGTCAAGTTTTTAATATCAAAGAGAACGATAATTCTACTTGGTCATGGAGAAGCATAAGTGCAGAATTAAAATTCATCAATAAATATAATTGCTGGTGTATTGGTGGTAATGGTCAAAAGATCCTAATTTGGAAGCATAGATGGATTGAAGATCTGGACGGTCCTCCTTTACCCAAAACTTGAGCCACTAGTCATCAAAGTTATCAATTTGTTCATGAACTATTCTCTCATGCAATTGGCAGTTTAGATTACACTCTCATCTTCTCCCTCTTTGAAACTGTAACTGTAAGAATAATTATCAACATCCCAATTCATCAGAATTATAAAGATAAATTGGTATGGACACTGAAAAAGAGTGGTAATTTCTCAGTTAAATCAGCTTACTGGAAAATGTATGAAAAATTACATCAAACTATTTATGTGGGTTCAAAGATGCAGAGTATTTTCAAAAAGATATGGAAACTCACGCTATTGCCAAGGAGTAACCATTCCATATGGAAATGCATAAAGGATCCACCCTCCTAGAGATAAACTGGCTCATATCATTCAAAATGGGGATAATAGCTATCCTTTATGTAGTCTAATCACCGAATCTTGGAGTGTTCATTAGTTAAGGCGGTCTGGTTTGCAGTGTTGGGTCTTCATGTTCATCATACTGGAAACTTAGGTGCCTGGTTATGTATCCGGATTGACAAATTGAGCAAATTCAGGAGGAGGAGGTTTGTAAAATAGCCATTATTGCATGGTGAATATGGACAAAATGGTGTGAGAAGGTTTTTAAAGGCAACAACTCTTCACCAGAGAAGATTTTTAAGGAATGCAAGAGATGCATACAGGAATCTGAAAATAAATCAAAACTTCGAGTGAAATTTTTGCATAAACGGTCTAGAGACAATATTCATTGGTCTCCTCCTCCTAGAAGAACTTATACTATAAATTCAGATGGCTCTTTTCTTAATATCAATAAAACTAGTGGCATTAGTATAATTCTACGCGATTTTGCAGAGATACATGAAGGATCGAAATGCATCTACCTAATAGACATACCTGGAGCAGAGCATGCTGAGTTTTGAGGTTTAATGGAAACGGTAAAGCGGGCAAAACATCTAGGTCTAGAGAAAGTATACTTGGAACTGAAATCAAAGCTGGTAATAGATGTGGTGAACAATGATGTGTGCAACATAGACTGGAGACTGCGCAATTTGATCTTAGATACTCCCTCCGTACCACTATTAATGGACCTACTTTAAAACTGATTTGTTCAATAAACTAGGTCAATTGATAGTGAGACGTAGGGAGTATTAAACAGTTTTTTAAAGTTTCCACCTCTTGGCAATATCGTTATATGCCAAAAGAGAGTAATAAATTAAGTATTGTCTGGCTACAGGAGGATGCAAATTTGTAAACACTTAAAACCATCAATCTATCCTTTGTCGTTTTTATTATTGTAACTAGCAAAGACGCACTCGCGATGCACGTGCCGACTTGTTATTCCGTCACCTTCCTTTTACATGGTGTAGGTACTCCACTAACACCTATCATCCCCTCTCCCTCCCTATGACAACAACAAATGCAATACATCCACGTAAATGATCCACATGAATCCTGAAATGGAATAGTAAATTTTATGATCGGTAAAAATGTTTAGGTAAAACTATAGCAATTATGCTAATGATGAGCTCACGGGCTTATGGATAATCAAAACAGATGGGCTCCAATGCATAACAGTTTGCACAATTACACTTCTAAGGCCCAATAGTCTATCTACCAAGTTTCTCCACATCTACTCTTAATCTCTCTTCCTAACCTTCTCTACATAGTAATTATTTTATTTCTTTTTCAAATCCGGTAGATTCCCATTAAAGAAAATATATTGTTCTATTTTTTTTTTGGTAGATTCCTTTTGATGTTTGTATGATTTGATTAGTTGTGTCTGTTGTTTGGTTTGGTGTTTTGATTGAGATTAATGAATTAAAAAATTCTTAATTGGGTCGTTTTTTTTTTTTGAATCTGATGGTGTCAGCGGAGGTGCTGCTCGTAGCGGTGGTTGTGTTTGTGGCGGCAGGAGGTGGAGGTGGTGATGATGTTGCTGGCAGTGGAGGTGGTGTGGTGACGGTGATTGAAGTGGAGGAGTGGTGGCGGTGCTGCTAGCAGTGGTGACAGAAATTTTGTGTGATAGAGGAAGTATTTAAGGAGATGCTCGCCCAGCATCGGCTGCGCTGGTTTGGGCACCTCCAGCGAAGACCGCATGATGCTCCAGTGCGAGTAGGTTGCATTAGGCGCGCGGAAGGAAGGATGCAGCGCAGAGGCCGACCGAAGCTAACTTGGGACGAGTGCGTAAAGAAGGACATGTGCAATCGAAATCTCTCAGCAGACCAGGCGTTGGAAAGACAGACATGGAGGGCGGCGATACGCGTGGAAGAGGTAGGTTTCAGGTATGACGACTAACAAACCACCCTTTATTTTCTATATTCCGCGTCAATTTCTATGCCACTAAATCAGCGAACACGTAAAGACAACCCTGCAGATGGTGAATGGGGGAAACCCCAGTAGCGATGCAGTTGGCAGAATGTGAAGGGGAAATACCTGTAGCTTCTGCAACAGGGACATGGTGTAAGCATATCCGCATTAATGGTCGAGAATTCGTAATCCCTTGAAACGGTGATTACTTACAACCTGGTCCATAAACAATCATGGCGCAGGTAGCGTCAAGTATTTTGCTTGCCCTGGTGCGAGTTGTGCAAGGCTTTGACAGACCGGTGTAAAAACTATGTTATATTTTTGGGAGATATTCTCCAGTCGACCCGGTACTTGCTACTGGAAAAGACTTTGGATTTGGATTTGGAGAGGAAGTATTTAAGGGTGCGGCAATGGTATTGTGGTGGAGGTGTTGATGGACTGCTAATTGCTGCGGTGTGGTGGTGGTGGTCCGGTGGAGGTGCTGTTGGGTGGTGGCGGCAATCTTATTCTTATGTGGTGGTGCGAGCAGAGGTTAATGTGTTACTGTTGGTCGAGTTGATGATGAGACGGCGTCGGAGGTCCGGCGCTATAGCAGTAATGGACTGTTTTTAATTTAAGTGTCAAATTGGTGTAATAGAGTTATTTGATGGGGGTATTGTCGTCCAAATAACAAGTAACCAAAAATCCTGGGAGAAGAAGCCTTTTCAAGATATTTTTTTTAAAAGTGCTTTCCGAGTAACTTAGAGAACTATAAAATTTACACCATTTTTAAGAGAAATCTGGGAAAATATTTCCAGTGTGACCAAACTATCCTTTTCCTTTGATCCTGAACTATCAGATGACAACTGAAACACAGACCCTGAAGACTACTACTATGACTAGCTCGACATCCTGTAAGTTTAAGAACATTCTGAAAGCAAACAAACAAAACGAAAATGAGAATGATCATTCTTATTTATGCACCAAGGTCTAAGAAAAACTAAAGTTCACTACTACATAACAATTATCAAGTAAGTTTGCATGTTTCAACATAACGTTGGCATCTCCCTCAAGGATGAGCAGAGACTACGACTTTCATTGCTTCTGATTCCGAAGAGCATTTCATCATTTTCTTCATCTCTTTAGATTTCCCCCACAGTACAAAGTATAATCCCATCGCTATCAAAACACTACCAATCACGCTGCACATACAAAATACGAAAGTTCAGTTCAATAAATACTAGTTTCTCTCAAGAAAAAGAGAACTGGAATGAATTACCAGAGGAAAGTAATATCTGCATGCGTACGTTCCAAGGTGTAATTTCTCGTTCAGCAAGATAGTAGCAGCAAAAGCTACGAGAACAAGCCCTACAGGGTTGAAGATCGACACAAATAATGGCCCTCGTACGTTCACACACCAAGCGATCAATGTAGTCGTCACGCCTGAATGCACAATTCCCTGGATATATATATTCCGAAGTTACTTTAGAGTCTAGCTCGCTATAAGAGTGAAAATGTACTTTTTGCAGTATGCACAAATTAAAAATACGCACCGCATAAAGCGCCGTGTATAACCTAATGTTACAACCAAGTCTCCACTGTGACCATTCCCTCTCTGTACATAGTGCAAATACAACGGCTTGGATCGCCGCCATTGAAAGCACCAAGGCCGTGCACGAGTATTGGCAGGGATACTTCTGGCTCATCTTAGTCTGTCTCAAGCGAAAAACCGGAAAGAGTAAGAAAACAAGTATGGAGTCGATTCGCAATCACTACAGTTTACCTGAATAATCAACCAGGAGGAATAAGCCACATAACTCAGGATAGCCAGTAATGATCCTAATACTGGTCTATCCGTCGCAGGTCCTTGATGATGGCCAACATGTAAGAAATGGGTTTGCCACATAGGAATGTCAACTCCTTTATAGAAAGTAACAAGCATTGCGCCCCCTATTCCTATCGTAGTACCCAAAACCTTCAATTTCCCTTCCGTTGTTCCAAGTTTCAACTCCTCGAGCCTACAAGAAAAATGAAGTGTATAAGTTGAAAATATTATCGAAGATGAACGTTCTTGCATGTATGGACTTCTCGAAAACCTACCGAAAAATAATAGCCAAGATGAATGTCATTGCTGGACTAAGATTTGCCATGGCAGCAGGAATTGTTGCAGATGTCAAATTCATACTTGCTGTGTAAAGGTTCTGAGGTATAGTTAACCTAAAATAATGGGTAAATTCATTAATCGAAATAGAAAAAATTAGTGCCGAAAAAATCAAATAGCAGTCAACATTGCCAATGGATCCTACACCATAATACATTAGCAAGAACAAACTGGTTAAATTATTGAAAGAACAGCCAAAAAATAAAATAATACATAGGCTGCTTACCCTAATAACCCACAGAAAAATGCTTGGAAGAGAATAGTCCATGTCAATTTCGGTCTAACATTTCTGTACACAAAACAAAGAAATCATCATAATAAATCTATTTTACACGTGAAATCATAAGTCAAATAAAAAAAACGAGAGTACCTTACTTTTCTTTGATTAGAGCAATAGGGATGATAAAAGCAGCACCAAAGATTGATCTGTAAGCGATCAATATACTCATTTTCATATTATCATTAATGGCTAACCTATAGAAAACATTCATCCCACAAAAACTCAATTGAACTAGTATCATTACAAAAAATGGTTTCCACCCTTTCATGATATTGCATAACTTTGTAGAAAAATGGTTTCCACCCTTTCATGATATTGCATAACTTTGTAGAACAATCCATGATCACACTAACTAGCGAAGAAAACAATGCCTGATTTTTTTCTTTTTCTTTTTGATGGTATTAATTTTCTTTGATGGTACTAAAATATATATAAACCCTAGGGATAAAACCCATTAATTCTAGTTTATTTTCTCAAACAGAAAACACGGTTTCTGGGTTGTTCATTAGTCCCCAAGTTTAGGATTTTGACTTAAAAGAATATTGAAAGATCTTTCAAATCATTTACTCGGGTAATTAATTTAAATTTAGTTTCCTTGTTTAGCTAAACTCGTGTTGTACATCTGTTCCTAACAAAACTTCTATTTAGACAGTGCCTGGTGTCCGTCAAGGACAGACTGTTATACTATTTGTAACCAACAAATTCTAACTCCGGATCCGAACTCTGCCCAATTGGCTAAATTGATTTCACGTACACAAGGTTGCTGCAACTGTCAATTACATGTTTTGTTTTAAAAGTCGAACAAAATTCTGCCCCCTACCAACAATTTTGATTGTCTAGGCAACAACGAGATTCAAGCGCAATATACCAGAGAACAGCATGATTAAGCTTTGACAATGAGCACGATAAAAAAATTATGAGGGCCATTTATACAAAAACCAAAAAGGCTCTTTTCAAAAAGACCACTCTAAACACTTGCGGCATACAATGAACACTGCTTGCAGAATATCGAGCCAACCATATTTCTGTGGACTGTACAGATTGCTGTTACGGTTTTATGTCGCTTTCCCAATCAAAATGACTATATTCAGTATTCCCTAAAAAGTAAAAACCAGTCCCACGTCATACTCGAGTTAGTGGAGCAGCCATAGTACAGCAGCCAAATTCATTCCCTTGTGTTATCTTACTGCCATTTAGCCATACGCTGGACCTGCACCTGGGTATGGACAAGAATAATGAGAAGACGAACCTTTCACATTAGTCATTTGTAATTCAAGATTCTGGTGAGGATCAATATAAACCTCATGAGCTACTGCTTCCCAATAAGCTGGACCAAGTACTGATGCTTCAGGAACAGATACTTGAGATGATGGATCATATGATACCGGTGGAGTAGCATAGGATGGTGCAACATTATGTGATGCGGCAGGAACAAAAGCTTGAGATGATGCATCACGTGATAATGGTGGAGGAGTCTGATGTAGTGGAGGAAGAGTATGAGATGATGCATCATAGACTAATTTGTGAGGAGCATGATGTACTGGCATGTGCGGTGACACAAAGTGTTGCGCTTCAGGAAGAGCATGAGATGACGCATATGCTGCTGCTGCTGCATGTGATGGATGTGTAGAGCAATCACTTCCATAACCAAATTGTTGAACGAGTTCTCTTTTCTGCTAGTATGAATCGACGATTATACTCGTTTTCGCTAACATTTGCTTCCTGACTTACCATTTGACGCAACTCTGTCAGTACCAAATGGCGAAAGGAAAGTCAGAGATTAAGGTTCCGATTGCCAAAAGCGTTGAAAAGAAATTAGAAGCTCAGATTACCACGCAAATCGCATGCCATATGCATGGTATAAACGATCAAATGATAGATATTAACCAAATAGATACCTGGTGTAAGGATTATGAGCAGGTATCAGTACATTATCACGAGAGTATGTGCTGCGAGCTTCGGCGCAAAAGTTCAGGATTAGTATTAGTTATTTGAGCAGTACACATAATATACCCAGACGCAGGAGGCGGTGGATTATGATGACCATGGTGATGAGCCACTGAAGCATATGGATCCTTTGGTGGTGGCAACCTGGGTGGTCGTTGACCCTGATAGATCTTAACTGGGGGGAAATGTTGTGGTGGAGCCCCAAGAACAGGCACTGGTGGCCCACCAAGGGGATGAAACAAAGCAAAAAGCTTCTTTACCTGCACTTAATTTTCAAAATCCGTCAAAAAAGAAAAGTTAAGTTTTAATATCAGCGATGAAATTCAATATATGACAGCACCATACCTGATGATCACTAAGCTTCTGTTGGAATTTCGAACCATGATAGTTTTCTTCAATGGCGTATCTGAAAACACTCTCTGGTAAAGGTAAGCTTTCCTTGAAAATACTGAATCTCACCTACAAAAAGAAAGCAAGAAGGTCCACAAAGCACTATACCTGATGATCACTAAGCTGCTGTTGGAATTTCGAACCATGATAGTTTTCTTCAATGGCGTATCTGAAAACACTCTCTGGTAAAGGTAAGCTTTCCTTGAAAATACTGAATCTCACCTACAAAAAGAAAGAAAGAAGGTCCACAAAGTGGGCTAGGGTGAATCATTTTTTCAAACAGATAAACAAATACCAGGTTTCCGCCTATAAACCCAGATTGGGTAATAAAAAAAGATTTGCATTTCAAGATATGAAAATCCACTAGTGATCCAATATCCCATGTCCATAAAATAGTTACTAAATCCACATTAATCCTAACATATAGGCATTCCCTGGAATGTTAAAAATTCACAAAACTCATAAGTTAGTTACCTGAGCAGGAAATCTTCCTCCAAAAGCAGCTGGCTCTAGGCCAAATCCTCCTCTCGATGTAGCTTTTATACACCATAAAGAAGCTTCAGGTTAACATCAAAGAGAAAAAGCTTTGCCCCGGGCTTAATGTTCTGTACAACAGCCAATTTTCCGGCTGGGAGACCAAATACACAGTATTTGAAGCACTCTGGTTCTGTCTCCCTACTGCACATGAATATGAAACCCAGTGAATGCTCTTCATTATCCTTTTTATTTTATTTTATTTTATTTACTTCAACTGTTGTAGTACCAGTTTCATTTGGGGTAGCAGTAGAAGTAGAATCTGGAACAGTAAGAGCAGGAGCAGCATGAAGAATCTTCTTCTACTTAATGCATGTCTATACTCCTATTCACAGTCAGGTGGTTGCTAGATGGGCCACTAATTCTCGAGTTATCAGCCGCACCAGAGCGTCTGAACTCTGAACAACAACCTAAGTCAATCAGTAGATAGTAATACAAGGTAGAAAAACATAGAGTCTAAACATAGTCAGATAGTGGTAGATGTTGTCTGGATTGGTTTAAGTTAGAAGTTAGCCAGAGCCCAAGTCCCAACGAACGTATTACTAAATCGATTCACCGAAGTTAGGTTCCTAGAGTCAGAAATTCAGTACTAGTACTGTAAAATGCAATACTCTAAACGGTGTCACTAAGTAGTTGATAGCTCCAAAAGTTGAGGCCAGCTCTAATCTTAACCCCCTTTTATGGAGAGACAGTAACTCAACATATAAATCAAGACATGGAAGAAATCAAACACGCCAATCTTTAGACACAAATTTATCCACAATCAGTAAAGGGTACTAAAACGCCTAAAAACCCTAAATTCCAAATTTAGTACAGAAGAAAATAAATGACTGAAATTGGGGATTCAGAACAAAATGAAAATAGATTCAAGAAAATGAAGCTTCGTACCTCAGGAGACTCCAGTTTTTTTTTTGTTTTTTGTTTATAGTGAGAGCTGAAGAAGATTGTATTGTATTAAATGGAAATGAATTCTTTTACCTACGTAATAATCAGAGACGGATGTACAGGAAATGAAGGGTCCAGTACAGGTTTTCAAATCCTGGCCGTGCCATCCCTCTCTGGTGTGCCAGATGCATGGAATCAGCAGCTCCTCCTAAAATCACGAATGCCGAAATACAAAATTGCCAGCTTGGCGGAAAAATATTTTGATCTCAAGCATTTTTCATTTAGGAGCCGGCTGTGCTAGACACCCAACGATTTCCCACTTCAATTTTCACACGGATCGAACGGACATAACCTCTGCGTACACTGCATTGGGATAGGGACTGGGTAGGAGTGGGCCCTATCGGTTGTGTCTGTCGATGAAAACTTCAGTGAAAAACCGAAATGAACCTACACTTATTTTTTAGGAGCATACCTACCGGCCATCAGAAAATTTAAACGGCATTTAGTCAGTTTAGTTTAGATAAGTTATCTACTTATCAAGTGTTTTAGGAACTATCATTACAGTCATCCAAATGTCTAGTGATTGGTCGTGATGTTGCTGGATTAATAATGTACGAGCAGCGTGTGAGCAAACTTTTTCCTGTTAGTTAAGAAAATAAGAAAAAATCCTGAAATTACATCAAACACAAACAAATAACAGAACACACAATGAAACACGATATGATTTCCAAATAGAATCTCGTAACAAAAATCCCATAACCAGAATCCAATGATAGCAACTGGGCCATCGGATGGTATCAATTATAGTAATACTGATAATAATACCCGCAACTGTATACGGGGAGGTCGTTAATGTTGATCCAACTCGGTAGTACATTTTTTTTCTTCTCCTGATCGATCTGATGAAACCCTCCACCAAAAAGAGAGTTGCTAAAAGGTCAAAAATTAATCCATCTTCTAGTATTTGGGAATCTTAGAAGATTATAGATCTAGAGTTTTTTTTACCATTGATCGATCTGATCATGGCGGATATGCTTTTGAAATTAAGATCTCTAAAATCAACAGTTGAAAGTTCGATCTCGCTCAGAATCATCATATTATGAACAGGTAAACACACAGGTCATCAATATTTGAGCATATCATGCTTAAACATGCAATTCGTCAAGTAATTGTACTGAATCATGCATCAAAATCAGATTTGTGATCTATACTATGTGTGAAATCATGAAGTTCTAAAAACCTAGTCGGTGCCAATGAAAATACATCGATTCAGCGTCATTTCGTACCTTCACAATGTCTGATCGTGATCCTCAATTATGGAGTATGATCTTGATTATCACTCTGTTTTCTGATCCCCAATTAGGATTCCTATGATGCGAAGCCAAGGTCTCCTGATTATCTTCTAAGTCGGTTATGGTTAATGGCAGTTTAGAAGAGAATCGGAGAGTAGAGAGAATTGTCTGAAGTATATTTTCTATTATCAGCATGACCTTGTTTACATCATCATCCTTTCTAGCTATTTATGCATGATATGAACACGACAATTACATGCAGATGAATAAGCACGTCACAATTTGGACTTGATAGTTTCCCCTCTTGTGCTTTTACCAATATGGTATAGCTTTCCAGATTCCCTTTTAGCTGAAAACATCGAGAATCTTCTTAGCTTCGTATATGGACTCAGGTCTTCCGCGGCTAGCTCTGTGGCTCTGTCTTGTTTGGTCGCATATTGCTCGATCCTTGGTCATCTGGTTCAGGTTTTCTACGTCTGATCTTGAGTCTTTGAAGTGACGAAGGTACAAAGTAGACCACAATCTTTTCGATATCAACCTATAAATCTTATACCATGTGTGATCTAATATAGATAGATACTTTCAAGAAGACAGCAACCACAAGGTATACACTTGGTATATAGTTACTAGTTCGAAACCGAACCTAAACCATAGGGATCAACCCAAGTGTTTGGGATTAACATACAAGTGTAATTACTTTAACTATAATTTAAACAAATTATAATGCGGAAAGTAAAGTAAAAGCACACAAACAAGATTTTGTTAACGAGGAAACCGTAAATTGCAGAAAAACCCCGGGACCTAGTCCAGTTTTGAATACTCTCAGAATTAAGCCGTTATACAAAGACACTACCAACTTCGTATAGTTGAGACCAAGTAAACTACTCGTAGTTACCTAGTTTCCTCAGTTTCCCTGCGCCTACAACAAATCTGGCCTTTGATCCGTCGATGAAGTTTCACCTGTAACAGAGTGGGGGGGAGGAAACCCGTACCTCCGAACTGATCCAGTGAAGTAGATGTCTAATACATACGTGAATCCTAAGATAGAGTCAACTATCTTAAGTTTCTTTAGCCTCTCTGAAGATTTTAAGCACTCAACCCTTTCGATCGTCTTCCAAATAGTAAAGGACTAATCTATTTGGTAACCACTCTCATATTTTTGGAAATTAATCAGAGATAAATTTGTTGAGCGTGACAAAAACTTTTCTATTTAGAATCAATTAAAATCCTTTGTCGAGTTTTAGATCTTCCAAGATATGGATTAACAAGTTAACCAGATCAAGTCAAACAGAACTACCAGATTCAGATACTGAAGAGTACCACCAAATGATAGCTTGTCGATCTAAATACGACTAGCAATAACAAGTCTATCAAAAGCTAAAATGGATCTAGTCGGATCCCAGCCGATCAAGTTTGTGAACGAACCAAATAACAAAGATACGAAACCAAGAAGAAAAATCGTCTTGTCTTCAAATCTCCAATAGTCTTCTGTACATGTACAATAACAAACTCGATTCCAACTTGAAAACACTGGGGGCACAAAAATACACCACCAACTTTTTCTTAGGAAACCTGTATGGACAAAACCTAAATACAATTCTGAGAGTTCAAATTAATGAATCTCAATCGAGGAATAATATTCAGATTTATATGTAAGGACCCTCAAGCTCGTCAACGCTGTTAGACCGGCCAAGAGACGACTAAGCCGATAATGACTCGATTAGTTTGACACGAACATTAATTAATAGGAATTAATCTAACAACGATCAAGATACGAAACTAGTACCACTAGATAGATCTCGAAAAGTTATGCGAGATGGATTACTTGAACGTGTCATTCGGATACCGGACGAATAAGATATTATCAGATTTGTATAAAGGGTAAAGTAGTCATTTCAATGATGGAATTTACGGCATCCCTTATCCAAGATAGTGGGTGTCTCAATAATTTCTCGTTGGTCTTATCCCCTGACCGAGAGGATAAACTCTCATTCTCTTTTAATGTAAGGACCCTCAATCCCGTCAACGCTGTTAGACCGGTCAAGAGACGACTAAGCCGATAATGACTCGATTAGTTTGACACGAACATTAATTAAT
This sequence comes from Papaver atlanticum, assembly GCA_023531105.1. Lineage (NCBI taxonomy): Eukaryota > Viridiplantae > Streptophyta > Magnoliopsida > Ranunculales > Papaveraceae > Papaver > Papaver atlanticum. Next base: position 1,135,370 of record JAJJMB010004448.1, on the reverse strand, counting down.
AGGAATTAATCTAACAATGATCTAGATACGAAACTAGTACCGCTAGATAGATCTCGAAAAGTTATGCGAGATGGACTACTTGAACGTGTCATTCGGATACCGGACGAAGAAGATATTATCAGATTTGTATAAAGGGTAAAGTAGCCATTTCAATTATGGAATTTATGTCAGCCCTTATCCAAGATAGTGGGTGTCTCAGTAATTTCTCGTTGGTCTTATCCCCTTACCGAGAGGATAAACTCTCATTCTCTTTTCTTCTTCTTTTTCATTCTTCTTTCTTCTTCTTTTTCTTCTTCTCCCGTTCTCCTTCTTCTACGAGTGTTTGAGAGATCAAAAGAGAGCTTTGTGATGGTACAAGGTGGAGAAGATCATGCAGTAGTAGGTGGTGACGGTGGTATTGTCCGCTGTTGATTCAGACTTGAAGGATGAGGTGAATTAGGATTATGGAATCTATTATAACTTTGAAGATTTAGAAGATAAGATTTAGAGCTATGGCGAGTTGAAGAATCATGGGTTTAGGTTTAATTGAAGTTCTGAAATTGTCTTGGAGATGAACTGAGAACTTGGGTTTATGAATATGGTTTCGAGATTCTATTAAAGATGAATTAGAAGATGTAGATGACGCAGTTGAGAGTTTAGGGAGAAGATTAGAGATGGGTTTGGTTGATCTGAAGATTTAATTTATTGTTTTGGGTTTGAATTAAAGAAGATAAATTGAAGAAGCTAGGGTTTGTAAAATGAACTCAGGGAAGCTGTAGATGATGAAATTGATAATTAAGAAAGGGGTTTTGAGATGGGTATTCATCAATTGAGTGAATTAAGGTTAAAGATGAAGAGTAATTCGAGATTGGTTAGGATTTTGAAGATGTTTATGAAGCTAGGGCTTGATTCTGTTAATAAGAAAGTGATGGAGTTATCATTGGTGTGGAATTGGTTGATGTTTGAGCAAAGCTGGTTTGAGGTAATTACTTTCTCAGTAACTCAGTAAAGCTATTAATTTCAATTAATGAGTTTATAGGTTATGGATACTGATAAGTATGTGATGAAGATGAAGTTTAGAATTTACAGTATGTTAAGGAATGGTATTGTGTATCTCAACTGAAATTGCAGAGAAGTTTATGGGATTGAGAATGGATAGAGTTATATATGAGTTTATAAGATTGTTGAGTTGCGGAATTATAGGAATGGTGGGTGTGAATATAGTGGATGTCTGGAATTGGAATTGAAGGTGGTGGTGTTGTTTGAAGGGAGTTAATGCAAATGGAAATGCTGCTGAGATTGTTCTTGTGGTGATTTTTTTGTGTTGGAATTGATTTGGTGGTGAACTGAATATGGATTGCAGATGTTATGAATTGGTTTAGATGAATGTTTAGGATTTTGTTACTGGTAGTTGAAGACTTGGATGTTGTTGTTGTTTGTAAGATGGTTGAACCGTGAATGAAGTATGAGATGAATGGGGTGATGGGATTTGTTGATGGTTCATTTGGGGCTTGCCACTGCTATTGCAGGTAAACCGAGTTTATGGTTGTAAATTAGTTGTGAAGCTTACATAACTTGAATATATGATTGAAGTAACACAGTTGAGGTGGATTTGCAGTTGTAGATAATTGTACTGAATTACAAGTAGTGATGGTATTGAATTTTAGCTGTAGTTCATTTGAAAGTGGTGGTGATTCAGTAAAGTGGGAAAAGTGGGAAAGGGTGAGCACATCATCCCTAAAAAGGGTGTCCAGTAGGAATAACATTTAACTTTCAAGTAATCATGGGCAAGATTTGGAAAACAATAATGTTTTCCCAAACATTAAAAAGTGATCAAGTCACTGAAATAAACAAACATGTATATGGACAAACTCCTTATTCAAACAATGTATAATATGGTGTCAACCAGTTACACACCTAGATAATAATACTGTGGTGTATCGCTCTAGCCATAGCATAAAAGCATAAAGTAAGTAGGTATAAATGTGAAGGAGCGTATCCTATATACCACAAGTGGAAATTCTTATTTCCCATAACAATTCATATGACAAACAAACATTACAAGTCCTTTCCAAACCATGGAAAGATTAACAGAATCAACAGAATTATCGTAATGCAATTTAAACAAAGCATGGAATGCAGAAACAGACAGTGCATGCGTTTGTTAAGCATAAACTTTTGTAAAAGAAGCAACAATGGTTATAAAAGAGTTAAATGTATTCCCACCTCTTTTGATAACAAGCCACGCCTACCTCGAGATCCACGATCCACTGGTTCATCCTTTTGAATCGATCGTTGTTAATAACGACTAACTGTTAATCACACAAACACTCTAAGAGTTTAGCCAAAAGGCTCATACAAAGCTCATACAAGTCTATCTAATGGTTCTAAGCCCATTTATGATTTTACATATTCATTCCCTATCTTTAGCATAGCTAAGGTTTACTAATTCAATTGGGTTGATTCAAGTAGTCCATCTCGCATAACTTTTCGAGATCTATCTAGCGGTACTAGTTTCGTATCTAGATCGTTGTTAGATTAATTCCTATTAATTAACATTCGTGTCAAACTAATCTAGTCATTATCGGCTTAGTCGTCTCTTGAACGTCTAACAACGTTGACGAGCTTGAGGGTCCTTACATTATATCTCTTTCTCTCACAATCAGAAAGTTGACAAAACCAAATACGTGAACCTGATTTACATGTGAGAGTTCTTGGACAATCTCAAAAATCAATATCCAAGAATCAATCAAGTCGTATCCAACAAACAAGGATGGATGTATCTAATTTGATTGATTTACGTATAACCTGTGATATTTCAATTATAAAGATAAATAATATAATGCCGAAAATAAATAACACAGACACCAGAAATTTTGTTAACGAGGAAACCGCAAGTACAGAAAACCCCCGGGACCTAGTCCATATTTGAATACCAAACTGTATTAAACCGCTGCAGACACTAGCCTACTACCAATTAACTTCGGACTGGAATATAGTTGAGACCGAATTAAACCCTCACAGCAATTCAGTTACAGTCGCGCTCCTTACGCCTCTTGAATCCCAGCAGGACTCCGCGCAAATGATTCCCTTAGTTGACGTCCTTTACAGCCTAAGAGTTTCTTCAACTCAATTGAATACTTCAAACCAATCTGTCTCCCACAGATAAGCCTATATGTGTGATTTAATTTTTGATCAATGGATCAAAGTGATACTTGAAATCGATAGCAATAGACAAAGTCTAGCTAACCTCAAAATCCGGACTTATGCTTCCCGAAGAGCAGCCTAGATTATTATTTACCTCACAAGTATTAATCTTGTGGAATCACAAAGTCTGAGACGAAGAGAACTTTGTGATTTCTATCTATCTTGTTCGAGTGAGCAGCTCAACAATCGAACAAGATCAGGATACACGAACTATCAAGATAAAAGATAGTTGGACCTGGCTTCACGAATCCTTGAGAAGTCTTTTTAGTCACTAAACCCTAGAAGGATTTTAGGAAGTAGACGATTCTAGTTTACATCTAGGACACATACAACATAGTGTCGGGATTCAAAGATCCCAGTTGCTTGAGGTTCCCTTTTTATAGACTTTCAAAGTATAGGTTGATATAGGTTTAAGCTGAGATAGCCTTGGAACCAAGCAAACAATATCCATTGTTAGATGAATCTTTGAAATGTGATTGACATATCAAGATATATACTCTGGTTAGGATGAACCGTAATCGAACCGTGTATAAAGACATTGTTCATGGACGGTTAGCCGAAACTAGACGATTGAACTATAAGCTTAGTCATTTTCATATAACACTTGAGACTTTAAGTTTGACTCACAACCATAGGTTTTAATATGATCAATCATGTCTTTATAGCGTTAGAGATTTATTCAAATGCTAATTATCTTACAAAAATAATTCTATGTGCATCTGAAAATATTCAACAGGGCAAGTGCGTGTACTCAACCTTGTTTGTGACTATATTTTTCATGGTACATGTACCGGGTATGTGTACCGATAAGAAAAATATAAGATCTGGAACTTACAGAACTTTTTCGGTTTGCGTACCGGGTATGTATACCACACCGGTTTCAAAACCAACAGTTCTTTTCGGTATGCATACTAGGTATGTGTACCATTCCAGGTTCACGAGTTCAAAAACTTTTTGTGGTATGGATACCGGGTATGCGTACCACTAAGTCACTATCGACATATAGCTACTCCGGTATGTGTACTGAGTACATGTACTACGGCTCCGGACCTATAACAGTTTTCCCAGTTTGTGAAACTGATATGCATACTTTCCTGTATCCAAAATTACAGTAGTTCTATATTTCTCTCTTTATCAATTCGAAACATTCCAAAATAACATTAATGACACATATCACTTTTCCATGCTATTTTTGAATGATAATCTTGAATCATGATTTCGATTATGAACAATAAATTGTTCTTAATCGAAATTCATCAGGTATGAATAAATGTTCATTAAGCTTAGTCATATATTTCGAGAACTAATTACCAAGATAAACTTGACTCGAAATTCTTGATATGCTTGCAATAGTCTAATTAGTTATGCGACAATGTCTCATAGATAGAAGGATGAATATAACTTGAGAAATAGGTGGTTCAGTCTTAACTTACCTTTTGTTGAAGAAGTTCTCCAAAATCTTCGGTTGATCTTCGACTTCAAACGGTAGAACGCAGTGATGTTCGATTCTCAACTACATACTTCTATCATAATCCGAGATTTAACTAATTATAGATTAGAAATCAAGGTATAGTTTTGACAACTAAATTTGACAACAAGATTAAGATAGCAACACATGTGAGTTCGACCGAGCAATGCTCTTACGCAACTTATGACAGATCACGTACAAAATGGAGTCTATTAACAATGGATGATCACAAGTCACTGTCAGGTCTAAAGACAGATCTGACCTACCGTTAATATCTTGATCTAGTTTGAGTGCTTTATGTTAGAAGAGAAAGCTCAAAAATAATCAAACTAGGTGCAATCAAGAGTTAACAAACCGTTACTCAATCGAATCAATAATTGAAACTAAAATAACAATGCAATTCTAGTTTCCCACCAACAGTACTAGTAGACGCTTCTTGATCCCAAAGAAATCTTTAAACTAGCAGACGTAAGAGATTTCGCCTAATTAGGTTACTCTCCTCTCCAAGAAAGTATATTATGAGAATACTATTAGTCGTCTACAACAGTGACTACAAACGAAGTGCCAGTCTCAGGATAAGTTTGTAAGAAGAAAAAACCTCACTATTTATAGACCAAGGTAGTTCGGACACCAAGGAATTTCCATAACCAAAAATATTCTTAAGATATGCAATAACGGTTTTGTCTAATTCCAATCAATATCCAACTGTATAACCAAAATCTCTATGGACAACTCAATATTAGCTAACGCTTAACTAATATATCTTTCCAGAAATATGTTTTATTTGCTGGTAAACAAAACATATTAATTCAAAAATCTCGAAAATATTCTATATTATTTCGGTTTGGGATCTCACCTTGAGTATCAAGGAATATCTTTGAACAATTAAGAAATAAGATTTTAGCACATTTCAAATTACTCATTATGTCAATATCTTGAGTTTTCCTATTTTGCAAATCTAAATTCCAAATCACACAAACCCTAAAGTGTACGTGACTTAGAGAAATCGGTTTTTCTTATTGGGACCGGTTCTACCATGACTCCTGAAACAAGTTAGGATCAGTTATACCTTGACTCCTTATATAGGTAGGGATCAGTTCTACCTTGACCCCAAACATAAGCTAGGATTGGTGATACCTTGATTCCCTATGTAGGTTAGGATCTGTCCAATCTTAAGATCTTCATGAAAACCGGACCTTCAATCCTATTGATTTCCTTTCAACTAAGAAGCAAGTTTGTACATCTACTTCCTTAAACTCATGTAATTAAACAAAGTTTTCTAGGCATGAAATCAAACCTATGTTAACTACACAATCTAGTAACGAGTTACAAACATTATGTCGATATCGCAATTACGAAGTTCAAAAGATAAGCATTATACTTCGTAATTAAAAATACCAATATAAAACATTAATCAATATTGATATATTGATCTGTTAGATCACTGCTCGATCGAACTCGCAAGCGTTGCTATCTCAAGCTTGTTTGTCAAGTTTAGGTGATCAAAACTATAAGTCGTGATTTCTAGTCTACTTATAGCTATGTCTCGGATAAGGATAGAATGTGTAGTTGAGCTTTAGACTTCACGGCGTTCATCGATTGAAGACTAAGATCTACTGAGGAGAGCTTGGAGGAACTTCATCAACAAAGGGTATACGGAGATTAAAACTTATCTATCACTGAGAAGTCTATTCTATTCTATCTCCTAATGAGACTAAGTCGTATAGCTATATAGACTTTTACATTATACACATTTGATATTTCGAGATGAGTTTAACTCGCTTATATCTTTCTCGAAATATGTGTTGGAAAGCTTTTTGCTTTAACTACATTCATCATTATTCTTGACGAGTTTAGTTGGATAACAATTTATTTGTTGGAAACTTAATAATGAGTCAAAAGATGATCAGGTGAAAATTGCCTTGAAACATCTTATATGATTTGTGTGAGATAGTCATTTGATGTAGACTCGGAATGTTTTGTATTGATCATTCGATCACTTGAAAATTACTTATGAGCTAATAGTTTATGTGAGACATCTATTGTCGTCTTCTAAGGATATTTCAATGATTTAAATGGGAGTTTAGAACAAATAACCATTATCTGGATATAACACAGTATGCATACCAATATGCAAACTGTTGTAATATGATTCGGGTCCGGGAACCAAGTTTGCGTACCAGTATTCAAATGGTTTAAACTGTCAAAGTCCGTGAACCAAGTTTGCATACCAGTATGCGAACGGTTTCACCTGAGGTAGGTCCGGTACAAAAGTATGCATACCCGTTTGCGAACTGTCGGACATGACCAAAGTCCATAACTCTAGTTTGCGTACCCGTTTGCAAACTGAGTTGGTTCAAGTTCTAAAATCGGTTAAGTATGATTTCATACTCATGAACAAATACATTTATATATTAAGGAATGCAATCTTTGCAAACCATGGCTAAATGTTCATGAATCGATTCTCTTAAATCAACTCTGATTTTGTTTCACTTTTGTCTTGTATACTTCTATGAGAATATAAACAATTGAACAACTCGATGAGTAACACAATTAGATTCATTTGATTATCATTTGATCTAGAAGTGTTAGATTAATGTGGTTAATATATGGCTAACTTCGGTTAACTGTTATTGAGCCAACTCACTATACACGTTTAGGTACGGTTACCCATATCTAAATGAAGGTATATTTCATTTGTGTGTAACAAGCTAAGACCATCTAACGGTGGAGAGATATTGCTTTGGTTTTAAGCAAACTTAGCTTGAATCTTAAATTAGTATTTCATCTAACGGTGAATATTGATTGCTTTGTTTCAAAGCTATCAAACCCTGATTTGAAGACTATATAAGGGAGAACTCTAGCAACTGGGAAACCTAATCCCCACACCTCCTGTATGATACTAGTTGCGTACTAGAGTCGATTCTCTTTTAACCTAGGTTTTTCCTAAAACCATTATAGGTTAACGACTTAAAGACATCATTGGGATTCTGAAGCCAGACCCAACTATTTTCTCTGTAGTTGCGTGTTATGATCTTACTTGTTCTATCGTATTGAGTATTATCTTCTCTAAGATTTTCTCGAGATTTATCTCCGATAGGTAAGATATAAAAAGTAGCTCTTCGTTTTATTCTTTGTGATTCCACAATAACTTGTTCTACTACCATATAGTTAAGTTATTGTGAGGAGATTGATATTTCTAGTCTGTTCTACGGGAAGATAAGACCGGATTATTAATTGGGTTCTGTTCACCTTGACTTATCAAAAGACGGAACAAAAAATTCGTAGGTATTTCTGTGGGAGACAGATTTATCTATCAGAATAGACTTTTCCGTGGGAGACATATTTGTTTATAAAGTCTTCGAATTTGGGTCATAGCATCTCTTAGTTGTGGGTGAGATCATTTAAGGGAATCAAGTGCGTAGAGTCCTGCTTGGATTCATAGGCGTAAGGAACGCGACTGTACCTTAATCGATGTGAGAATTGGTTAGGGATAAACTACATTACAGTCCGAAGTTAACTTGTAGTAGGCTAGTGTCTGTAGCGACTTAATACAGTGTGGTGTTCAAATCTGGACTAGGTCCTGGGGGTTTTCTGTATTTGCGGTTTCCTCGTTAACAAAACTTCTGGTGTCTGTGTTATTTCTTTTCCGCATTATATTTGTTTATATAATTAAAATATCACAGGTTGTGCATTGTTCAATCAATTGGTAAATCCAACCTTTGGTTGTTAATTGAAATTGATTGACACTTAAGCATTGGTCTTTGGTATCGTTCAAGTTGTTTCTCATAAAAAAAATAAAAAATCATGCTCACGGATTCTTTCTGTTTGATTTGCTGATTACATTGAGAAACAGAGATATAACTCTTGGATATATTTCCTTGATTGAGTCTGACTGTCTAGTTGATTTTCTTGGAATTATATTGGAGTTAGTCCAAACAGATTGCCGAACGAAATATTTTTTGTGGTTGTTAGACCCCCGCTTTTTCAATAGGTATCAGAGCAGGAAAACACGTTAAAGACCTCATAAGTCTGTGTTTGTAGCAATCTGACTCTCTAGACAGAAGCGCTATCTCTATAAACGTACCGCCAGTCTTCGATGGCTCGAATTACTTATGGTAAAAAATTGCTATGCATGCCTTTCTTCAAGCGCGTGATTTTCAATCATGGGTTCGTGTTGTTAATGGCTATGATCCTCCAATAGTTACAGTAGACAGTGTAACTGTTACACAGGATATTGGTAGGTATGAGCCTGACGAGATTCTCGTTGCAAATAAAAATTCTGACGGCTTAAATGCTATCATACATGCCATTACCCCAGATCTTCAGCACCATATGACTACGTGCACTCGGTCTAAAGATGCTTGGGATATCTTAGAAACCTATTTCTGAAGGGAATACCTCTGAAAAGGAAGTTAGGCTTCAAAACCTAAATGGGAAAACCTTCGTACGGCTGATGAAGATTCATTTAGTGAGTTTAATCACAAAGTGTCTAAAATTGTTAATGCATCCTTTGCATTAGGTAAGACTATTCTTGAAAAGGACATTGTGATAAAAATTCTCAGATCGTTGCCAGCTAGATACGATTCTAAGAAACATGCCATCGTTGAAGGAAATAAACTAGAAACCCTTTCCGGAAATACTCTTATTGGAAAGCTAAAGATTTTTTTTTTATCTTAAACTGAGTAAAATAGAAAAACTTCGTATGTCTTGCAATCCTGTTGCTACATCTGATGTAAAGTCTCTATGTCCTGAACTGATTGATACAAAGGATGAGAATTGCTTTAATTCAACTCTTTCACTGTTTGTACAATAGTTAAAGAAAAATCTAAGACAGAGAAAAATAAAGTCTCAGAAAAATTTGTCTTCAATCAATGAAAGGATAGAAAAGTTCACAAAGACTATGATAATAGAACTTGTTCAAAGTGCCATAAAAGTGTTCATAATCTCTCTGGTTATCCTAATAAGCAGGTTAGTGAGTTAACCAAGGCATGATGGCAACTCTTGAGTACTGTCCTGAGGAAGAAGTCTGTGAAAGTTCTCTCACCTATTTTGTTGATAATCACACTTGTCTTTCTAACAGCTCTGATTGTTCCATGATTAACGATTTAACTTCCCCAGAAAATAAAATTGATCTTTAACCAAAGATTTGTACTCAATGAAGAGTATATTTCAACTGGGGAAGGAAGCCTGGATTAAAAGGATTGAAAATCTAGAATGTCAACTGAAAAAATTAATACAAGAGAATGCGACATCTTGCAATTGTGATTTCAATAAGAAGAATCGATTATCTTCGATAAACTCTTTTACACTCAATCAGCATATTACTCCTGAAAATATGTCATAGTCAAACCTCCCTTGTAATGAGAAAGACATAAAATTCAATGGCATGACAAATCATATGTCTCCCTTGTATAAAAACCAGGATCACCCAGAGACGGTTTGTACGAAGGTTCTTGAAAAATCTCCTTCTATTAATGTACGTTATCAGAATGAGAAAAGAAAATCTCATAAGAAATCTACATCTCTTTTGAAAGAGATAGTCGGAACCTTTCATAGTTTAAGAAAATCGATAAACATAGATTTCAATACATTGCAGGAAAGGAAGACGTCTACTCTTGATCGTCCCTCCATAAAAAGAATTTAGAAACAAGGAATTACGAAATCTTCCTCTTCTCATGAGAATCCACCCGATCCTTTATTAGATGGGAGAAATTACAACTTGTAATAGATTATGAGATTGTTCTTGTTTTCCCTTGGACAAGGACCATAATCTTCAAGGGAGTTGTGAAAAGATTTATGTTGCTTTTATGATGACTTGTCCCTGTATTTCCTTCGTGTGCTCTAATTTCTGAGCCAAGAACCGTTTCCGTGCATGAACGGTTTTCTTAATAAAGTCCTTTTAGGGATATTCAAAATTCTGTTAGGGTTTTGGTCAAAGGTTCTTTTAAGAATTTATTTCATATTTTCTTCCTTTTAACTTGGAAGATTTCATTCCACTAAGCAAGCATTTCATTTACCCTTTTTCTATCATGTCCTCATCAAGTCTTTCCAGTAAAGAAGATGATGTTTGGACTGTTCTCTTCCCCTCTAAGAAAGTTCATTTTGATTCTTCTGATAATGAGATGTGTCAAGAAAAGCGTGATTCCTCCTCTGATGTGAATCCTACTGTCTCTCATTTTGATAAGATCTCATTAACTATGAATCTTATCTTGACAAATACGTGCTTTGAAGAGTGAACTCGAATCTTCAACCAAAAGACTCGAGGAAAAGATGGATAATCCCGAATCCAGGATTGATCTAATCGAAGATGAGCTTGATGATTATAGGGAATATGAGAAGAGTCTTCAAAGTAAGTGAGATGACTTTTGTTTCTTGCTTAAATAAGGTCTAGGAAACTTCTTATGAGAATTTATTCTTGTGTTTTAAGAAGGAAATCTAGGGTTTGGAATAACAAATATTGTGATTACACATAGCTATTGCCAACGATTTTTATCTTGCAATGTTTTAGATTTATTTAAATTCTAAGTTATTTGGAAGATGATTTTGCAGTATTAATCTTTATGGTTTTCTATATTGCAATTTTTTTTATGGGATATGTGTGTTTACGTCCGTGAACTATGATTATCTCATAAAAGTTAAGTCTATTATGTTTTTATGCAAATATTGATAAAAGATAGAATGAACTTTTGAATATTCCCAGTATTGATCTTTTCCTGATCCACTTCTATGTGAAAGTACTGTATGGCTCCGTAAGTTTTCTTATGTTGAGCATTTCCAATTAAATTAATCATTAAGGTCTCTTGTGGTTAATTTATTTGAGTTTTCTGGATACAAATTCATGTTTTCATATGATTTGTTAATGTCCAAAGAAATCTTTCTTTTCTTGTAAAATTAAGGTCGCTCTTGTTGTTCTTTCGGGAATGAAATTTTATAGGGGAGAGTTCTTAATTGAACTTGTGCTTAATTGCCAAATCTTTATGGGGAGTGCGGCTGTAGAATATTGTAGGAGTTATCTTGTATCTTTATAAACTCCTTGATGAATACACTAAGTTTTTACTATGTGAAATCATCGAAACAAAGTTGATATGTTCTCTTTTAGTCATGAATAATCTCTTTGAGAATTTCATTATGATCCCACTAGTTTTCGTACCCTTGCCAATTTATATTGACAAAAAGGGGGGGAATTATTTTGTAGTTCACACTACATACATATGGTTTACGGATCATTATGTAAGGGAGATTGGTTTTCATTGTGAGATGAAGTATTGACTAAGGGGGAGTGATACATATCACCGTAGTATTATTGTCAAAGTTGTGATACAATTGAACTTTTATGATGTGTAATAATACTATGACACTGTATAACAATAATTGAGAACATCTGTTTTCTTATTGCTATGGCTACGGATCTTCAACAACAATGATGCTGAGTTGAACACGTTCAGAATCACTGGAGTACTTGGAGTGACGAAGAATTCAAGGAATGTTGAAGAACCAAGGAAATCAAGCATGTTGGATGAGAAGCTACCAAGTTTATTTATTTTGTAATCCATATGTATTGATAGTTTTGTCACTAAAATTGACAAGAGGGAGATTGTTAGAGCACTGCTCGGTCGAACTCGCAAGCGTTGTTATCTCAAGCTTATTTGCCAAGTTTAGGAGATCAAAACTATAAGTCTTGATTTCTAGTCTACTTATAGCTATGTCTCGGATTAGAATAGAATGTGTAGTTGAGCTTTAGACTTCACGGCGTTCATCGATTGAAGACGAAGATCTACTGAGGAGAGCTTGGAGGAACTTCATCAACAAAAGGTATGTGGAGACTAAAACTTATCTATCACTCAGAAGTTTATTTTATTCTATCTCCTATTGAGACTAAGTCGTATAGCTATATAGACTTATACATATTTGATATTTCGAGCTGAGTTTAACTCGCTTATATCTTTCTCAAAATATGTGTTGGAAAGCTTTTTGCTTTAAATACGTTCATCATTATTCTTGACGAGTTTAGTTGGATAACAATTTATTTGTTGGTATAAATAATGAGTCAAAATATGATCATGTGAAAATTTCCTTGAAATATCTTACATGATTTGTGTGAGACGGTCATTTGATGTAGACTCGAAATTTTTCGTATTGATCATTCGATCACTTGAAAATTACTTATAAGCTAATAGTTTGTGTGAGACAGCTATTGTCGTCTTCTAAGGATGTTTCAATGATTGAAATGGGAGTTTAGAACAAATAACCATTATCTGGATATAGCACAGTATGCATACCAGTATGCAAACTGTTGGAATATGATTCGGGTCCGGGAACCAAGTTTGCGTACTAGTATGCGAACGGTTTTAACAGTCAAAGTACGGGAACCAAGTTTGCATACCAGTATGCGAACGGTTTCACCCGAGTTAGGTCCAGTACGAAAATATGCATACCCGTTTTCGAACTGTCGGACATGACCAAAGTCCGGAACTTATGGCAATGAGCCATCGTATCTTATGATTACATGAAACTAGTTGGAAGCCTAACAAGCTAAGCTCCAATGACGTACTACTACATTAATTTAACAGGTTGCCGTGCTAGCCTACCAGCGAGCCTCATGAGGAACCTAGCCAAGGGAGCCGAAGCGGATAAGGGGCTGAGATTATGTCGTAAGGGGGGCAAGCTAACTCTACCTTCCATGTCAAATT
>JAJJMB010004448.1:741052-1097029 GCA_023531105.1 Papaver atlanticum | reverse complement strand
TGAGCACTTTCATATCAACCTTATTCATCTTCACCATAACTAGTTCAAGTGACTCAAATGAACTAGTTAGAGAGTTATTCAATTGCTTAGATCTCATAGAAGTATACAAGACATAATCGAAGCAAAACCGATTTTGATTCACTCGAATCAATTCATGAACATTATAGCCACGGTTTGCAAAGATTGCATTCCTTATTATATAAATGTTTTAGTTCATGAACAAACCGATTTTAGAAAGTAACCTTCTTAGGTATGCAAATGGGTACGCATACTTAAGTGACCGGATTGAGTTTGTTTTCACTTCCAAACTCCAGCAGAAATTCACGGACGTGAACTTTCCGGCAGTATGCGTACGGGTACGCATACTTACCCGGATTTCCAACAACCGCCAGTACGCGTACGGGTACGCATACTTTAGGTTCCCGGTTTTGGAATTTTACACAAATGTGAGAACACACTATGTTTATATCCAAACATGGTTACTTGATCTAAACTCTCATTTCAATCATTGAAACTTTCTTAGAGGATGTTATAATAGTTGTTATCCACAAACTATTTTCATCAAAGTGATTTTCAAGTTATTGAAATAATCAATATGACTTTCGTCACGAGTAAAGATGAACTTGGCTAAAGAGAAAGCTTGCCAACACATATTTCGAGAAATAGATAAGCGAGATAAACTCGGCTCGAAATAGCAAATGTGTATAATTGAAGTCTATATAGCAATACGACTTTTGTCTCAAAATAGGAGATAGAATAGATAGACTTTTGAGTGATAGATAAGTTCAAGTCTCCACATACCTTTTGTTGATGAAGTTCCACAAGTTCCCTTGAGTAGTTCTTCGTCTTCATTCAATGAACGTCGTGGAGTCTAGAGCTCAACTACACTTACTATCCTAGTCCGAGACTTAGCTATAAGTAGACTAGAAATCAAGACTTATAGTTTTTGCACCTAAACTTGACAAACAAGCTTGAGATAGAAATGCTTGCGAGTTTGACCGAGCAATGCTCTAATAGTGAATACAAACTGAAAATGAACCCTTTGAAATGCGCTTTTGGGGTCTTTTCCGGCAAATTTTTGGGATTCCAAGTAACTGCTGAAGGAATCAAGGTTGACCCAACCAAGACTCAAGATATCCTCACAATGCCTCCTCCGCAAACTGTGAAAGAACCCCAGAGCTTCATGGGCAAGGTAAACTACATTCGGTGTTTTATACCTGGTTTGGCTCAGCTTATCGCTTCATTCACCCCTTTGCTGAAAAAGGGAGCAAGCTTTATTTGGACCGCACTGCAGCAAGAAGCCTTTCGGAAAATCCAACAAATATTGTCATCACCGGCTGTTATGAAATCTCCCATACAAGGAAGACCGTTGTTTCTCTATACTACTTCTAGCGATGCTGCTGTTGGGGCCCTCCTTGCTCAAGAAGATGATGAAGGGATTGAACACCCTATATACTACTTCAGTCGTACTTTAAGAGATGCTGAACTCAGGTATCCTAAGGAGGAAAAAGCATGTCTAGCCCTAGTTCATGCTATTCAGAAATTTAGACACTATCTGCTATCAAACAAAGTGGTGCTAATAGCTAAAGCCGATCCTGACAAGTTTTTGCTCTCAAAACCAGCCTTGATAGGTAGGCCGGCTAAATGGCTACTCCAAATGTTGGAACTCGACATAACGTGCACTCCTCCGAGGGATATTAAAGGGAAAGCAACGGAAGATTTGTTAGCAGCATTCCCGGGAGAAGACAACCGCCCTGTATGAAGACCTTCCTGGAGAGTTTCCAGAAATCTCTTTCGTCAAAGAGGAAGCGTGGTTATTGTATTTTGACGTTTCTGCTACCCCTAGCAATAATACCAGAGGAGCGGGTGTAGTTCTAATGTCTCAAACTGGTGAAGTCCTTTCGCATTCGTTCGAGCTGGACTTTCAGTGCACCAACAATTCAGCGGAACACGAAGCTTTTCTCATAGGGTTGTCGCTAGCCAAACAAGCAAGAGCCACACACCTGGAAGTAAGAGGCGACTCGAAACTGCTGGTCAACCAGATGAACGGAGTATACTCACTCAAAGAGGTAATACTAGCACCTTATAGATCTGAGGCGTAAAAGCTATTAAACTACTTCGTTGATGCAACCATAATTCATATTGGCCGAAATAACAACAAGCATGCCGATTGCCTAGCTACATTAGCTTCGAAATTGCAATTCGAGGGTTTGGAAGAAACTTTGATGGTGAAGAGACGTACCGTAGCATCAATATGGCTTTCACAACCTAAAGATGCTGAAGCCAACGATTGGAGAACTCCGATTGTTCAAGAACTTAACAGTTCGCTTTCTCAAGGAAAGGTTAGTCTTAAAACCCTAAAAAACTTCTTCATGCTCCATGGAGTGTTATACCACATAAACTCAGATGGATCCCTTTCTAGATGTCTTGGAGATGAAGAAGCACAACTACAACTTAACCGCGTTCATGACAAAATCTATGGACAAACGTTAGTAGTGACTCTTTACCGACGTCTCCAACGCTCCAAGGATCTTTCCCCAATTGTCAGGCGCTGATGTAGTTTTAAAGTGTGGTAAGAAAGGGATTCGATACTCAGACTTTTTAGAGGTTTGGTTCAAGACAAATAAAGAAAAGCTAGACAAACTAATAAACTTTGATTTTATTTTATTTTGTTTACCAAGGAGAAAAGAATCTAGGGTTTTGGATTCCACTACTTCCAAATACTCAAAACAGTTTCGAACCCAATCTCATGCTTTGGAAGATATAACGTTACAAACTCTTTTTATGACTCTCGTCACTATTCTCAGGCCTAATTTTCCTTCGCTTATAAAAGATCGATAGATAAACTACCCAAAACAATTAATATGAAGCATATAAAGAAGAGAAATTTTTTAATAATTTTAAAGAACAAAAAATAGAGTAATTGTCAAAGAAAATAACTACTAAAATTTACGCATCGAAAATAACTTCTTCCAAAACCCTAGAAAAGAAATCTAGCTACTCATGAATCGAAGATTGGAGAATACTTGATTAATCATTATATTAAAAATAATGAAATTCTGCTAACAACGATTTTTAGTCGCTAAAGGTATTCAGCCACAAAAGTGTTGCAATAGTTCAGTTGCGGAAGAGCTACTGCAGCTAAAACAGTGTACGATATTGTTCTTCTGCGGTTGAATATACGACTGCTTCTACAACTGTTTCTGACAGGCTATGTTCTTCGTGTTCTTGAGTTTTGCAGCAGCAGGTAACTTTCTGAAACTTGTGATTTTTCGATTCTGCAGTATCTATTATCGCCTAGGCTATCCGTATGCCTTCTGTGACTCCCAAGGACCCTTTTTATACTAAACAATCACCTCTAAGGCAATAAATCTATCGGGATTTTTTTTTTATTTTCATCTTTTTCACGGAAAATATACCTTCGGGAATTATTTCTTTCCTTTCTGCTGCTTCTTTTTATTTGTACGTGTCTTCAAAAGATAGAATAAATCTTGTAGAGAAGATACCCTTCGCCAAATCCTCACGTAACTCCCATATTAAGCTTCCAAATTATCCCGTGATAACTCATATACCTCTGTTTTACGTATATATCCTATATCTTCCTTTTTAATCGATTCCATATCAGCTACCAATCCTGTTTAGCTGTAACAGACCCGTACAAGTCCAAAACCATGATTGAGTCTCACTCGTATTCCTCCAATTCTCTAACAAACCCGAGAACAAACCTTCTCCTCTGTTTTGCATCAATCAGTTTATCCAGCCCGATTGGGTTGAACAAATCACCCATATCCTCCCTGTTTACTCTTAACAGGCCCATTTCAAACAAATCCAGTGATTGAATCTCACTGAAATTCCTCCAGATTGAATTCTGAACTTTCCGGCAACATTCTCTCTATTTTTCTTTATCTCGACAATCTAGCCAATTCTAACTGAAACGAAGACCATTACAATTAATGTTTAGTCAGTTAGAGCAAACCCATTGAATTTCAGCCTTTTAGTCTCATCACTACCCCTTTAATTCTCAAACCCTAATTCTGTTTCCATTAAAACCTTTTTCCCGCCAAATTTCAGATTCAAAAGGTTGAAGAAAGGCGCCCCTTATCCAGTCCGTTAGGGTGGCGATAGTAAATAGGGTGCCCCTTAGTAATTTGGGTTCCCCTTAGTAATTTCTTGGGTGTTTTTTAACACTTCTCCTGGGGAGTTTTTAGCACATTTTGGGGGTGCCCTTAGTACTTTTCTCCGGAGGTGCAAATGCTACTTTTCGAGTTCTTTCACCAGCAGCCGTCTCTTACCTCTCAGATTCACTTTTTTTCTTCAATTTTTCTACATCACTAAAGCTGCCATGCTTTTCAGACATAACTTGCATCACTAAAGCCGACATGCTTTTCAGATAGAGATGAAGAAATAAAAGCAAATAATGAGAACTAATTCGCCTCCAATAGCAGTTGCACATGAAATGACACTTTAATGACGTTTCTTCTTCTTTTGCTCCAAAGTACCAGAAACTCAAAATTAAACATAAGATACATAATTTACAAGAAAACTTGGCAAAGAAAGCATAAAAAATAAATAAATATCAAGGTGTTTTAGACACCTATCAGGCGCCACCGCATCAATTGGAAGTTCTTAACATTAATTATGCTGGGGACTGGCGAGAACCATACATCAACTATATCCGCGACGGAGTGCTACCTTCTAACAAGAAGGATGCAGTCAAGATGAAACAAAGAGCCAAAAAATTCGTATTTCATGAGGGAATCCTATACCGCAAGAGCTTCGGAGGATACCTGTTACGATGTTTAGCAAAGTATGAAATCCCGACTATGTTGAAAGAGATGCATGAAGGTGAACACCAAGGGGAGAAGAAGTTATTCCTCCAGGTGCATGAAAGGTATTATTGGCCAACTATATGGAGGATGATGCAGTAGCATTTGTTCAGAAATGCCATAAATGTCAAACTCATGGGAATCTCATCCACACGCCTTGTACTCCCCTTCATTCAGTAAGTAGTTCATGGCCTCTCATCCACCGCGACGGAATAATTTACCAAATGGGTCAAAGCTATTCCTCTCCGAGGAACCACTGGAGTGACTATTGCGGCATTCATTAAGGAATACATCATTTGTCGGTTTGGCGTACCTAAGCACATCATTACTGATAATAGTACTCCCTTTGCCAACAAGCACGTACGAGAGCTGCTTGAGGAATATGGAGTTAGGAAAGTCTTCTCTACGCCTTACTACCCCCAGGGGAACGGGCAAGCCAAAAGCACCAACAAGAATTTAATTCGAATTCTCAGTTGGACAGTGCATGATAACCCTAGGACATGGCACAAACAATTACCCATGGCGCTGTGGGCATATCGGGCGGCACCTAGGAGCTCTACTGGAGTTTCTCCTTATTCACTTGTCTATGGCGCTGATGCAATTCTCCCAACAGAGATCAAAATCCCATCGGCTAGAATTGCAGCAGCAAATGGAGTCCAATGGAACGAGACCGAAGCATCAAGCTCTAGAATAGTGGAATTGGACACTCTGGATTACAGGAGAATTAAGGCAGAAGAGCACGCTCAGGTGTACAGGAGAAGTATCTCTAGAGCATACGATAAAGCTGTGAAACCTCGAGTTTTTCAAATAGGAGATCTGGTACTAAAGACAGCCAAGCACATTCAGCAAGACATGTCCGCACCAAAGTTTTCCCCAAAATGGGAAGGTCCTTATGTGATCACCAAAGCTTATAACAGTGGGTACTACAAGATTGTCAAGGAGGATGGAGGCAAATTGGAGGCAGTCATCAATAGAAAATGGCTCAAGGCATACTATGCCTAATTATTATTCCATCCCTCGCAGTCTAATGACACGACCAATCAGGAATTTTTTCATTTCTCTCATATCTGAGTTATCAAAGTTTTTTATTAGCCAAAATGCATTAAGGTAAACTTCATTTGCTTGCCAAAACCCAATGCAATTCATTTTCCAAAAACAATGTTCAAAACCCAATACAAAAAGAACAATCAGATGTTCTCATGCCTACTTATTCAAAAATAAAATAAAATAATAGCATGGCTCAGAAAAGGCCATCTAGCAAGTTCTAGTCCCTTGAAAGCATAATTTTCAGCCTGCTCTGATACCTCTCGGTCCTACTCTTCAAGTTTTGGATTGCCTGCTCCACCTTCTCAGATTCCGCAGCCAGAGCCTTTTCCTCCTCCAAGATAGCTTTTGCAGCAGGAACGATGTCGGCAATGATACCAGCTCGATCAACTTTGATAATGTCAAGGTGCTGCCGCAGCCAGTCGACGTTGAACTCCATGGATTCACAGGTAGATACCACGTTTTCCCACTTTTCAACAGTTGATTCAGCAACATCACGAATGGATGTACCTTCCATCTCTGCGACCATGGGTAGAAGGAAGTTCACCGTAGTAACCAAAGCAGACGAACAATGCCGCACCTTCTCCATATTTTTGTGTACAAAGGCACAAACTCCTTCCGCACTAAGAACTCACCAACAGTCCGGTAACTAGAAGATAAACACTTCATGTGAATATCAAAAGAAAAGCCTGCATTGGGGTAATCGTAGGAGGAGATACCCAAATCAGCGTCTTCCAGGTCTGCAGCAGTAGGCGTGTTTGAGCTTGAAGGAAGAGGAGTGGCCAGATCATCGTCGTCAACCATTGTTACACATGTTCCATGGAAAACGAATTACTTACCGGCTATGGAAAACGAATACCTATTCACCAGTGAAAAAGCATACCGGTATAATCTTCTTGACTCGAATGATCCGGACAGGGGAGTTGTCACGAGACCCAGAAATTCGCCCACTCTGAAAGAACGATGTTAGTGTCAAAAAGAGAAAGGGGATTACCACTTCAGAATCAAAAGATAATTAGAGTCATACTCTGGATACAAGCCACTTGCGTTTGGTAGAAGAGTCTAGCTGGGTCGAAGATGATTCACTCTTGTCCGACATGATGAAAAAATGTGAGTTCAACAGAAGAATCTCAATTCCAAATCGAGGAGAATGGTCTAGTTTCACCTTCATGTGTATATACGCTGCAGAAACCCTAAGAGGAAGCGATGCTAAACAACCGTAACGGGGCTTATCCCATATACGAGGATTCAACGCCCACCAAGTCATGTTTCTTGTTGAAACCCTAATTAAAGCCGGGAGAAGACCGTCAGATAGTCGAAAGATGAATGCTTTCATCCCAGCTCAAAATTCGTGATCTGGCGGCCTGACTTATTGTTTCGAATTCAAGATGGATGCCACTTCCCTGGTAATGTTTATTCACTTTGACTTGATCATTTTATCTCTTGAATGTCACCATCTAGTGCTTACCCCGCAACAATGTCATTGTTACGTACTAAGCATGAGACTTAATATTGATGGTGGTTTTTAGTTCAGGGCTAAAATTGTAAGACCCTGTATTTAATGTGTTGTCATTCTGCAAAGAAACATAGCCATTTAAAAGTAATGAGTGCCCAGGCCTCTTTACTTACATATGTATTGAGCAATTCAGTATATTTATATATAAAATTTATCCAGAATGGTGCGTGCAGCAACAATCCCAAATACTCTGTAAATTTTATTAATCTCCCGCCTGCATTATTTACTAACGCATGGCTTACTGAGTATTTATTCTACGCCATGTTCCCAGCCGAACTCTTAATGTTGACATGACATGACAACTAATGTTCGCTCGCAACTGAGTAGCATGAATTTCCCGAAGTGTCAGGGTTAAGATGTGCACAGAGGTACTCAATCAGAAGCACGCAAAGTTATGCTGCTCTCTGAAACATAATTAGTGATTTTGTATGAACGCACAAAATTCACAAGAAATTGATTAATTTTGTGACAACCCACAAAATTCAATCTTTCTAACCTAATTTTGTTAATTTACAAAAAATTAGGTATTTTGCGGCGTGCGCAATATCTCGAACCCCATTGGTCGAAACTAAACCTAGGCAAGCTAGGAAATTGATCCTCCATGGAGCTAGTAGGAGCAAACCCTACCAAAAAACGGGAAATAAGAAGAAAAGAGGAAACCACGACCATAAGGAGCCGTGGCAGAAGAGGCTTGGCCGCACCACTTGGCCGGCCAATTTGCCCTAACTCAAACTCCCTTTGGCCGGCGCTCTTTCGTCTATTTTGTTGGCTGCTGGCCTCTCTTTCCCACCGATCAATCATATCGCTTTAAATGCGCAGCACACACTTTTGATTAAAAGTGGAAGTTGGTTGGTCGACGCGCTTAATTCCTTAAGGAATTGAACATAGGCTGCCCGTGTCAATCTCAAAAGTCACTACCATACGTTTTGGCCAGCCAATTCGACGAGCCTGGCTTCCTCCCAGCGCGGCCAGACAAGCTAATTGATACTCACTGGCGGGCCCATTGTTATTCCAACTAATCGGAATCCTTATAGCACGCCGGCCGAGCGGATGAAAAAATGCTTCAAAGGAATTAAGACCGCAAATGGCGGTCTTAAATCAATCGTGGCCATCCAACTTCGCCGACCACATTTACCGGCCTAGATTCAAATCTAATCAAAGGGAAAGGTACGGATATGCTCACCAGCGGCCCGGCTATAGCCCTGGCCGATCGACCTGATCCCGGCCGGTAGCTAACACTTAAAATCGTTAGCTCAAAACAGGTTGGCCACACGGCCATAAACAAAGTTGATATGTTTCGACTATTATTTCCGCATCAATAATAATCGTTCTTTATTATTTTTAATTTAGTTTCGACTATATGATTGCATCTAAACAAAGTTGATATGTTTTCTTTTAGTCATGAAGTATCTCTATGAGAATTTCATTATGATCCCACTAGTTTTCGTACCTTTGCCAATTCATATTGACAAAAAGGGGGAGAATTAATGGGTAGTTCACACTACAAATACATATGGTTTACGGATCATTATGTAAGGGGGAGTGGTTTTCATGTGAGATGAAGTATTGACTAAGGGGGAGTGATACATATCACCATAGTATTGTAGTCAAAGTTGTGATACAATTGGACTTCGATGCTGTGTAATGATACTATGACACTATATAACAATGATTGAGAGCTACTGTTTTCTCATTGTTATAGTTACGAATCTTCAACAACTATGATGCTGAGTTGAACACGTTCAGAATCACTGGAGTACTTGGAAGTGACAAAGATTTCGAGTAATGTTGAAGAACCAAGGAAATCAAACATTTGGATGAGAAGCTACAAAGTTTATTTATTTTGTAATCCATATGTATTAATAGTTTTGTCACTAAAATTGACAAAGAGGGAGATTGTTAGAGCACTGCTCGATCGAACTCGCAAGCGTTGCTATCTCAAGCTTGTTGTCAAGTTTAGTTGCCAAGACTATAAGTCTTGATTTCTAGTCTACTTATAGCTAAGTCTAGGATTAGGATAGAAAGTGTAGTTGAGCATTAGACTTCACGGCGTTCATCGATTGAAGACGAAGAATTACTAAGGGAAGCTTGTGGAACTTCATCAACAAAAGGTATGTGGATACTTGAACTCATCTATCAATCAAAAGTCTATCTACTCTATATCCTATTTGAGACAAAAGTCGTATAGCTATATAGACTTCGATTATACACATTTGATATTTCGAGCTGAGTTTAACTCGCTTACATATTTCTCGAAATATGTGTTGGTAAGCTTTCGCTTTAACCAAGTTCATCTTATATTCTTGACGGAAGTGAAAAGATGATCATGTGAAAATCACCTTGTAACATCTTACATGATTTGTGTGAGACAGTCATTTGATGTAGACTCAGAATGTTTCGTATTGATCATTCGATCACTTGAAAATTTCTTTGAAGCTAATAGTTTGTGTGAGACAGATATTGTCGTCTTTTGAAAATGTTTCAATGATTGAAATGGGAGTTTAGAACACTTAACCATGATTGGATTATAAGCACAGTATGTGTACTTGCATATGTGTTGATCCAAGATCGGAACTAAGTATGCATACCCGTATGCATAGTGGTTGGTTAGGTAAAGTCCGGGAGCTAGAGTATGCATACCTGTATGCGTACTGGTGAACACAGTCCAAGTTCGGCTACTTAGGTATGCATACCCATTTGCATACTTGAGTGGGTTATGTTCTAAAATCGGTTTGTTCATGAACTAATACATATAATAAGGAATGCAATCTTTTGCAAACCGTGGCTATAATGTTCATGAATTGATTCGAGTGAATCAAAATCGATTTTTCTTCAATTGTGTCTTGTATACTTCTATGAGAATATAAACAATTGAACAACTCTAGAACTATTTTCATTTGAGTCACTTGAACTAGGTATGGTTAAGATGAATATGGTTGATATGAAAGTGTTCATATGGATAAATTCGGTAACTATTGTTGAGCCAACAAGGTGTACACGTTTAGGTACGGTTACCCATATCTAAATGAACTCACTTTTCATTTGTGTTAACCAAGCTAAGTTCGATCTAACGGTTAAAATATATTAGCTTGAGTCTAATCAGGTTTTCATCTAACGGTGAATATTGAATGCTTTGTTACCAAGGTAACTTAGATTGCAAACCCTGATTTAAAGACTATATAAAGGAGAACTCTAGCAACTGGGAAACCTAATCCCCACACCTCCTGTGTGATACTAGTTGCGACTAGAGTTGATTCTCCTTTAACCTTAGGGTTTTCACGAAACCCTATAGGTTAACGACTTGAAGACTTCATTGGGATTGTTAAGCCAGACCCAACTATTTTTCTGTAGTTGCGTGTTCTGATCTTGCCGTTTTCTATCATATTGAGTACTATCTTCTCTAAGATTTGCTCGAGATTTATTCTCCGATAGGCAAGATAAAAAGTAGTCACAAACATCTTCGTCTCATCGTTTGTAATTCCACAATATCTTGTTTCGCTACCATACGATTAAGATAATTATGAGGTGATTGATATTTCTAGGATGTTCTTCGGGAATATAAGTCCGGTATATCAATTGGTTCCTGTTCACCTTTATTTATCAAAAGAAGGAACTAAACTCATAGGTTTATCTGTGGGAGACAGATTTATCTATTCAATAGACTTTTCTGTGTAAGACAAATTGGTTTATCAAGTCTTCGACTTTGGGTCGTAGCAACTCTTAGTTGTGGGTGAGATCAGCTAAGGGAATCAAGTGTGTAGAGTCCTGGTTGGATTCGGAGTCGTAAGGAACGTGACTGTAACTTGATCAATGTGAGATTGGTTAGGGCTCAACTACATTCCAGTCCGAAGTTAACTTGGAGTAGACTAGTGTCTGTAGCGGCTTAATACAGTGTGGTGTTCAAATATGGACTAGGTCCCGGGGTTTTTATGCATTTGCGGTTTCCTCGTTAACAAAATCTCTGGTGTCTGTGTTATTTCTTTTCCGCATTATATTTTTATATAATTAAAATATCACAGGTTGTGCGTAAGTTCAATCAATTGTGAATCCGACCTTTGGGTTATTGATTAAATTGATTTACACTTAGATATTGGTTTTTGATACCCTCCAAGTTATTTCATATATTCAATCAGGCTCGTGATAGACGCATTTATGTGTCTATTTTCATCTCTATTGTGTATATTGTTAGTACCCATTTTTGTACTTATTTTGGTATTTTATCCCTTTGTAGGTGTTTTTGGAGAAATAGGCTTTTGCGGCGAAATTGGCTCGAAAAGTTGTTAAAGACACCTGGAAGGACATTTGCTATTCAGACTCTCACTTTGGATAAGGGGTAACCCATTTCCAAGCAGCTACTAAACACAAACCGGGACTGGATAGGGGGACTCCACTTCTTCATGTTTTAGAAACAAAATTGGCGGGAAAAATGGTTTTCACGGACAGATTTTAGGGTTGGAGTTTTGATCGATTTTTATGGAGATTAAAGGGCTGAAATTGATTGGGTTTACTCCTTAGGGCTACACAGGCCTGGTAAAGTCTTCGGATTGAACCCAAATTGACTAGAGATCGAATTAGAGCAAAACAGAGGTGATGGAAGTTTCGGGTCTTTGATGAATTATTTTAGGAATTTCAGGGAGACTAAAGGCAAGATTTTCTTCCCAAAGCTTGATATCTATCTAAGGAAGAGTTTAGAATCAAAAGGAAAGCTCATATACGCGTAGAAATCCTAAAACAAGAAATTGCCGCAACTTTGCCGTGAAGAGAAAGGAAGAGATTTTAGAGAGATTTAATCGGTCTTTTTGATATAAATAGGTTGGTTGGGTCATATAGAAGGGGTGTCGAGAGTTTGGGGGGCTTAGAAGGCTTGAGGAGGCGAGAATCAGAGATTTACAGGCCGCTGCTGCTGCTGTTTCTGCTGCTGCAGAACTGAAGAACACGAAGAACATAAGACACACGTAAACAGTCGCAGAGAACTATCGTTCTTCAACAGCAGAACCAGATTATCGTTTATAAACATCACTTCATTGTAACAGTGATTTCTGTAACGCGAGAAAAGCGTTGCAGATTCGCTGTATTATTATTCTCCTTCAATAAAAACACCTTTTGAGCCATGTTTCTATCTTTTGAGCATGTTTTCACCATGAAGAGCTAAACCCTAACACTGGGGCGACGGAGGAGGTCGAACTTCATACATGGGTAAATTTATTTTTATTCTTTTTATGACTTTTGCACTAAAATTAATTGAAATATGATTTGATTTAATTGGTTGTCATTTGATTAGATGGGTCATGCTTAGCTTAGGTGATTTGATGTCTCATGCTTAACATTTATAATCAATGTTTTGAGAATCTACCTTGGCAAAAATAGAGTCCATGTTTATATTTCTTGAGCTAAAATTGTTGAGAATAAATAAGGGAACCTTATGT
This sequence comes from Papaver atlanticum, assembly GCA_023531105.1. Classification (NCBI taxonomy): domain Eukaryota; kingdom Viridiplantae; phylum Streptophyta; class Magnoliopsida; order Ranunculales; family Papaveraceae; genus Papaver; species Papaver atlanticum. Next base: position 1,084,217 of record JAJJMB010004448.1, on the reverse strand, counting down.
TATGAAGATTGGCTAAATCCTTAGTCCCAGTACCTCTCGCCCATTGTTTAATATTTTTGTATATAATTTTTATTAAATTTAAAAACTCGAATCTTCACAAGTCTCAACGAACCTTTTACTACAACAAATTTGAAATCACATCAGCTCGCAAATTCCTATTTGTTTGATTGCAGAATGAATTGAGAAATAGAGATATAATCTTGGATATACTTTTCTTAAGATTGAGTCTGACTGTCTAGTTGATTCTCTTTAAAGTATATTGGAGTTAATCCATATATTGCTAAGCGAAATATTAGGTATGGTTGTTAGATCCCCGCTTTTTCAGTAACATCATACATAGTTGTGGTCAGTCTATAGTGTGAGCTGAGCGTTAATGTTAAGTTGTAAACGTGTGCAATGCACTTGAGTGTCTAATATCGAGTGATTGAGTTAAGCAAGTCTACTATGTATAGTCATCCCCATTATAACTCAGAGATTATTTTTCTCTTTAATCAAATCATCTCAGTAAATATTAGACATTCGATTCATTGAATGTTAGCATGGTAGCAGACATGAGAATTCAAATTCTCAGGGGTATCGTTCCTCTTCCGCTAATTCAACCTTAACTTTCTTTAGTTCATCTTCTTCTGTTGTTGTTCTTCATCAAATCTCTGCTGCTGATTGAAGATTTATGGAGTTCGAATGAAGTTATTGCTATTGATAGTTTTTAGTGTAAAGTTTGATTTGATCCTGATGCTTTACTGCAACGTCTTCAAATAGAATCAAGCATGATTCTCAAATTTTAAATTTGGTTTAAATCACTTGAGCTTTTGGCGATTTAGGTTTTCCAATTTGTTATGTTGGAACTTGATTCTTCAACCTCAACTGCTTAAAATGAATCAATGTTGCTAATCTCGAATTTCATCTTTTGCTTACTTCAAATTTGATTTTATGTGTCCCATTTCTATATCACTATCTCAACAACATTCAATCTCGTCTTCAAATTATGTTTTTATCATTATTTGGTTTGATTTTAACCTAGTTCTTTTATAAAGTCCTACTGATACTGATTTATGAATTTATTCGATACGAGCGTGCCAATTTCAACTACAAGAGTTAGTTAAAGGGAAGCTTAATTTTGTTCAATTGGATAATGGAGAGAAATTCTTCTTAAATTCAGTAGAACGTTGAGCTTGTGAACCTCAATGTTTCTTGTATAGTCCTCACTATGTGTTGAGTGGCTTGTGCGTGTAATGATAAAACTGAGGATGTTGTTCTGGCATTGGAATTGGTGATGTGATAGTATACAAGTTGGAGTTCTCTTTGTTGAGTTTTAATATGTATAAGTGTGCAACATGTAGTTCATCTCTATCTTAGTTAGGTTTTTTTTTTGGTTAGAAATAAGAGGATCCAACTCTTGAATCCGTTTTTCAGTTTATGTTAGTGTCTTGTATGAAATGGAGAATGTTGAGATATGTTCAAACTAAGTTATACTGAGATATGCCGAGCTATGCTGATTATTCATGGTTTTTGTATAGTGATGATGATTATTCCTGATTATGTTATTCTCACATTATGTTAATTTTTCCGAGTTATGAATTATGGTCACTCATGAATTCTTTTTCAATCTGATTACAGCAACTTGTCACTCCCTTTGTCACCAGCAATACATATTGGTTGCTCTGTGTGAGTTATGCTACATTAAGTAGTGGCAAGACAAGCCTCTCATGGAAAAACCGATATTCATGATGTATTTTTATTAGGTTTTAAACAAACCGATACATGTGATGTATCGTTCATAATAAACGATTTGTGTTAGAGCATAGCCCGTTGAACCCACTAAGCGTGGGTATGTCAAGTTTGGTTGTCATATTTTAGTGTGTCAAAACTCATCTAAGAGTCGCTTGATTATTTACTAGAGACAACTTCGTTTAGGTTAGACTAGAAAGTCTAGGAATGTTGAGACATACAAGTATTACTCGAAGACCTGAAGAACGTGTAGAAGTAACAAACTACAACGACGACATCATTCTTCCTCTTGAGGTTAGTAATATTGACTTGAACTGTTTCATTCCTAACGTATCTTTCAAGTCGTGCTATATTGAAAACATAACTGCGAAGCTGTGAATGAATATATTATTCTAGTAGTGAGACATGATCATATGATCATAGTATTAGGGAATTAGATTACGAAGTATAACACTTATCTTTTGAACTTCGTAGATATGACATCGACATAATCTTATATTGTTGTTATGATTATGTGAATGGATTATGGTGAAGATTTCATCCTAGGAAACACTGTTTTACATTCGTTTAAAGCATGTACATTCATGAACTTGTTTTATGAATCGAAAGGGAAATCATTAGGCTTATTGGTACGGCTATTCATTGCAAATCTTTGGATTACCAATATGTGTGAGATGGTAGGACCGATCGTAACTTTGTTATGTATCTTGGTATAACTAACTACAGTGCCTGACTTCTGATTTGGTATGACTAGTTTTTTATCAGTTAGTGTAACCGATCCTAAGTAATCACCATGAGATGGTATAATCGATATTTGTAATTGGTGTGACCGATCCTAGTAATTGGTGTGACCGATCACGGAGAGTGTGTAATCGATCCTTATAATTGGTGTAGCCGGTCCTGGTAATTGGTGTAACCGATCCTGGTAACTGGTGTGACCAATCACAAGTAATACCATGAGAATATGGTAACCGGTCCTGGTAACTGATGTAACCGATCCTGGTAACTGATGTAACCGGTCTTGGTAACTTGTGTGACCGATCACAAGTATTTCCATGTTAGGGTATAACCGATCCCAGTGATTGGTAGAATCGATTGAACCCATGTTTGTGATTTGACATTTGATCAATCACATAGTTGTCTTGGAATACAGATGAACCAATTCTAAACTTGTTTGGAAGTGTGGTATAATCGATTCAAAGATTGTAAATATGAAAGAGGATTTACAAAGAAGAGATGTCAACATACTTTGAACACGTACAATAACTCTTATCTTTTATTATTCAAAGATATTACTGAGTACTCAAGGAGATCCTGTACCGAAATAAATTGAGAATCTTTTAATTAAGAGTATATCTACCACAAGAAAAAATGACCAGGTCGAGTCGAAACTCGAGACCCATGTGGCCATGTAGACTCACAAGTCACACCACAACTCCATGGCGTGATTTTGTTAAAACTCTCTCTCTGTTTCTTCCTCCAAAGTCCAAACTCACTTCAGCTCATTTTCTCCTCCCCCTCTCTCACTCTCGCGCGATTGCTTCAATTAGGATTTTGCGCTCCATTTTTCTCATGCTGCAAGCTGATATTCTTGGAATCTTGATAAATCAGAGAATACAGGTACACTTTCTCTCCTCTCTTCCTTCTTCAGTCTTTATTTATTATTATTGATTCAATTTGTTCAAAAAAAATAAAATACATTTAGGGTTTTTGAAGATATGATTCATAACAACAAAAACACTTGACCTTACATTTGTTGCTATTGTTTGACTCTCTGATGTTCTAGTGATGTTAGGGTTTAGGGTTTAGAACTGAGCTGTAGAGTTCAATTGGGAAATTTAGCTTCTGACCATGTAATTGATACAGGGTTTCTTCATAACTTAACTCAAAAACCCCTGATTTCATTTTTATTCATTTTTTACAGAATTATTTTGTGTACTCAAAACCTAGTGAAGGGACAACACAATACGAGTGAGGTTGTTGAAGATAGGATTAGCAATTTGCCGGGTTCAATTCTTCATCATATCCTCTCTTTTGTGGATACTCGTGATGCTGCTAGGACTAGTGTATTATCTAAACGATGGAAATGGATATGGAGATCTATCCCTACCCTCTGTTTTAAGTGTGATAATTCCTCACAGGCTGACAGTTTTGGTGATTTTGTCGATAAAACATTGGAGCTTCATGATGAGTCAAACATACAGAAGTTCTCTCTCGACCCTAGTGTACTCTCAAATGAATCTCGGATTGGAAAATGGATTACCACTGTATTAACTCACAATGTTGAATATCTCACTCTCCACTTGACTCAAAGAGATCCAATTTTGCTGCCGCCATCTCTTTATACTTGTGAGTCACTAGTTAGATTGATGCTACTTTCAAGCCCTAATATATATCTTCCTGAATTTATATCGTTTCCAAGATTAGAATTTTTTCTGCTTTTTGAAGTCAAATTTGGAGATGAGTGTTGGAACGACCAACTCTTTTCCAATTGCCCAGTACTTCAGTTTTTATTACTGGGATACTGCACCTGGTCTGATACGAAGAATGTTTGTATTTCAAATCCTTCACTGCAAAAACTGATTATTTCAAATCCGGAACACCAAGACGGTTTTCAGAACTGTGTTCTCGAAATTGATGCACCAAGTCTAGAGTCTCTCACCTACAAAGGTATCGTTGCAAAAGATTATGGCCTGTCTAGCCTTCCATCACTAGTTGAAGCACCCATTGACTTTTACTTTGACGTATATAATACAACGCGGGAGCAAGCGATAGATTATGGTGCAGTTATAAGTAAGTTTCTTCGAGCACTTGCACATGTGGTGTATCTAACAATTTCTGATCGAACTTTACAGGTAATACTTCTTGCTTGCTGCTATCTTTTGGAAGTATTATATATGTTTGTGATGTTATATGGCAAGCAGGACTCGTCGAAGCTGATATATATTTGTTCAAATTGCCTTGTCATGAATAGGTTATCACCATTGCACACGATTTATGGAACCATATACCTTCATATCCTAATTTGGAGGAGTTGTGTCTGACTCGGAAAGTAATTGCTGATGAAGCACTAATTTTTTTGCGCGAAAAAGCACCTAATCTGGAGTCACTCAAATTTGAAAGGGCAAGTCACAAGTGCAGAAAACTTCCAGCCTTTGTTAGATAAATTATAAAACTAGTTTTGGATTACATTTTGTTAACCTGTTATACTTATGGTGTCTATTCTTTTTATGTTAAAATTTAGTTTGTTCCCTCTTTCCCTGGTGAAAAAGAAGACGACATTGGCGATGCAGGTATAATGGGGGTGAAGACATCGACTACAATGACGATGCTGAGGGTGAAGATTACAGTGACCATGAAGACTATAGTCGGGGACTTGATATGGTGTCTACTAGATTGTCTTTTCTACATCTCAAGTTGGTTAGCTTCAACAAATTTACTGGCAAAGCATGGGAGATGAGTTGGTTGAAACTGATTTTGAAGAAAGCAAAAGCTTTGGTGACAATGACTATTTCATGTGATCCCATTTCGCACATGAAAAGGGAAACTATAATGGCAGATATTTCGAGTCTTCCTAGAGCTTCAGCAAGTTGTGTGTTCAAATTCTCCCCTTAGCAGGGTTAAAGGTCAGTTGTTTTTAGAATCATCTTTGATTTTATATCTAATTGTGCAAGTTAGGCGCTCTTGTCCAAAGAGGCCAAATAATGGGGTTGTTTTTCATGTTTTGCTAGAGTTAGACCATTGTTGAACAATTTCTCTGCCCACACTATTGCTAATTATCGATTTGAGTGGGTTACATTCTAGTTATATGTTCATGTTTGTGCATGCTTCTTATGGTTTGATCCTCCATACAGTTGTAAAATTCGAAATTCTGGTTCTTGATCTTGTATATTTGCGATCAATTATATCCGGGCAAATTGGTGAAAAATTGCCAAAATTCTTCTGTTACTTGTGCGTTTCAGTCAAATGACACATAACTGCTACCCCAGCTTTGTTTTACTTAAATATCTTGCCTTTAGGCCAAACATACAAACTGGAACAAATGAAGGTCCTTCACTTTCATTGAATACATTTATGATAGAAGGAGATACTCTTTTCTACCCTGTTTACATTTGTTTGAAGGTGTGCATAATATTTTAATAGTCTTACAAAATTTCAGACTTGTAGTAGACATCAAAGTAAGAAGACTATAGTTTAGCGAATACACCTCAAGGGAACTTCTGATTAGCCTGATTTGATATATGTATCCTTAATATTGTAATTCTGAATTGTTTCTTCATTTTATTTGTGATGGATTCCATGTCTTTATCATGTTAAAACGTATTAGTTACTTCAAAATGCTTTGTTCACAGTGAAAATTTTATAGCTTGGATTAATGCATTTTTAATTCTTTATGCTTTATGTAATTTAGTCTTCTACCTTTCTCTAGGCAATAACTCGAGGTGGGAGTGTATTGATGGTCATGCTCTTATTTGGTGGGAGGCATATGCGTCAGGTTTGGATACTCCGGTGACAACATGGCTTCAATTTACAACGGCTATCCGAAATCAGTTCTATCCTATTGGTTATAAAGAACGTTTACGTGAACGATGGCAGTTCTTCATCTCATCTGTTGTTGTGGATGTTGATGGTTTGTTGAGGTTGTTATTGGAGTTGATATGCTAGTGATGATGGTACCTGGTGTTGTTGTGGGTGTATTGCTGGTTGATATAGTTGAGCCCATTTGTATTCCTGTGATTGTAGCAGTGCTATTTGAAATATCTGTGTTGGAGTTAGATCTTGTACACCTTTGAATTCTCTCAATCCATATGTGCCACATAGAGTACCAACACAACGTTTTTGCTTCTTGAATTTTTGAGAGTAGTTGCATGTTTTGAGGTGGGTCTTTTACTCTTACAATCAATATGCTCTAGTTTACTTTTAAGAATAAAAAGCCACATTAGCTGGTTTAGTAGATCAATTCTAGATGATAGTAATTTCACATGTTAGTATTAAGTTTCAGGAAGTTAAACATGTTGGTAGAAATTCTGAATATCTAGCTTTAGCTGATGCTGCCGCAAAGAATATAGAAGGCATACAGTTCTGGAGAATGGTTGCATTCAGTACCTCCAATCCTCTATTAGCTTCTTTTTTATTTATTTTTTGATGTAACTATCTTTTTCCTAGCAACAAAAAAAAAGTAAAAGATTTCACCATTCTGAGAAAGCAAAGCAATAAAAGAAGAGATTGATTTGAACAAAATTACATGTTTTTCATTAGAAACGTTGATAATCAGTAAACTACAAAATTCTGTCATCCCCTACCAACAAATTTGATTGTCTATGCAACAATGAGATTCAAGTGCGATATACCAGAAAACAGCGTGATTAAGCTTTGACAATAAGCAAGACAAAAAAACAACAAAAAACAACTAAGAGGGCCGTTTATACAAAAGCCAAAAAGGCTCTTCCGAAAAGACCACTCTAAACACTTGCTGCATACAATCAACGCTGGTTGTAAAATATCAAGCCAACCATATTTCCATGGACTGTACAAATTGCTATTACGGTATTAAGTCAATTTCCCAATCAAAATGCCTATATTTAGTATTCCCTGAAAACCAGTCTCGCGTCATACTTGAGATGATGGATCATATGATACCGCAGGAGGAGCAGCATAGCATGGTGCAATACTATGTGGAACAGCAGGAACATAAGCTTGAGATGATGCATCATAAACCTGGCTAGAACTCTCATGAGCTACTGGTGCCCAATAAGCGGGACCAAATCCCGATGCTTCAGGAACAGAAACTTGAGATGATTGATCATATGATACTGGAGTAGCAGCATATGATGGTGCAACATTATGCGGTGCGGCAGTAACAAAAGCTTGAGATGATGTATCATATGATAATGGTGGATGAGTCTGATGTAGTGGAGGAACAGCATGAGCTGATGCATCATACACTAAAGTGTCAGAAGTATGATATGTTGGAGGAAGAGCATGAGATGATGCATCATACACTAATGTGTGGGGAGTATGATGTACTGTCATGTACGGTGACACGCAGTGTTGTGTTTCAGGAAGAGCATGAGATGACGCATATGCTGCTGCTGCTGCATGTGATGGATGCGTAGAGTAATCACTTCCACAACCAAATTGTTGAACAAGTCCTCTTTCCTGCTCTTTCTTCCTCTTCGCTAGAAGTAATAGAAGATTATACACAATTTCGCTAACATTTGCTTCCTGACTTACCACATTCGCAACTCTGACAGTACCATAGAATGCCGAAAGGAAAGTCAGATTGAGGTTCCAATTGCCAAAAGGAAACTAGAAGCTCAGATTAACACGCGAGTTGCATGCCATATGCATGGTATAAACGATCAAATTGCAGGTATTAAGCAAATAGATACCTGGTGCAAGGATTCTCACGAGAGTATGTGCTGCGAGCTTCCGCACTAACGTAAGGATTAGTATTAGTTATTTGAGCAGTGGACATAATATACCCAGACACAGGAGGTGGAGTATGATGACCACGGTGATGAGGCATTGAAGCATATGGATCCTTTGGTGGTGGCAACCTGGGTGGTTGTTGGTTCTGATAGATCTTAACTGGGGGAAAATGTAGTGGTGGAGCCCCAAGAACAGGCACTGGTGACCCACCAGGGAGATGAAACAAAGCAAAAAGCTTCTTTACCTGCACTTCAATTTCAAAATCCGTCAAAAATGAAAACTTAAGTTTCAATATCAGCAACAAAACCAAAATACTACAATCAATTAAGTGACGACACCATACCTGGTGGTTACTGAGCTGCTGTTGGAATTTCGAACCATGATAGTTTTCTTCAATGGCATGTCTGAAAACACTCTCTGGTAAAGGTAAGCTTTCCTTGGAAACACTGAACCTCACCTACAAAAAGAAAGCAAACCTAAGAAGGTGCACAAAGTGGGCTAGGGGTGAATCATTTTTTCAAACAGATTAACAAATACCAGGTTTCAGCCTATAACCCAGATTGAGTACAATAAAAGATTAAGATTTACATTTCAAGATATGACAATCCACTAATAATACAATATCCCATTTCATAAAACTAAATCCACATTGATTCTAACATATAGGCATCCCCTGGAATGTTAAAAATCACAAAACTCATGAGTTAGTTACCTGAGCAGGAAATCTTCCTCCAAAAGCAGCTGGCTCTAGGCCAAATCCTCCTCTAGATGTAGCTTTGTATACACCCTAAAGAAGCTTCAGGTTAACATCAAAGAGAAAAAGATTTGCACCAGGCTTAATGTTCTGTACAACAGCCAGTTTTCCAGCTGGGAGCCCAAAAACACAGTATTTGAAGCACTCTGGTTTGGTCTCCCTACTACACATGAATATGAAACCCAGTGAATGTTCCTCGTCATCCTTCTCTCTCTTATCTATTTGCTCGTTACTAGCTTCTTGTTCTTTTTCTACTCCATGGACTTTATTATCATCCTCTTCTTTATTTACTTCAACTGTTGTAGTACCAGTTTCATTTGTGGTAGCAGAAGTAGAATCTGGAACAGTAAGAGCAGGGGTAGCATAGAGAATCTTCTTCTGATTCATATTTGTAGATTTCTTGTCTATGCTCCTATTTGCAGTCAGGTGGTTGCTAGATGGGCCATTAGTTCTCGAGTTATCAGCCGTAGCACTCGTACGTTTTCCCCTTGCCATCTTCAGAACTTTACAGAAAGAAAATGGAGAATTATTTAGAACGAGTGACTCAACGAAACAAATAAAACTTACAAGGAAAATCCCCCACAATAAAAGAAAGAATGATGAGTAGGAGAAAGAAAAGCAGACAAGGGAATTTCTGACCACTTTCAAATGTGACTACTAGATAGTGAATGATAGAGAGGAGTGAAACTAATAAAATGAGTGACCATGACCAAGGTTAGGAGCACTAGAGTTTCTGAACAACAACCTAAGTCCATCAGCAAATGGTCGTTCTGCCATTGAACACTTGAGTAGTACAAGGATATTCAGCATGCATAGAAAAACATAGAGTCTAAACATAGTCAGATAGTGGTAGATGTTGTCTGGATTGGTTTTAAGTTAGAAGTTAGCCAGAGCCCAAGTCCCAACCAACGTTTTTTTATAAATCCTATTGCCGACACCAAAATCAAAACACCGAAGCTAGGTTCTTAGAGTGGATAATCTGGTTAGGACTTCACTTTCGAAATTTCAATATGCACTAATACCTCAAGAGTCCATCTGTAAATTACAATACTCTAAGCGGTGTCACTAAGTAGTTGATAGCTCCAAAAGTTGATGCCTAAAAAAAAAAAAAACTCCAAAGACTATGAACCTATGGAACTCATTGCTGGAGGAACAGTTCAACGACGCTAATCTTTATACACAAAATCAGTTGAGGGTACTAAAACTCCTAACTGTATCTAGCTGCTGACACTAACAACTACACCTTAACAACCCTAAAATGAAGTTATAAACAAGTTGTTCCTTGAGAGGACAGTTTATTTGAACCCTAAATTTTGATAACATGCAACCTCAAAAATTCAGTTACCACCAAATGTCTCAGTATCCCTGCTTACCTAAGCTAAAAACCCTAATTTCCAAACTGATTCAGTACAGAAGAAGATAAATGAATCCAAGAAAATGACTAGAAATTGGGGATTCAGAACAAAATGAAAAATAGATTCAAGAAAATGAAGATTCGTACCTCAGGGGGACTCCAGCTTGGTTTTTGCTGTTTCTGGTGAGAGCCTCAAGAATTCTTTTAATAATCAGATGTGCAGGAAATGGACGGTCCACATAACGGAATTATTAGAATGTACGGGTTTTTGAATCCTGGCCGCGCGATACCTCTCTGGTGTGCCAGATGCATGGAATCAGCTGCTCCTCATAAAGTCAGGAATGCCGAAAATACAAATTCGCCGGCCACATTTGGTGGCTTTGCTATTTTCTGGAGATACTATCATAACATTTGCATTTTTAACACACAGATAATCTTAAATTATGCACAGAAATTATCATATTTCATTGAATTTTTAAAGCTTTCTTTTCCTTGAACATAAAAACAGATCTCCACTTCCATCCATACAAACTGGGATATTGTATTAGCTTTTGTTTTCTCCGTAAACTACTAATGCAAACTTCTCAACTGGTAGCGTTGTCTCGGGCGAGCATGGGTAATCCTGCCGTTTGTCGTTGGAATCTTTTGACAGGCACTCCTGAAAGATGGAGGGCTCACTGCTATGCCAATTTTGCTCGGTCTCATCTTGCAGTGTCGTTGTCATCTGTAGTGGAAGAGCTGTCACAACTGAGTCAGAAACATCTTCGACGCCAGCTTCTACTTGCTGCTGCTTCGCATGTTGACTCCATTCGGCTTCTTCTGCTTGAATTAATGCAGGAATGATAATGCTCCCACTTGTCTCAGTATTTTCTTTCCTTTGTTTGTACTTGACTATATGTTTAGGTCGGTTCCTTCTTGGTCTCATTGTTGCTTCTGCCGTAGGCGGCATCCTTAAGATTTTCTGGCACATTGTGGTATCCTGGAAATCCAAGAAAGTGTACCGTAAAAACTCCAATCTCTCAGATTCTGACATCTTAGAGAAACCAAAGGAAGTAGTCCAAGATTGTAGCACTTGAGGAACAGCAGGTAAAATCAACCTCTCCACTTCTAATTCCCTGAGCTTGTTTTCAAGAACATCAAGTAGAATACGGCACATCCCTTGCCTACGATATTGTACACGTGTACCAACAAGGGGTACTTCTGCAACCTTTACGTCATGTATCCTAACTGTTGCGACAGAGATGAGCTCGTCCTCTCGCTCCAAGAGCACCGTATAAAATCCCCAGAAGTTTAACCGGTTCAGCTCTGCCGTATTGTTGAAAAGAATATCTTTTACGAGATCTCTCTTTGTATAAGGCTCTGTAATGGGCTCGAAACACTCGTGCATTACGCCAAGTGCTACATTCAGCTTACTCTGGAGCTCCATATCAGCCTCCGCATCAGATGGAGCAAAAGGGTGGCATGCATCTCTTCTAGGCTGCAAAATAGTCCATGATAAACTATCAACACCCACAGCAACTGACTTCCCCAAAAGTTTGTGGAGACTTGCAGATAACTTTTCGCACCTTATACCGCAAAACCAACTACTGCTCGGTTCAAAGTCCAGCATACCCAACCCTCTTTTCGTAACACACCCCGCGTGAAATTCATGATTGCATTGATCACAGCGTATAACTTCCTTTTCAGGGTGCTGTTCAGAGTCACAACCGATCTCGCTCTGGCCACATATTCCACACTGACAAGAAGGGCAGAACCAATTTCCATCCGGCAAATCTTTTATCCCTAGGCAATTCAAATGAAATGCGGACGGGCATCGATCACAAAGCACCAGCTCACCCCCATACTGACAAACAGAGCATATGTCATCATTCATTCTATCTACCGGATCTCTTTTGAATCTCTTACAAGGTTCGACTTCAATGTCATTCAGCTGATTCTTCAGTAGTTGCTTCCGGCAGTCTAACAGAGACCTTCCATCTTGCAAGAAAATCCTGGCTGATGGTTGCGTATAATAGCTACCAACATGACGTCCAAAGTTAGACAGACCAAAAACATCTTCGCAACAATTGCACTTAATCCCGTTACAGTTAATTTCTCCTTCTCCAATTATAGATCCGTTTTTTACACTCAAGTAACGTACTTTTTCCCTTGGCATAACCACATTATGTTCTATCAACCAAGAGAGAACAGTTCGAGGGATGCGATCTGCAGAACTAGGTACCACAACTTGCCGTGCCCTTTTGCTCGAATGTGGAACACGAGTTTTACACTCAGTGGTCTTCTTTTTCTTCAGTTTGCCACATATTTTACTGCCACTATGAAGGAAAGAACTGCGTTTTTGTCTCTTCCGCTGCTTCCTGCATCTTTTTTCTTGTATATTACCGACTTCCAGGTTTTTATAATACTCTTCTTCTTTACAATGTACTAAGCAGGCAGTCAAAAGAGAGCGATACGGCTTCTTGATTGGAGAAACATAACGAACCTCTTTGGTCTTTGGAGAAACATAACCAGTAGGGATAGTCCAACCAACACCTGAGAGGTGCTCCTTTGCTTTTCGGCGTAAGCACTCAACATTTTTCTTTTTAGCCCGATATGCCACCAGATAATCTCTCAACGGCTTAGGCCAATACTCAGGTATAACATCCAATTTGCTATGAGTTGTAGGTGTTCCATGACTTCCATAAGTTTCCGAGTGAAGTGGTTCAGATACCGTACTAGGACGACAATCATTTCTGCGGGTCCTAGATAAGGGAACCTGCTGAAGTTTTGAACTCATGACCTGGCATGCGACACGAAGAGAATACAAGACTCCTCCATTGGGTGGTATATAACGAAACATAACCTGACCACGCTTATCTCTTTTGTACTCGATCTTCCAACCTATACAACAAAGATGCATCCTAGCTTCTAATTGGGAATGCTTTTCACCTGCTTTTAAATAATTCTCTAAAGCTTCAGGGCAGAACTTAGCTTCAGTAAAAGGTATCCACATTGAGTTCCCTAGTCGTTCCGACTCCTTCACTTGATCCTCCGCAACAACATGAACTGACGCTTTGATTTTCCTCCTCCTCTTGAATGAAATTGGATAATATTCTTCATCATCTTCGGCTTCACTCAAATTCTCAACAACCGAGGCTTTGATTCTCCTCCTCCTCTTGAATGAAACTGGACAATACTCTTCTTCATCATCTCCGACTTCACTCAAATTCTCAGCAGGGTCAACACATAAAGATTTTGCAAACTGATTTCCTTGTTCCCTGTCTTCCGAAACACCCATACAGTTCTTCTTTCTACTACTCCTCCTCGGCTTCTGAATTGGCTCTTCAACCGAATCTCCAACAAGTACATTAAGAGCGTACTCAACACATGTATCCAAATTCTGCAAAATGCACTCCCACAACAAATCAACCCACATTGACTTGTCATTACAAGTCCACTCTTTATTCCTAAATCCCTCCTTTTGTTTCAAGTCATACCAAATCTGTCTAACCGAAACCACATTCGGAAACTCGATTTCATACTCCTCAATCAAATCAAGCAATATCCAATTCCCTCTAACCTTCCAACTTTCACTAACTTCATACCAATCTTGTGTCACCCTTAACTCATCAATTTTCATCATTTGTGCATCACTTATGTCAGGAAAAAATACTAGTCTTTCTGAAACCCCGTCTTCGTAATCGAAAACTACACCTTCACGCCATGCTTTATTAACTAATGCATCAACACAAAGTCCATAACACAGACTAGATTTAACTGTACAGGGAGGAATTGGCCTAATCAAACATCGATAATTATAATAAGAATGATCAACATTAATCGTATCCGTCGTACCATCTAAAAGGTGTTCATACTTGACAGTGCGGCTGAGCGGACCACATGCAATGACTGTAGCACAATGCCATGAACCTGCAGCTAACCCTTGTTCAACACCACTTCTTCTAACCTATATACAAACAAATTCCACATTCAGGAAATGAAGGAAGAAAAAGTGATGAAAAACTGCTGCATGCAGTAGAAAATGTGTCACATTACCTCAACTTTGGCTCCAATTCTGTTAGTTGTTGTTGCTTCAGTGTTTTTTCTCTTCTTTGAATGTGAAAGTTCATCCATAGTAATTATCGCCGTGGTTTCTTTACAACTGATAGTTTTTAGTCAGCTCTAGGACTCTATCTTTTACTGTTATTCGATTCTTTACAGTCATAAAATACTTAAACTTAAGCTAGGTGTCAGTTTTACTTAGTACATCTGGGCAAGTGTCAAGAAGGATACTAGTTCACCAAAAGTCTGATCATACTTTCAAGAGAAAGAAAAATAAAATAAAATGATAAAGCCTCCTGTTTATTTAAATAGAGGGTAATCCAGTACAGTCGCCAAGCGAACTTGATAATTTCTAATTATTAATTTGTCAAGCATGGCGGCCAGGTGGTTTTTTTTTTTTTTTTTTTCTTTTCCTTTTTGATTGTTTGGAACAATGGTCTTGGACTATATTTGACACAAGGTCTTGGTATTATTTCTGACAACTACAGGATTCAAATGCCTACTACCACAGTAAGAGGGAGCATGTCATCTTACCACTTGATGGTTGGCAGGTGGTTTTGGTTGACGGACCTGTTTATGAATGACAGTGTATATTTTTGATCGCAAGTCGCAACATACGGTAAATTTTGGGACACGAAGCATATTTTGGGTTTCAACGCCAAAAAGACAGGGTGTAATAGGATAGACGAACGTACTAATATTGGAAGCCTTGAAACCAATAGAGACATTCAATTAGTCAGAATTATTTTATGGATGGGATTGGATTTTATCTTATACACGTTATAAACAAACTTATTGTTTTTTTTTTTTCTTGTTTTTTTTGAGATACTGACAAATTTTTGAGCATATTTCAGTTTATAAAGCAAAGTTTGAGTCACTAGCTCATTCTGCACCCATTGTATATATTCTAAATCATAGATCACAATAACAGTAGTCAATCACCAATTTTCAAGTGCTAAGCGGGCAACCAAAATCACCAATCTACTTACTTACCAATCGCATTCTAGATAATCTGCTAGTATTAACTTCTAGCTTATCCATTGGAAAAATCTTCTACCAAAATCGTGATAGCAACACAAGCCATTCCTGAAAATTTGATTAGAAAATCAGGGTGCTAGAAATAACAACATGAAAGAGAAGCAGTCGTACAGAAGCAACCACTCAAGCTCAAGAACAACAAAAAGCATCACAATCAAACAACTATGTACCTCCAAAATCTAAAAAACTACAGAATTGTAAAACCCAATAATCTGGAAATCAACAACAATAACCCCCATACCTCAATCCAATCTGCAAACCAAAATAAAATCACCCAAACAACCTACACAATCTGTGACTTAAACCAAATCCATATCTCCCACAACAGTCCTACATACAGAAAGATCAAAGTAAGATTAGAGAATCTCCAATATCCCTATCACTTCTTCTGCTTTGGCTTAAGCTCAGCCCCTCCCCTCTTTCTCTTTCTCTCTGCTCCCTTTGCTACTGCATCGGTTTCTCTGGATTTGTTCTTAACCTCCTCCCCTCCTCTCAGATTTACGGGCATTGTTTCAACATCAATCACCTCCTGTCTTCCTACTATTGAAGTGATAAACGTAGGCCATGGAACAGGATTCACCTTTCCATATGATAGTGCAATCATATCAATCTCTTCGGCTGGCACCCATGTCTTATATATTGGAACTGAGTATTGGAAATTATTTCCAAATCGATATCTCTGCATTCTGAACCTCTTGCTTTTTTGGTTTCTATTGATTTCTCTGATATTCTCTAGTTTATATAGATACTCCCATGAAGGAAGTCATCCTCAAATTTCAATTTTTTTCTTTGCATTTAGAGTCGAGAATATTTAATTTCAAACTTTCTGCATTCCTCTCTTTAAATGAAGAATTTTTGAATCTGTTTGAATTCCTGTATTGCAACCTGACTGTTGATTTGTTTTTGCTTTCAGGCGTTGAACCACCACCGGCAACCACATTTCTCCGGGACCCGAGTACTCAATTCCTCAGAACCACCTTGGGTTTGGACCATGAGATATGGACAAGATGGTGTCTCTTTCGCTCTGTCATAATGCTACCCAACCTACCCATGTGCCATACCTTCTCCAGTAACACAAACCCCCAACCCTTATGCCCAACTCACAATAATACCTCTTCAGTGTCCCATCACTTTTTGACCAATTTCTCCTCATATCAATCCAAGAACATTAACTACAACTACAAACCTTTTGCCTGGAGCCTATTCTCACCTACTCATAGACGGTGCACAGGATAAAAAGAAGGAAGAACCAACTTAGCATGCAAAGGGGCCTCAGAGAATCTTTGTACTTTGAATCACAGAAGTCACGGGCAATTACTTGGAAGTTACCTTCTCTTATACCCTAAAATCCTTCCAATTCAAAGTGAAAAACAACTTATCTGGAGATCAAACCCTCTATTGTCTCTAAGATCAGGACAATACAAAATACAAATTCTTATTATTTCAATTATGACCATGTCACATCACTAGAGTATTATACAATATGTACAATATATACAGCTTCACAGTTATGTTTTCAATATTGCACGACTTGAAAGACACGTTGGGAATGAAACAGCTTAAGTCAATATTACTAACCTCAAGTGGAAGGATGATGTCGTCGTTGTAGTTCGTTACTTCTTCACATTCTTCAGGTCTTCAGAGTAATACTTATATGTATCAACATTCCTAGACTTTCTAGTCTAACCTAAACGACGTTGACTCTAGTATATAATTAAGCGACTTTAGATGAGTTTTGATACACTAAAATATAACAACCAAACTTGACATACCAATGCTTGGTGAGTTCAACCAAGCTATGATCTAACAATCTCCCCCTTTGTCAATTTTAGTGACAAAACTCTTATTACATATGGATAAACAAATTACAAAAGAATTCATTTTACATACTCTTGATTCCAAGTTTCAACAGCACAATAACATGCATATATTCAATCAATAAATGTCGATGTTGACATTTGTATAACAAAAGCTTTTACTCCCCCTAAAGGTAAGCTAGGTAAATATTCAATCCGAACATTTTGTTATCCCCCTTTTTGTAGTCAGAAATACAACAACAACAATATGATATGTTTCTCCCCCTTAGTCAATGCTTTACTCTTTCGTTCTATATATAACGTTTATGCACAATTGTCCTTTTCTTAGTGATTGCAAATCACTTGTTTACTCCATATATTTCTCCCCCTTTTTGTCACAAAATGACAAAGGTTCGAACAAATAAAGGACAAACGGAAAGGATCTTACAAATTCAAAAGACTTGTAAACAACCTATAAGAGTTAAGCACGAAGGTTTCACATACCACTTTAGATAACCAATATTAAAAACGAAACTACAAGTAATTTAGTTTTAATATGTTATCAAGGAAACAATTACCCGAAGCAATTTTTCCTAATAGTTTAACAAATCAACTAAGAAACTTAATTCCCTTGTTAAACCGATTGCGTATGTGCAATCGCTTATTTCGATAAGACCAAAATAAAGATCAGAATTAACTTTATTTCTCTCATCAGGCTATAATTATTCAGACAATAACTTAGACCTTTCTCTTTAGACAAGACAAACACTAGGTTAGTTAACTAGTTTTTCTTGTCAAGGCATTCGATTAGACTTGAATAACCGAATCCTCCAATTTGATAAGTCTAACTAAGATCAGAATTAACTTAGTTTCTCTTATCCTGAATCAATTTGGACTAAAAAAATGATCTCGTATTTTGTTAAGCCATAAACAATACATACAAAAAAAAATAAATTGACCTGCACAATTATTTTCTTAACCGGAAGCAATTGAAACAAACACAGACATTATAGCACCGCAATTGCACCGAATTTCGTTAAGCAAAAACACTTGATACCTAACAATAAAGAAGATACCAAACAATAAGCCAAATAAATTGATACAGTTTATTTAACCGAAAACAAAATGAATCACACACGCCCACATACATCCATACACAATAATGGAACATATCGATTGTACCTAAATTTTGTTAAGCAAAAGAAAAATATATGCAATATAAACAGGCTTTTCTTAAACAGGAAAACGATTAACTAACAAATTCGTTACCTCAAATTCCTCAACCTCTTCACCCCAGAAAGATATATCATTAAGCGCAAGTTCAAATAAGAACTCTCCCTCAGTGTGTTGTCATCCTCTCTCAAGAACAAAAGAACAACAACAAAAGCAACCTTTACCAGAGAAAGGTTGAAACGGTTTTAACTAATGCGTGCCAATAGCAAAACTTGAAAAATCGAAACAAATATGTTATGCTAAACACAACTCATGTAAACACAAATTGATTCAACATATTATGGCTTTTCACATATGAGTTTCAATCGGAACACCTTATGATCCTTTGATAAAGCCTACCAACATGGTCTAGAACTTAATCCCGCTAAATAAAAAAGCCACACAAACCATAGGGGTCACATCATATGAGATCGAATATTAAGGTTAAATAACAAACATCTCATAGGCCACGCACTCTTATAGACAAGGTGTCTAAAACAAGTTTTTAACAAGTACAACAAAAACATCAAAAGATGTTCATAAGACAGTCCTACAATAATATACCTAATATTACATATTAGGAGTATAGATACTAATCTGAGATTCCCAAATCAGATCTGTCAGAGATAGCCTACAGTACACCAGTGAGGTCTGGATATTTGTCTGTAGCATGATCAATTAAGTCAATGATACAGTTGTTCTTCCTATGTATCGTTCTCTGGAGTGTTTGGGAGTCACCTTCAACTCCTATAGGAGCAGGAGCATTATATACTTGTCCTCTCATCTTGTTGAGAATTCCTTATCCTAGTTTTTTTGGAATCTTTTTCCTAGAGTTTGGCCAAACAATTCCAAAAGAGCTACATATTCTTGTAATCAAACAAGCAAAACTAGGAGTTCTCCTTCCACCTCTTCGAATTGTAATCGTCTGTCTAATTATTAGACCACAGAAGTCAAAGTTCTTGATTCCTCTGACAAGATGATATATGAGTTCAGCAACATCTCTTATCCATCTTGACTTATGCATATTGCTGGGACAAAGATTAGCAGAGACCAGTTCTCCAAACACTTTGAGATGAAATTCAACATTATGAATGAGAAGTGAATTACCTGACCATACTCCACTTATTAAGGATGAATGGTATTGTTGTCGACATGATATCTCGGATCCGCACAAGGTAAGAAGGTGTTCTTGTAAGGATAGAGAATCAATTCCGAAATGACTTGCTTATTTTCTTCAAAGGATTTTATACCGATCATGGTACGAAAGGTACATCCTTCGAAATTCATCTCATGCATATTAGCATAAAATAGCTTGACAAGGTCCGGAGTAGCCTTGAATGAGCATTCATGAATAATACCCCATTCTCTTTCGTTCACAAAATTTGTATACTTCTTATCCGATACTTCCATATAGATCATTTTCATAATAGGTTCTTTGATTGAACCGAATTTGGTGAGACTTTCATCATTCACAAAGTAATTTTGACATGCAATATCATAAGTGAGACTAGGCATGTTTTCATAATTGAGATTAATAGTAGAGTAGAGCATCATATTCCTAGTTGAGCTTTCACCACTAACAAAATTTCTAGTATTTCTACCTATATTTGCCATTGAAGTAACAAGAAGGGTGAAAACCCACCTACAATCGATATAGTCGGTTGAGTATTGGATCTTCTTGATTGAACTTTGTTGGAATGAATTGAGAGATAACCTTTGCTCCTCTTGAATCCTAGAATAAGTTGTTACAAATTTTTCTCGTTGGAATGTACATGCAAGAATTAGAAGTGAAGTAATTTTGAACCCTAGAGTGCTGTTTGGGTTTCTTTGAAACCGAGAGATGAGGAAGAAGAGAATGACCCATCTCTCTTTGGTTTTATCACCTAATTAATCTTGTATTCGAATATGAATCCGGATCCAAATAGGACCGAACCACGACCATTGATTCTTGGTTATGGGCAACCTATTATCATACCTTTGACAAATGCCAAACTGTTCAAGTCTTGACAAACTGGATTTTTCAAGTATTGACATGAAGTTTTCAGTCAATAGTACTTTATCTGTTTTGGTCAAATCAAAACGAATTTTAGTAGGTTCACAATTGATATCTGTGACATTATGATCTTGAAGAATTAATTCTTTAGAAATAAAGATCATCTTCTTCGTAAGTATCAATTTCTTCGGAGGTATAATTCATTAGATACTCATGATTCATGAATGAGTTGATTTCCTTTAGAATTATTTTCTTTCGAGTTATCTAGCTCTTTGAGAAACTCATCAACCTCTTTTTGAACCTTACTACTATTATCCAAGATCTTGAGTGTTTTGGATAAAGACTCATCTTCCTTTTGTTCATATATCTTTATCTCATTAGTTAAATCAGAGAGTTGTTTTTCCATTTCAGCAAATTCTGAGATTTTTCTGTTAATTTTGCTAGAAGCATCTTCCGTGAGACTAAGATATAAACGACATTCGTCGAATATCCAAATTTCTTTGGAACGAAGAGACTCAACAATTTCAATGTTTGTATTCATTTCAAACAACCTTGAGTCATCTAATCTTGATAAAGCGTTAACTAAATCATCCATATGATTCAATTCTTATAGGTTGGATTGCACCAAACACAGATTGTTAGATCTTTTCATGTTTGCCTTCTCTGATACCAATTGAAAAGACGAGGGTACCCAAATACACCACAATCTTGTTGTTTCAACATATAAGTTCTCTTACCAAATGTGATCGTCTATGGACAAAGTCGAGACAATACAACAACTTCGGTATTCACACTTTGTGTGATTGTCTATTGATACGAGATCGAGACAATACGACTACCAAAGTGTGATACTTGGTTGATCACATTTGAATAAATCTCTAAAAACACTACATAGAGATGATTGATCACATTATAACCTATGGTTGTGACTCAAGTAAAAAATCTTAAGTGTTATATGAAAATGATTAAGCTTATGGTTCAATAGGATAGTCTCGGCTAACCATCCATGAACAATGTCTTTGTACACGGTTTGGTTACGGTTAATCCTAGCCGAGTGTATATATTGTTATGTTAATCTTATTTCAAAGATTCATCTAACGGTGGATATTGTTTGCTTTTTTACAAAGCTATCTTAGCTTAAACCTAAAGCAACTTATACTTTGAAAGTCTATATAAGGGAGAACCTCAAGAAACTGGGAGTTTTGAATCCCTGACACTATTCTTTGTGTGTATTGTAAACTAGAGTCGTCCTCTCCCTAAAACCCTCTAGGGTTTAGCGACTAAAAAGTCTTCACTTGGGGATTCGTGAAGCCAGGTCCAACTATCTTTTATCTTGATAGTTCGTGTATCGTGATCTTGTCTGATTGTTGAGCTACTCAGTCGAACAAGATAGATAGAGATCACAAAGTTCGCTTCGTCTCAAACTTTGTGATTCCACAGGTTTAATACTTGTGATGTTAATAATAATCTAGGATGCTCTTCGGGAAGCATAAGTCCGGATTTTGAGGTTAGCTAGACTTTGTCGATTGCTATAGATTTTCAGTCTCACCTTGATCCATTGATCAAAAAGGAAATCACAAATATAGGCTTATCTGCGGGAAGCAGATTGGTTTAAAGTCTTCAATTGAGTTGAAGCAACTCTTAGGATGTAAAGGGCATCAGCTAGGGGAATCATTTGTGCAAAGTCCTGCAGGGATTCAATAGGCATAAGGAGCGCGACTGTAACTGAATTGCTATGAGGGTTTAATTCGGTCTCAACTACATTCCAGTCTGAAGTTAATTGGTAGTGGGTTAGTGTCTGTAGCGGTTTAATACAGTTTGGTGTTCAAATCTTGACTAGGTCCCGGGATTTTTCTGCACTTGCGGTTTCCTCGTTAACAAAATTTCTGGTGTCTGTGTTATTTCTTTTCCGCATTATATTGTTTATCTTTATAATTTAAATATCACAGGTTGTACGTAAATCAATCAAAATAGATATATCCATCCTTGTTTATTGGGTACGACTTGATTGATTCTTGGATATTGATTTTGAGATCGTCCAAGAACTCTCACACGTAAATCGGGTTCACGGATTTGGTTCTGTAAATTTTATGATTGTGAGAGAAAGAGATATAACTCTGAATATTATTCCTCGATTGAAATTGATTAAGTTGAACCCTCGGAATTGTATTTAGGTTTTGTCCATACAGCATGACTAAGAAAAATTAGTGGTGTATTTTGGTACCCCCACGTTTTCAAATACCTCAAGTGGAAGGATGATGTCTTTGTTGTACTTGATACGTCTTCAAGTCTTCAGAGTAATACTTGTATGTCTCAACATTCCTAGAATTTCTAGTCTAACCTAAACGAAGTTGGTCTCTAGTACATTGAATCAAGCGACTCTAATTGAGTTTTGATACTAAAATATGACAACCAAACTTGACATACCAACGCTTGATGGGTTCAACCGAGCAATGCTCGAACAATCTCCCCCTTTGTCAATTTTAGTGACAAAACTCTAATACACATGGAGATAAACGAATTACAAGTTCAACAACACAATATCCTGGTATATTGAAAAAATAAATGCCGTTGTTGACATTTGAATAACAAAAGCTTTACTCCCCATAAAGGAAAGCTAAGTAAATATTCAATCCGAACATCTTTGTTATTCCCCTTTTGTAGTAAGAAATACTACACGTCAAGATGATATGTTTCTCCCCCTTAATCTATGCTTTACTATTTTTTTAGATATAAAGATTTAAGCACATATATCCTTTCCTAGTTATCATAAATCACTTGTTTACTTCATATATTTCTCCCCCCTTTCGTCAGAAAAATGACACAGAAAGGAATAAACATAAGAGCGAACCGAAAGGATCTTACAAATCCATAAGACTTGTACAACCTATAAGAGTTAAGCACGAAGGTTTTACATACCATTTTAGATAACAAATACTAAAACCGAAACTACCTAAGTAATCTTTGCTTTAGTATGTTATCAAGCAAACAATTGCCCGAAGCAATTTTCCCTTAGTCCGATGATCAACCAATATCTTAGTTACAACCGAACAGATTATGTATGTATAATCGCTTTATTCTATAAGACTCAAAAGAGATCAGAATTAACTCAATTTCTCTTATAAGGTTCTAATTATTCATTGAATAACTTAGAACTTCTTTTAGATAAGACAAAAACTAGGTTAGTCAACTAGTTTTTCTTTTCAAGGAATCGACTAGACTTGAATAATCGAATCCTAACTTTTGACAAGCATGAACTAAGATCAGAATTAACTTAGTTGTTGTTATCAGGAATCAAAGAGACTAAAACAAATTATCCCTATTTCGTTAAGCAAAATAACAATTGATACCAATCAATAGATAAAATACCAATTCAATAAGTCAAAAATGGAATTGACATAGTTTTTCTTAACCGGAACAATTGAAATGCAAAAATCAATCCATACAATAATAATGGAAATATCAATTGTATCGAATTTTGTTAAGGAAGAGCAAAATATATGCAATAAAATCAAGTTTTTTTTAACAGAATAAACGATTAACTAACACAGAAATCGTACCTTACGTTTCGACATGACAAACTAAGATCAGAATTAACTTAGTTTTCATATCAGGAAAGATTATAAGCATAATTATTCCCATGGTTTCCACAACCACTCTCCCCACAAAGATATATCATTAAGCAACAAATTTAATAAGAACTCTCCACCTGTTAAGTAGTTCTTCCCCTGCAAAAACAAAAGAACAACAACAAAGACAACCTTTACCAGAGAAAGGTTGAAACTGGTTTTAGCTATTACATGCCAATAGTAAGAGCCTAAACCGAAACTCATATGTTATGCTAAGTACACAACTTATGTAAACATAAATTGATAATATCATCAATGTGACTTTCACACATGAGTTTATCAGTATCTCTTCGTGATCCTTTGATAAAGCCTACCTAAAAAGGCTAGAACTTAATCTCGCTAAATCAAAAAGTCACACAAATCATAAGAGATCACATAAGATGAGACCGGAAATTAGGGTTAGTGAAAACCGAAATAACATCTCATAATCCGAAAACAAAGAATAAAGATATTCATTCACATAGGCTTATGCAATTGGAACAATCATTAAAAAAAAATGATACAACGGATTTAAATAAAAGCGTAATCATTCATATTATTGATAGTTTTGAATAGATTTTACACAAATATCGAAATAAATCAACAAATGATTAGTCTATCCTTATTTTTATCTTGAACTCTCTTAGATTTTCTCAATTTTCTTTGGATCCAGATCAGTAGATCCTAAAGGATTCCAATCATCTTCAATGATAACTAATCTTGATTCAAGACTCATAGGATTTTTATTGGCTTCCTTTACTTCCTTTCACAAATCTCCTTCCATGTTCTGGACCTCACATAAAATTAGATCTAATTTTAGTGACATATTTTTGTGAAGACTATCATTAAGGGATGAAAGCTTTTCACTAGGAACATCATAATTAAGTTCTGGAGTAGAGTCTGTATCACCATCCCATGATTCGAGATGAAGTTTCTTATTAGAAAACAAGATAGTCCAGACTTTTCAACTTTGTGAGAGTTGCAACTAGAGGTAGACGTTTCGTCAAATCTCTATGAAATGAAATGTTAATTTCATTCTCTTATAAATAAGATTTTTGTTAAAGGGAGAGCAAAACGGATCCGAGGAGAGCAAAAACTATAGGTTACTCGCTAACAAGACCGATTCCTATAATGAGTTTTGACTCGGACAAGTTTACTCTTCACACGCTCCCCTCACATGCTTACAGACCAAACCAAACAAATCAACTAACCAGTCAAATCGCTTTTTCTTTTACTTCTTCTTCTGCACAGTGGAAATCTATATTTCACTATGATGTTCCTAAAGGTTATCATGATTCTTAATTAGTGTCCATGGATTTTTATATGCTCATGTTTGTGTAAACATAAGAGAAATCCTTGTGTCAGCGAAGGTAAACATAAGAGAACTCCTTATTCATTTTATGCATTAATCTTCATCAAGATGAACCCTTTTCGTTTCTTTTGTCCCACACCGTATAAAAAACAGATGGACTCTCAAACCTACCTGGGATTCTTGGTTCCCTGTAAAATCACTTTATATATGAAGACAATGATTCTTGGCTTGATTTCTGGTTTCCTATCAAATCACCAAAATAAGTCATGGTTTGGGGCTAGGGTTTCGCGGTGTTTTGATTGTTAATGAAAACAACAATACAATATTGATTTTACTCCCTTGATTTTCGGTTTCAATAGTTATACGTTAGGTTAAATTACATAAGTTAGGTTAATAAGTGCGAATACGATAAAGGATATTTTGGGCAAAAGGAAATTAAAAATTGACTCAGTTTACAAATCGACCTGGTTAGCGTGTCGACTATAATTTTCGCTCTCCTCATATCTGTTTTTGCTCTCCCTTTAACAAAAATCATAAATAATAGAAATTTTTTCACAATCTTTGAAAGGGAATACTCCCTTCGTTTCAAAAAGACAGTCCGCTTTGACTTTGTCAAAATATTAAGGAGACCATAATACTTTACTTGACTACCCTTAATTATTTACCTATTTTGTGTTAATGAAAATGCAAGTATTAAAAATTGCCTAAAATTGTTATGAGGATTGCAAATAGGAAATAAAAAAGGAAAATTAAAAGATATCGAATTTATGGAGCATAAACTCTTTAGGGAATTTAATTCTTGGAGCCAAATATATTGTCTTTTAAAAGGAATGAAGGATATATTTGTTTCTTTAATTGTACAAATTTCTTTAATATTTTAGATTAGGTCCCATTAATATGCATTTATGAATATAAAAAATTAAAGGCTATAATAGAGAGTTCATTGAAAAAATACGCCTATAAACAGAAGCTGGACACAATTTTGAAACTGGCGGAAATGGAATAGAGGACGGTCTTTTTGAAACAAAGGGAGTATTATTTTTATTAATTAAATGAACTAGAAATTTATTCAAAAATATATTTTCGAAAATATTTACATACACATCCTTACTGTTTATCGAAAGAAAAAAAAAAGGATTCATGTTCTCTAGAAATTTTCGGTTAAGTTATCAATTTTCGGTTGATGAATTTTTTCTCTTTAGAAATTTCAACATTCTTACAAATTTAAGAATTTTTTATTCTTGAATCGCTAAGTTCTTTTCTCATATTTGAGACAAGATTTTTATATCCAAAAATCATATTATCCAAATCCCTTAATTGGCCCACTGGTTTATGAAAAAGCGGGGGTCTAACAACCACACCTAATATTTCGTGTAGGCAATCTGTATGGACAAACTCCAATATAATTCCAAGAGAGTCAACAAGACAGTCAGACTCAATCAATGAAAATATATCCAAGAGTTGTATCTCTGTTTCACAATGTAATCAGCAAATCTAACAGATAGAAATCCGCGAGCATGATTATTATGTGAAACAACTTGAACGGTACCAAAGACCAATCTTCAAGTGTCAATCAATTTATATCAACAACCAAAGGTTGGATTATCTAATCGATTGAACTACACACAACCTGTGATATTTCAATTATATAAACAAATATAATGCGGAAAAGAAATAACACAGACACCAGAAATTTTGTTAACGAGGAAACCGCAAATGCATAAAAACCCCGGGACCTAGTCCAGATTTGAACACCACATTGTATTAAGCCGTTACAGACACTAGCCTACTCCAAGTTAACTTCAGACTGGAATGTAGTTGAGCCATAACCAATCTCACACTGATTAAGGTACAGTCGCATTCCTTACGCCTCTGAATCCCAGCAAGACTCTACGCACTTAATTCCCTTAGCTGATCTCACCCATAACTAAGAGTTGCTATGACCTAAGGTCGAAGACTTGATAAACCAATCTGTCTCACACAGAAAAGTCTATTGAATAGATAAATCTGTCTCCCACAGAAATACCTACGAGTTTTTTGTTCCGTCTTTTGATAAATCAAGGTGAACAGGAACCAATTGATACACCAGACTTATATTCCCAAAGAACAGCCTAGTAATATCAATCACCTCACAATAATCTTAATTGTATGGTAGCAAAACAAGATATTGTGGAATCACAAACGATGAGACGAAGATGTTTGTGACTACTTTTTATCTTGCCTATCGGAGATTAAATCTCGAGCAAATCTTAGAGAAGATAGCACTCAATACGATAGAATAAAGCAAGATCAGAACACGCAACTACAGAGAAAATAGTTGGGTCTGGATTCACAATCCCAATGAAGTCTTTAAGTCGTTAACCTATAATGGTTTTAGAAAAACCTAGGTTAAAGGAGAATCGACTCTAGTCACAACTAGTATCACATAGGAGGTGTGGGAATTAGGTTTCCCAGTTGCTAGAGTTCTCCTTTATATAGTCTTCAAATCAGGGTTTGCAATCAATGTTACCTTGGTAACAAAGCATTCAATATTCACCGTTAGATGAAAACCTGATTATACTCAAGCTAATATCTTTCAACCGTTAGATCGAACTTAGCTTGTTACACACAAATGAAAAGTGACTTCATTTATATATGGGTAACAGTACCTAAACGTGTACACCTTGTTGGTTCAACAATAGTTAACCGAAGTTAGCCATATGAACACTTTCATATCAACCTTGTTCATCTTAACATAACAAGTTCAAATGACTCAAATGAAACTAGTTATAGAGTTGTTCATATTTTTATATTCTCATAGAAGTATACAAGACACAATTGAAACAAAATCGATTTTGATTCACTCGAATCAATTCATGAACATTATAGCAACGGTTTAAAAAAGATTGCATTCCTTAATTTATAAATGTATTAGTTCATGAACAAACCGATTTTAGAACATAACCTACTCAAGTATGAAAACGGGTATGCATACCTAAGTGGTCGGACTTGGTCTGGGTTTGCCAGTATGTGAACGGGTACACATACTGCCGTACACCAACAAACTCAGTTGAATTCCCGGATGTTTTGGGGTAAAAACTGATTCTGCCGTTTTTGGTAAATTATGGTGTGTTGATGAGAAAAGAATTCAAACCTTAAACAAATGCACTGCACGGGAGTACTTTTAGATTCGAGAGATCAATCTGTAAGACTCTGGCCTAAACCAAGAAATGGTCGTTCCAGATTTAATTCGGCCACAAAGTGAAGGAGAAGGGTTGATCTTAGGGAGGGAAGCGAAGAAGGTGTTGAGATCAGAATGTTGAATTATGAAGGTGTGGCTATTTTATGACTTGTATCAGAATGTGGAACTGGCTTGAAGAATGTAAGCTATCAGTTCTGGGTGTTTTTTTGATACTTGTGTTGATAACACTTGTCTTTTTTCGAAAATAGGTTGAAAAACCTATTTATACAAGTCATTGAGCGCACCCTGATCTCGTAGGAAGTGGATGTGATTAAGCAGTGGAGAAGTGGGGTTGTGTAAAAAGTGGTGATCACCACGTTTCCATTATGATGGAAAACTGGTCACACTTTCACCCACTACTCTCATTGTTGTTAACCGTCTGTCCTTTCCTGATACTTTATCGTAATGGTCGCGTTGCACGCCGCACGCTGTAAACCGCTAGACCAATAACCCAGTGAGCATCCCCCAGTTTGTGACATATTTGATGTCTTTAGTGAATGGGTCAAGTCGTGAGACTTTCCGCTAAAAGCAGCACATAGTGCTTTTAGGTCAAATTATTTGTGAAATCAATAAAACATCGCTTATAATCGATGTATATAAAGCATCGCTTTTAAACAAGCAGCTGGAAATAATCGATGTACAGGAAACATCGTTGTTTTAGAGCTCGTTCAAATTAGTCGCGAATTGAACGACTTAAAAAAGGTAGCATGACCGGTCATCTTTGGGTAATCGTTTGAGAACCCTATGGGTGAGCTACCACTTGGTCGATCGCTCCTCGTGGAGGAGGGGTGGCCGGTGATCACAATACTACCCTGTTGGCCTCCTGAAAATAAATCTACACCATCCAACTAGGCTAGCGAAGTTGGATGGACGAGATGATTTGCGGCAGTTGCATATTGTCGTTGATGTAATTTAGGGTTTAGGAACCATGCGGCCAACTCTCTTTTGGGCAATCGATTCACGGCACTGGACATTAGTTTGAACAGGCCGATCGGTTAGGTGCAAAGGAAGGCTACCGGTGATCATGCTGATGCCTTCTGGGCCGCCTGAAATTTGATCTAAGCCATTCAATTTGGCCGACGAAGATGGACGACCGTGATCAATTTGCGACAGCAGTACGTTGCCGCAACACAAACTAGGGCTTCCAAAATAACGCGTTCAACCTACTTTGGGGCAAACGGCTTGGTGCCTTCTTGACTCGCCGCGGGTAGGTCGATCGACCATAGATAGAGTTTGGTCGCCGGTGAACACGTTAGCACTTCTTTAATTATTCGAAGGAAGATCTAAGCCGTCTAACTAGGCTAGCTAAGTTGGGACGGTCGTGATGTTTTTTGAGACTTTTTTTTCCGGTCTTGGCTCGTTTGAGCTCATTTTTCAACAGCGCGATCACTCATGTTTTGGCTAACGTTTGAGGATGTTGCGGTTGAACTAAATGGATTCCAACCGGCTGGGATGTTAGTAAGCCCGCCGATGGTCATCATGATGATCGCCTAGTTCCGCTAGGAGTAGGCTAGACTTGTTGAATTGTGTGGCCAAATCGTGTGGCCGTGATCATTTTTTAAGACTGACATGGACAGTTTAGATTTTCCTTAAGGAATTTAAACGCGTCGATCTAGCTAACTTTTAATTAAAATGTGTCGACACGCCGATCTCTTTGTTAGAGAGTGGTGTAGCCTACGTGAGTGTTTTTCATGTCGGTCTCAATACTGACACTTCGGGAGATTCATGCTACTCCGCTGCGAGTGAACATTAATCGTCATGTCATGCCAATATTGAGAGTTCGGTTGGGAACATAGCATAGGAAAATACCAGGCAAGTCAATGCATTAGTGAATAATGCCGGTGGGGAATAAAATTCACAGAATATTTGGGATCGTTGTTGTATGCACCATTCTGAGTGAATTTATATATATATATATATATGTCCAAATATATTGAATTGCTCAATACATCCGTGAGCAAAGAGGTTTTTGCACTCATCACTTTTAAATGGCTTCTGTTCCTTTGCAGGATGACAGCGCATTAAAAGCAGGGTTTCACAATTTTGACCCTGAATCGAAAACCACCATCAACATTAAGTCCCCTGCTTAGTACATAACAATGACATTGTTGCGGGGTAAGCACTAGATGGTGACAAATAAAGATAAAACTTAAGAGGCAAAGTAGACAGATGTTACCGGGAGAGGTGGGTCGGCTTGTCCTTAGAACATGGCACGAGGCGTTCAGATGAGCGTTCCCCTAGCATGATGTCGGTTGGCCCCAGGTAGATCAGGCAGATGGTTGGTTGGTATCTCAAACTATATTCCAAGTCCCTTGTACATCTGAGTATCGCCTGAGAGCGTGTCCAAGTTTTCTTGGCTTTGGTTGGCATGAAGGAAAAATGGAGGCGCGATGAAGCATCTCAGCCAACAAGTGCTAGGACTTAAAGGTTTGCTTCCTGGATAAAGCGCTGGAGGGTGGAGCATGATCAGCTCTCGGGAGAACGTGAACTCCTGGATAAACATGAACACCCTATTCATGACGGCGTCATAATCCTCGACTCTGACGTGGATGAACCGGAATACCCTCAAAAGGCTGTTGAAGCAGTTTCTGAAAAGGATGTTGGGGAAACTTCCGAAGAGTGTATAGGAGGAGTGGCATCCGAAGAAGATGTTGAAGCGGGCTCCGAAGTGAACGTTGGTGCAGCTTCCGAAGAGGATGTTGAAGCGGCTTCTGGAGAGGGTTCCAGTGAAGGCGCCATTGACCCTGGAGTTGATGATACTTCTTTGATGTTTAATAGTCTTTTGTTTTATGCGGCTGGAGCCAGAGCTTCATCAAATAATAATCCTTCATTCATTCTGCTTTCATGATTTTATGTTTCCAGTTGGATGAATGAATGAAATCTCCCGACTAAGAAATCCAAATTCTTAGAAAGATCTCGCAATATCTTGAAACTTTAGATGTAGCGCTCTTCGGTAGCCTGTGTTCATGATATTCATTCCTAAAACGCGATTTTGCAATCTGATCTCTTCCCATTCTATTGAGGCGGCATGGCGGATAGGAAGACATCACACAAATAGTAATGGCTGGCAAGTCTGTGTTTTCTTCTCATGGGAAGAGGCGTCTCTTCCACAATAATATTTCCACACATGTAACGCTAGTAACAACAATTTAGAGTAGGGAAAAATAACAATTATGGCTCGACCAACCTTCTGTTTGATATTCCTCTTACAGATTACACGCTTCTTGAAGATTTATGGCGTGCCGGCTAGGTATGTAGAAGTATGAGAGCTTTGCCAAGAATCTAGAGACCCAATAAGCCACATATTGTAGGCTAAATGGATGAGAGAGGCCTTATCTTCAATTGATGACATGTGCAACGTGATTTCTGAAGAAGCAATTGCGAGCTGGGAGTGTCACTAGGTACGTGTGCCACCTTCAGATTCGTTGCTTCCAGATCCGTGAAATTATTTTCAAAATCCTAAAATTGCATATTGAAGTGGACATAACCTCCTCTAGGGATCACGTCGGTCAAAAGAGGTGGTGATTGAGAAACCATCTCAACGTTGAAGCAGGCTGCTCTTCGGGATACGGTGCCTTCCAAGAAGAATCTGTTGCTGCTTGATGATTTCTCTGGAATATCTTGTTCTTTCTTTTTCCTTTACATATTCCCCTCTTAGGTATTTACTGAAAGATGTAAGGTGTTTCTTTCATGGTTTGATTTTTTTTTTAGTTTCGAACTGATGGGTAATGGTTTTGTGAGGAAGTGATATTTCGATTAACTGATAAAATGAAATCCTAATTATGAATGCAAGCAGTGCAGTCATTTTGGAGGAATTACAAATATTGCATGAAAAGGGGAAATGCTAAAAGAAATGTTAAAGAAAAAGGCGACGTGTCGTCTTAGGTATTGAAAGGATTAAGCCACCTGGCATGTATTACTACGCCTTCTAGCTTGTCAGCATTGATAAGTTTGCAGTAGCCTCCCCAGATAATTTCTACTAAAAGGTACGGATCATCTTCTGGGGAATTTGGCGGAGCAGGTTGGGCAGCGACCCTTACTAATGTATCTCCAACTTGAAATGGATTTGGGTGTTGCACCGTTACTTGATTCTTAGATTCCCCATCTTTGATTGTTATATCTTCTAAATTTTTAATAAAATATTTGACAGACCCGGCACCCCATTCACATCTCCTAGTAACCGCTGGGTTGGCGATCGGGTCAAGTCCCCGGCCCTTGACGGAAGGAGAGTGACTGATTGCAGAAAGGGGTGTTAAATAAGACTTACTTGGGTTCGGAATCTATGAATGTACATCGTCGGGCTCTATCCAAGTAATTGGGTCACATTGGCAAGTTGTTGATACGGCAGCAAATAATCCTCAGGGTTGGATAGCTTGTTGGAAATCCTTTCGGGTATAGACACCGGTAAAGGACATACTCCCAGCTTTGCTTTGTTGCCATGCACCCACGAGCGCCCCAGAACCATATCATAATTTGGCCATTCTTTGACAATATGAAATTTGGCGTGCGTTAGAGCATATTCCACCTTGATTTCGAGATTGATGTACCCATAAGCGTCTCTAGACTCCTCTTCCGAGTTTTTGATCATGGCTGGACAGTGAATGGCTTCCTGTTTTGGGATCTTTGCGGCATTCAGAGTCTTGATAGTGACAACGTTGAAGTTAGAGGATGCGTCAATCAGCGTGCTGTCAAACTCGACACCCTTCAGGTGGGCAGTGGTCAGCAGTCCCTAGTTGCATTTTCCAGCAGCGCCTTCTAAGAGAGGTTGGGGTTTAAGAGTAGTTTCTCCGACTGAAAAAAGCCGCTTTCCTGACACAATGCAATTGAGAGATGCAAATATTTCTCGACGCTGTGCCTTGGAGAAATAAAGAATTTCAAATACACACTCCATCATAGATTGCACGGTTTTGTGAGCAGAGTCCCCAGAAAGCGTGCAGCTTCTTACTGGGAGAGGGTCTCTGTGAACTCCCTCAGTGCCTAGTCGAAGTTCTCCCGCATCTATTTTCTCTTTGAAAATGCTCTTCAATTTGTTGCATTCGTTGGTGGGATGATGGACGAACCTGTGGTAACGGCAATACTTGGGATTTGCCATCTCTTCCTCAGTTGGTGGGCGTCTGATAGGAGGTAGTTTGATGGCGTCATCTTGAATCCATACTTCCAGGAGTTCAATGACTTCATTCATTTGAAATGGGAAGTCTGTAGCAGCATCTCCAGTTTCTTGTTGTTGCACAGGAGTCTTAGCCGCGACTTTCCGGGATAGGGTTGTCTGCGCTGGTGCTGTATGCTTGGGTTGTTGTTCCACTGCTGGAGTTTTCCTTTACCCTCCTTCACTTACTACGCTTACAAAGGGACCAGTGTTATATTGCTTGTTGATGAGGCGTCTGTTTCCTCGAGTTTCGCGTGCATCTTCACCTCTGGTTGGTCTGGTTCTTTCCAACAGTGCTGGTGCTGTTGTAGCCGACCGCTTAGCAGCTTCATGGAGTTCAGAGAATGTCTGGAAACGCAAGTTTTCCAGTAAAGCATGAAAGATGGGAACCATACCGTTAATGCATGACTCTACCAGCTGTTGTTCGGTCACATTTGGGTCGTGACAATCCAACGCCTGAATTCTGAACCTATTGACATAATCATTTGGATACTCGTTGTTTCGTTGAAACATTCTTCCTAAGTCTGAGAAGGTGATTTGCTCAGACACAAAGAAATATTTCTTGTAGAAAGCGGTGACCATCTCACACCAGTTGGATAGTTGTTTGGTACGATGTTTTTGTACCAGGTGTACGCTCTTCCGGTAAGCAACTTTGAAAATTCTTTCAGGGAAAGGACATGATTGTATTCGTGTTCTCCCAAGGATTCCAGAAAACGAGAGACGTGTTCACGAGCGTTACCAGTACCATCATAGAGGGAAAACTGAGGAGAGGAGTATCCTCTCGGGAGAGGAACTCTTTGCACATCAGGAGGATACGGAGGTTGGTGCTGGTGCATGTCCACCGGGTTTTCCTTGCCTCGATTTTTGAGGAGACGCTCCAAATCCTCACGTGTGATGAAGTTGGGTGGCTGATTCTTTTCTCGTGAGCGTTCAGGAGCAACACGAACCTCCTCATCTATGAAGACACGTCCCGTTGAAGTGCTTGCACTGGGAGTGTTAAAAGTACTCCTTATTGGCTCCATGGGTTGATGCGGATCTTGTGGTAGTCACTCCGTTAGCGTCTTGAGGAAAGTGAGTACCTCTTTCTGAGTTATAGCCATATCCGTCTGAGCCTTAACTTCTTGTCTTTCCATCAAATCAACAATGGTGATAGGGGGTTGGCTTCCTCTAGCTCCTCCGGTCTCTTGTCCCGATGAAGAAATGGTGGCATCCCTAGTGACGATTGGAGGTGTCATGCTCGAAGAAATATTAGGAGTAGCAGCGGATTATGCTCTGGTAATAGGAGGCGCCACATGATCAAATTTTAGATAGTGGTAAAAGGTTGGTTGAGACTTGTGAAAGCAATTGATTTTAAACTTATTTAAACTAAAAATAGAGAAAATTTAAATCCAAATTTGTTTTTTAAGATTGAAAATAACCAAGACACTAGATTCCACTATTACACATGAATGAATGATGGTAAAAATTCCAAAACTCTAATTATCTTTAAAATCTCTTTTTCTTAATTCACAAATAATCAAGAATATTCTCAAACATTAATTGTATCCCTTAAGCATAGATTATCTAAACAAAGTATAACCTATCTAATTGAATCACAACTAATTAAGAAAATTATGCAAACAATTAAAATTCTGCAAAGCAGTGATTTGAGTGAATTATAAAATGCAAATTAGAGAAAAGTAAAATAATTACCAATTATTCATGCATCAATAGCTTCCTCCGTGCCTTGATTACGTGAGAATTAGCTCATCATCATCATGGAAACATGCTCAAAATTCATCTTTATTAAAGCTCAAAAATGGTTCACAAATGATGAAATGGGAGAAAAAATGATAAAAACCGGGTTTGTAACACTTATATTTGTTACAAACTCAACTGTTACAGGAAACGATAACAGATAACCGTCACAAGCACTGTTGAGGAACGACTGTCTTTGAGCGTCTTATGTTCTTCGTAAGTTCTTCACCAGCAGAAAAAATGTTCTTCCTGCAACTTTGATTTTCCGATTCTGTGATGCTCCCAACTGCTCCCAATTCTCCCTTCTCCTCCTGTGACCTCTATCACCCTTTTTATTCTCGACAGGGCTCATATCTCTTGAGTTTAATGCGAAATAATCCCCCTTTCACTCCGTTCCAACACCCCAAGATATTATTTCCCTGTTTAACTTTTGGTTTGATTTTCACGCATCTGTCAGTGATCAACACGCTCCAATCTTGCCACAAAATGATTCGTAAATACTCCAGCCTTGTGCCATCTATAGATAAACTCGAGAAAGATTAAAACATCCCGTGAAAAACACGCTCCACTCTTCGCAGGTGTAGGTTAAGGTTTCTTCACTGTTTCACTTCTAGCTGATTCTCCGGCCAAATCTAGCTGATACGAACGACTATACCTCGCCTGTTACACTCAGAGGAACAAACCCAATCAAATTCAGCCATTGAATCTCCTTAAAACTCCTTCAAATTCTTAACCCTAATTCTTGCAGTTCAAAACCAATTTTTCCCGCCAATATTTCATTTTCAAACGAGGAATGAGAAGGGTGTCTCCCTAACCAAACCGGGGGTGCGAATAGCAGGTGCCCAACTGAGGTGCCCCTTATCCAAACTGAGAGTCCGAATAACAAATATCCTCCAGGGGTGCTCCGCATAATTTTTTTGAGCCGATTTTTCCAAAAAAAATTATTTCCCAAAAATACCTACAAACACATAAAACACCATAATAAGTACAAAAATGGGTACTAACAATATACACAATAGAGATGAAAACATACACATAAATGCGTCTATCATCACACCAGAGGGGGTGCTTCCGGCGTTACGGTGTTGGTGCTAGGGGATGTAACACCGTGCGATGTGTTGACTATGCTGGCAGGCGGTACATTGGTGTTAACGGCAGGGATATTGGCACCAGGAGTGTCATCAGCGCCCGTAGCATCGGGATTGGTAACTGACCTAGACCTAAGATCCACCATCTTGAATTTGAGAAAATTGAAATGAAATTGAAGATTGATCTTGAAACCGAGAGATTAATCTCCCACTGTGGTCGCCAGGTTTTTTTGGGTAAAAACTGATTATGCTGTTTTTGGTAAATTTGGGTGTGTTGATGAGAAACGAATTCAAACCCTAAAAAAATACACTGCACGGGAGTACATTTAGATTCGAGAGATCAATATGTAAGACTCTGGCCTAAACCAAGAAATGGCCATTCCATATTCAATTCGGTCACAAAGTGAAGGAGAAGGGTTGATCTTAGGGAGGGAAGCGAAGAAGTTGTTGAGATCAGAATGTTGAATTACGAAGGTGTGGCTGTTTTATGACTTGTATCAGAATGTGGAACTGGCTTGCAGAATGTAAGCTATCAGTTCTGGGTGTTTTCTGGATACTTGTGTTGATAACACTTGTCTTTTTTCAAAAATAGGTTGAAAAACCTATTTATACAAGTCATTAAGCGCACCCTGATCTCGTAGGAAGTGGAGATGATTAAGCAGTGGAGAAGTGGGGTTGTGTAAAAAGTGGTGATCACCACGTTTTCATTACAATGGAAAACTGGTCACACTTTCACCCACTACTCTCATTGTTGTTAACCGTCCGTCCTTTCTTGACACTTTATCGTAATGGGCGCGTTCCATGCCGCACGCTGTAAACCGCTAGACCAATACCTCAGTTTGTGACATGTTTGATGTCTCGAGTGAATGGGTCAAGTCGTGAGACTCGCCGCTAAAAGCAGCACATAGTGCTTTTAGGTCAAATTATTTGTTAAATCAATAAAACATCGCTTATAATCGATGTATATAAAGCATCACTTTTAAACAAGCAGCTGGAAATAATCGATGTGCAGGAAACATCGTTGTTTTAGAACTCGTTCAAATTAGTCGCGAATTGAACGTCTTAAAAAAGGTAGCATGACCGGCCACCTTTGGGTGATCGTTTGAGAACATTATGGGTGAGCTACCAATTGGTCAATCGCTCCCCGTGGAGGAGGGGTGGCCGGTGATCACAATGCTACCCTGGTTGCCTCCTAAAAACAATTCTACACCATCCGACTAGGCTAGCGAAGTTGGATGGACGAGATGATTTGCGGAGTTTCATATTGTCATTGATGTAATTTAGGGTTTAGGAGCCGTGCGGCCAACCCTATTTTGGGCCATCGATTCACGGCACTGGACATTAGTTTGAACAGGCCGATCGGTTAGGTTCAAAGGCAGGCTGCCGGTGATCATGCTGATGCCTTCTGGGCCGCCTGAAATTGGATCTAAGCCATTCAATTTGTCCGGCAAAGATGGACGACCGTGATCAATTTGCGACAGCAGTACGTTTCCGCAACACAAACTAGGGCTTCCAAAACAGCGCGTTCAACCTACTTTGGGGCAAACGGCTTGGTGCCCTCTTGACTCACGGCGGGTAGGTCGATCGACCATAGATAGAGTTTGGTCGCCGGTGAACACGTTAGCACTTCTTTAATTATTCGAAGGAAGATCTAAGCTGTCCAACAAGGCTAGCTAAGTTGGGCGGTCATGATGTTTTTTAGACCTTTTTTGCCGGTCTTTGCTCGTTTGAGCTCATTTTTCAACAGCGCGATCACCCATGTTTTGGCTAACGTTTGAGGATGTTGCGGTTGAATAAATGGATTCCGACCAGCTGGGATGTTAGTGATCCCGCCGGTGGTCATCATGATGATCGCCTAGTTCCGTTAGGAGTAGGCTAGACTTGTTGAATTGTGTGGCCAAATCGTGTGGCGTGATCGTTTTTTAAGACTGACATGGACAGTCTAGATTTTCCTTAAGGAATTTAAACGCTTCGATCGAGCTAACTTTTAATTAAAAGTGTGTCGACACGCCGATCTTTTTGTTAGAGAGTGGTGTAGCCTACATGAGTGTTTTTTATGCAGATCTCAATACTGACACTTCGGGAGATTCATGCTGCTCCGCTGCGAGTGAACATTAATCGTCATGTCATGCCAATATTGAGAGTTTGGCTGGGAACATAGCATAGGAAAATACCAGGCAAGTCAATGCATTAGTGAATAATGCCGTTGGGGAATAAAATTCACAGAATATTTGGGATCGTTGCTGTATGCACCATTTTGAGTGAATTTATATATATATGTCCAAATACCTTTTGTTGATGAAGTTCCACAAGCTCCTCTTAGTAGTTCTTCGTCTTCAATCGATGAATACCGTGAAGTCTAAAGCTCAACTACACTTTCTATCCTAATCCGAGACTTAGCTATAAGTAGACTAGAAATCAAAACTTATAGTTTTGGCAACTAAACTTGAAAAACAAGCTTGAGATAGCAACTGAAAAGACGAGGGTACCCAAATATACCTCAATCTAAAACTTTTCCACCTATAAGTCCTTTCTCCGAAAGTGATTGTCTATGGACTGAGTCTAGACAATACAACTAATCGGTTCACACTTCGTGTGATCGTCTATGGATACAAGATCGAGACAATACAACAACGAAGTATGTTTACTTGATAATAGGTTCGGACTTAACCAAACACAATAGGATTGCTATCAAGTAAATAGGAATTAACGTTTGTGTATTTTACTTCTAATTATAATAAAACAATTATAATTACGGAAATAGAAAAGTAAAAGACACGGCAAGATTTTGTTAACGAGGAAACCGCAAATGCAGAAAAACCCCGGGACCTAGTCCAGAATTGAATACTCTCAGAATTAAGCCGTTATACAAAATCTAAACCAACTTCGTATAGTTGAGACCAAGCAACTAAACCTATAGTTCACCTAGTTCCCTCAGTATCCCTGCGCCTCCAACTTTTAATAAGTCACGCACTTGGAACAATTCCTTTGGTTCGTATTCCAAACAGTAAAGGAACAACAAATCTGTTCGGTAACAACTCTTTTCAAACAACGTGATATGAGTTTGCCAAAAGTATCTTCCGTTTATCCCAATAAACTCCTTTGTCAGGTTCTTAGATCTGTCTCTTAAACAACTACCAAAGTATTTTTCTAGACTATGCAATCAATACTCTTAATCACAAAGAATTATATTGATGCCGATCTACTCCACTAATCAATCAAGGTTATCACAAAGATAAACTGAATATAGTTGGATCCCCAGCCGATCAAGTTTTGTGCACACCAAAGATTATTAACTCAAATAAGAAATCTTCTTTGTCTTCAAATCTTCTTAGATCTTCAATAAACACCTGCACACAAACAACTTGAATCTCTTGTGATCAATCAGACACAGAACGGAGTCTGTTAACAATGGATTATCACAAGACGTCTTTAGATCTACAAACAGTTCTAAAGATCCCCGTCGATACTTTGATCTAGTTTGAGTGAATCTTATATCAGAAGAGAAGATTCTAAAGAATAAACAAACTAGGTGCAATCAAAGTTCAACAACCGTTAGTCAATCAAATCAATCAAAAACTAATAATAAACGGCAATTATCTAGTTTCCCACCAACAGTTTTCGTAGAGCTTCCCAATCCCAAAGAAGTCTTTAAAACGAGCGGTCGTAAGAGATTTCGCCTAATTAGGGTACTTTCCTCTCCGAATAGACGGCTCCACCAGTAACAACTCAACTAGGTAGTTTTGCTGGCTCTGAGGATTAGTTTGCTTGAAATGAAAACTTCAATATTTATAGACCAAAGAAGTTTGGACACCAAGGAATTTCCAAAACCGAATATTCTCAAAGATATACAATAAAGTCCAAATAGGTTTTCATAATTCCTGGAAATGCACTGTCCAAATATTGACCGAAATCTCAGTAGCAAATCTCCAATTAGTAAATGCACATTACTAATTTTTATTTTCTAAATATGTGCATTTAATTGCTGGAAATTAAAAGCATATAAAAACTAAAAACCTTAATGAAAAGATTCTCAATTTATTTCGATCCGGGATTCTCCTTTAGGTATTAAGGAATATCTTTGAACAATAAAAGGTAAGAGTTACTGCACATGTTCAAAGTGTGTCGACATCTTAACTTTGTAAATCCTTTTTCATATTTACAATCTTGGAACCGATTTGCAACACTTCCAAACAAGTTTAGAATTGGTTCATCTGACTTCCAAGAACTATGTGATTGATTATCCTATCAAATCACCAATCATGGGTTTCACGGTTCTACCAAAACAAGTTTCGGTTCTACCTCCATGTGGGTACTACGATTAGTCACGCTAGTTACCAAAAGTTGGTTGACTAGGTACTAGGATCGGTTACCACATATTTATGGTATAAACTTGTATTCGGTTGCACAAGTCATAAGATCGGTTCCCCGATTACTAAAAACTTGTTGTACCTCTTAAAAGGATCGATTCCCTCTTGTGATCGGTTGCACCTCTTACTAGGATTGGTTCCCCAATGTCTAGAGATGGTCATACCAATTACAATAAATCGATCATACCATCTCAGGTGATTACTTAAGATCGGTTTCACTAATAAAAGTCATACCAATACAAATGTCAGGCATTGTGAATAGTTTTACAAAGATACATAAACATGTTATGAGCGGTTATACTAAACACACATATTGGTAATCCAAAGATTTGCAATGAATAACAATACCAATAAGCCTAGCGATTTCCCTTTCGATTCACAAAATAAGTTTATGAATGTACTTTCTTTAAACGAATGTAAAACATTTTTTCCTGGGACAAAATCTTCACCCATACCCATACATAATCACAATAGCATTCATACGATTATGTCGATGTCTTATATACGAAGTTCAAAAGATAGACGTTATACTTCGTATTGTAATTCCTTAATACTATGTCTACCTAGAGTATAATCATTCACAACTTCACAGTTATGTTTTCAATATGCACGACTTGAAAGATACGTTAGGAATGAAACCGTTCAAGTCAAATATTACTAACCTCAAGTGGAAGGATGATGTCGTCGTTGTAGTTCTTTACTTCTTCACATTCTTCAAGTCTTCACGTAATACTTGTAAGTCTCATATCCTAGTAACTTTCTAGCTAACCTATACGAAGTTGACTTTAGTAAATAATCAAGCGACTCTTTAAATGAGTTTTGATTCACTAAAATATGACAACCAAACTTGACATACCAACATTTGGTGGGTTCAACCGAGCTATGCTCTAACAGTTCTTGTTCACCTTGATTTATCAAAAGACGGAACAAAAACTCATAGGTATTTCTGTGGGAGACAGATTTATCTATTCAATAGACTTTTCTGTGTTAGACAGATTTGTTTATCAAGTTTTCGACTTTGGGTCATAGCAACTCTTAGTTGTGGGTGAGATCAGCTAAGGGAATCAAGTGCGCAGAGTTCTGCTGGGATTCAGAGGCGTAAGGAATGCGACTGTACCTTAATC
This sequence comes from Papaver atlanticum, assembly GCA_023531105.1. Lineage (NCBI taxonomy): Eukaryota > Viridiplantae > Streptophyta > Magnoliopsida > Ranunculales > Papaveraceae > Papaver > Papaver atlanticum. The sequence continues at coordinate 1,042,264 of JAJJMB010004448.1, read as the reverse complement.
AGTGTGAGATTGGTTAGGGCTCAACTACATTCCAGTTCGAAGTTAACTTGTAGTAGGCATGAGTTTGTAGCGGCTTAATATAGTGTGGTGTTCAAATCTGGACTAGGTCCCGGGGTTTTTCTGCATTTGTAATTTCCTCTTTAATAAAACTTCTGGTGTCTGTGTTATTTCTTTTCCGCATTATATTTTATATATAATTGAAATATCACAGGTTGTGCGTAGTTCAATCAATTAGATAATCCAACCTTTGGTTGTTGATATAAATTGATTGACACTTGAATATTGGTCTTTGGTACCGTTCAAGTTATTTCTCATAATAATCAGGCTCGCGGATTTCTATCTGTTTGATTTGCTGATTACATTGAGAAACAGAGATATAACTCTTGGATGTATTTTCCTTGATTGAGTCTGACTGTCTAGTTGATTCTCTTGGAAATATATTGGAGTTAGTCCATATAGATTGTCGAAACGAAATATTGGGTGTGGTTGGTATACCCCGTTTTTTCAGACACGTGTATTCCTCAATTTGGAGTTTTCCACTTTTAACTTTCTGATCTCATCATGACAGCAGTTGATGTCTTTGATAAGTTTAGATACTCGTTCTTTTTCAGAAAACAGTGAGATTTCGGTTTTCACAAGACGTTTGTTAAGCTTTTATTTATCAAGAGATGATTTATTCCTTTTATTTCAGATTCCAGAGACTGAATCTTTTTATCTTGACAAAGAAACTCTTGTGGAAAAACCTTAGAAGTGAACTCTTCTTGTATATCTGAAGTTGAAAGTATATCCGAATTGTAGATCTCCGCAATGGTTGCAATACAATCTGTCTTATAGTCTTGATTGTTCTCGTCAGGAGAATAGTCAAGAGTTGCAGCATATGCATTTCTTTTCCATCGAATATCCTTTGTAGGACATTCTGGAGAGATATGATCTAGGCTTTTCATCTAAGTAAGTGTAAGTGTTTCGGATTTATGAGGTTTGCTAGCTTTGTATATTTCAAATAGATTGCTAAGCCTTAATCTTTGACCTAAATGGAAATCAAATAGGCTTATCTGTTAGAGGCAGATTGGTATCAAAAGTCTTCACTTAGGTTGAAAAAACTCTTAGGCTGTAAAGGACTTCAACTAAGGGAATCAATTGCGTAGATCCTTGTGATAGACACATTTTTGTGCCTTAATTGTCTCAAAAAAAAATTATAATTGTTAGTGCTCAATTTTGTACTTATTATGGTATTTTATGTGTTTGTAGGTGTTTTTGGAGAAATAAACTTTTGTGGAATAATTGGCTCATCATGCTTATTGTGGGATTTCTATATATAGAATCTTAATTGTGGGTTTTTGAAATATAAAAATACATAAATGCATTGCATGTAATTCCCAATAAAAATTACTATATAATTACAAATCATAAGCGACAAAAACTCAAAATTATACGAAAATTCCCAAATTGATGCAACACTCCGGATCATGTTAAGAAGTCTTACCAAAGTGGAAATCGGAGAAGCATTTGAAACTACTAGACTTTTGTACTAAAATTTATCTAAATGAACACTTTAGATAACATCAATACCATTGGATTGATAATTACTTTCAACGGCAACACAACTATTTCAAAGTTAAAAACATAGATCGAAATTGTTTTCTGGCACAAAACTGCGAGACACCCATATTCTTATTTACCTTCATTATCTCTGATGGCGGCCAACGGTACTACTAAAACATCCTTGATCCTAAAGAAGACTTTCAACGAAGGCAACGCAAGATGTTTCACTTAATTAGGATTACTTTTATCTTTTAAAAAGTTGGCTTCCTACACGGTCAATAAATATGTGTGTCCAAGAAATGAGTTTGTAAGAATACAAGCCTCTACTATTTATAGTGTTATGACTAGGGCTTTTCTGGAAAACAAGGCTTACCAATTTCGAAAATCCTTAGCATAAGTTATGAATGTTTATTTTCAAAATTAGCAAAAATAATTTTAATCCAACCAATAAACCGATATCTCTCTCAAATGACAACTAATATTAACTTGCACACATCTATTTACTTTATTAATATAAAAACTAGAGATATATGCAAACCTCTTGGATTTGGTAAGCATATAATTTGATACGAAAATTGGTATTGTAAATCAGTTTCATGATCTTGCCGTGAGTATCAAAGGAATATACTTGTAATATAAGATATTTGGGTTTAGCACATGCGCAATTTACTATGTTGACACTTATGAACATTCCCAATCTAGCCCATGTAACTATTGATGCCTGTTAAACCTGAAGATAATAGACATACGAAAAGTGTATAAACAAGTCAGATTTTGCCCGTATTTCGGTTCTGGGATCGATCATTGCCAAAAGGGATCAGTCTTGATTCCAATTTTGATTAGGAAATAAGTTTCACGTATCTACTTCCTTAAACTGCGTGATTAAATTTCTTTCAAACAGAAGTCCAAGGTTTGATTCAACCGGAAGTTCAACACACTAAATAATAACGAATTTCCATTTAGTAGAATGTCGAGAACACGAAGTTCGTAGATAAACTATACTTTTTCACTCCATATACTTAGGTTGTAGAAAAAAAATAGTATATTATTCCTTGCTAATACTTTGGTCATAATATGACTAAGTCACCAATACTAAAGTCATTGTAAACAAACTAGAACTCACCTATTGTATTTTTGATGAATATAAATTGGAAATAACAAAAGATAAAAATGGAACAAGTCAAGTCTATAGTTATTAACCTCGAACTGAAGAATGATTTCTTCGCTATCTTCGATATATATTCAGGTCTTCGTGAGTAGCAAAAACAAGTCTCAATGTTTCTAGTATATCCTGACAAAGTTGACTTTAGTAATCAAATCAAACGACTCTGAGTTTTTGAACTGAACTTGGCAACCAAACTTGACATACCAACATTTGATGGGTTTAATCGAGCCGCTCTAGCAGGTCCCAAGCAATCTTGTTTCTATAGTTGTAACTTTTTATCAATAAAGTTCTTTCATTTGATATAAATTATATGAATTGTTAACCAAGTACTTTCCCAAGAAAGAACTTCTAAAGTTAGCTTCTCCTCAATTCAAAAAAGAATTAACTTACTCACGACGGATGGTGCCAAGAATGAAAATCGTATGTATGTCAGAAGTTTTCCTTATAATACAAAGAAAAAAATTGTTCAGACGATTTGTCAACAAGGACCGTGCACCATAGATCAGTGAACATCAAACAATTTGAAGTTAATAGAAACCTTCAACTTAGACATGGCTGGCGAACTGAAGTTTATAGTTCGCGAACTTAATGTCTTTTTGTGTCAACAGAAAACACCCAAAATTGTACATTCCGCGAAGTACCAAAAGTGGTTTCCGAACTCAAATACAAATGGAATCAATAGATAACACCTATAATTCGCGAACTTGTCAAATTGGTTCGCGAAATCAAGTACAAATTGGATTCAACAAAAACGCCAAGTTTTGCACAGTTCGCAAACTGATAATTTAGTTCGTGAACTCAATTACAACTTTGAGTTTTAGGAGCTTTATTCGCAAACATAGTTTGTTGAACAATTAAAGTTGTTCTCAGCCACAAATGCAATAGGTCCTTTGAACTTCTATTGCTTGAGTCCTAGCTTCGAAAATAGTCCAGTACAAGCTTTAACCCGATATTTATTCTTTGAACATCTCAATTACTAAAGCCAACGACGTTGTCTAAAAAGAAAGATAGGTAAAAAACAATGAGTCAAATATAATAGTCAGTCTTCACTTACCCTTGTTGATGAAGTTCTCGCTGATGTCTTCATGTGATATTCAGTCTTCAAGAGTATTCAGTGAATGCTGAGACTCAACTACCCAAGTTTAATCCTAATTCGAGGCTGACTTTAGTAGGCTTAAATCAATAAATAAGTGTGTTCATCTAACATTGACAATAGGCTTGACATACCAACACTTGTGGGTTCAACCGAGCAGTGCTCTAACAAATACTGTATATTACAAAGAAAATACTTCCATTTTGTATTCATTAGCTTTATGTGAACAATGGCTTAGTGATTCTCCACATTACATTACATAATTGAGTAAAAACTAGAATTTTTATAAGATCTCCACATAACTTTTTACACCTTCTATTAAAGGAGATGAACCAAGAATACTTTCACTACCTGACCTAACAAAGCAAGCTTGGGAATCAGTAACTAGCCTAACAGAATCTTCACTGTACGTACTAAGACTCGCTCCTGCTCAACGCACCAGTCCAGATCTCGTTAAACCAAGACCATTTCTGCCTGCATCAACTGATTCCTTTGGCCTAGAAAGCGAAGTACCAGCACCGCCAAATGAACCACTAAGTACACCAGAAAATATAGCATAAATAGAGTCACGAGGGAGGATGCTCTTGTAGGGTATGCGTTTTCCTTTAAGAAAACCAAGAAGACTGGGCAACAAAAGTTATTGGGCAGGTTCACAATATATTGGAGTGGAGGCCCACATATGACCTATGCTCAGAGGTGCCTTAAGTTGGGCCCTAAAAATAATTCCTTAGTATACCTTGAGGGGAGCACCAAATTTCATTACAGATGTCACTCGTATCCGCTAAGTGTAAACCCTAACTAGATCTCTCTCTCGATCAAGACGAGAAAGAATTGGAATTCAGCGACGATTATTTTTGGTAAGGATTTTCAATTCTTCACCTAATTTGTGTATGTTTTATTTGATTTTCTTTACTTGTTGATTGAATCATTTGAGAAACCCTAACTTTTATGGGATTCTTTAAATAAAAGATTTAAGTGTAATGATCCGTTTGTAGTTGTAGTAGATGTAATGGTGGTGTTAGTAGTAATTAAATAAATTGTGGCAGTGGCGATGATTAGTGATACTTGTCGTGGGAGGTGCGAATGATTCTTCTTTGAATGTGAATTTGTCAACTTTTTTTTTTTTTTTTTTGATGTTTGATGATTCGGTAGGAGAGGTGTAAATGGAATTATTCAAGCTGTGGGGTTCTTTAGTGTAATGATGGGTATGTAGTTTTAGTAGTTGTATTCATGGTTTCCGGTAGTAATGAAGTAATAGTGTTGGCGAGGGAGTGTTCTGGTGATGTGATTCTTGTAACAATGTGGTGGGTGTGGACTTGGAAAAGTAGTGGTGGCGGTGTTGGTATGGATGACTTGTTATGGCGATGATGTTTTTGATCAAGGTGGTGAAAGGCTTAAAGGTGTTAGTGAAGGATCATAGATTTTTTTTGTATTAGTTTTCCTAAGAGTTAAGAATGGTGTGTCATGGAATCATCAGATTAATCAGAGGTGGAGATTGTTTGTATTTATGCCATGTATGATATCCATATCGGTCATTACTGATATCTTTGTCATTCCTAGTGGGATTGTTGGCAGGGGTTAGGACTGGCCAGTCCTGCACATCACGGTGCTCAAAGATTTAGAAGTGCATTTTTTTATCTGGTTTATGGTGTGAATAGTATTGATGTTACTTTTTGTTATCTAGTGTTTTTTGTTTACTATATTAATTTGATAAAAAATAAAGGTTTGATAGGTTAGTGGTGCTTTTATATTTGTAACGTCTGCGTGAGATTTCTTATTTGGTTTTTTGAAATTTCAATATGGATTTTTCGCAGGTTATCAGAAATTACAATAGACACACTATAACGTATCCCAGAATAGAGTGAGGTTGAGCGGGTGATAGTTTTTTTCTCTTCACGAACAATGCAGCCCGAGGAGAAACTTGCGGGAGAGGAAGTAGAGTATCAAACGTGTGATCCTGGATTCACAACTACTGATTGGGCGACTTTTAGAGATGATGATATCATGCAACAGCATAATGCCATTCAGGCTGAAGAAGCTGTGAAAAAGCCATATGTTGGCGACAAGGAAAGAAATATTTATGAAACGTTTTCTGAAACTGATTTATGTGCTATTTTTCCCTCTTTGTTATAATCCAACCAGGGCCAATATTATTGGATATAGAGAGGACTGGAATGACATGGCTTCATTAGTTCTTTGTTTATGTATCTTGATTTTTGTGTTTTAATATGGCACAGATCATTTTTCTCATGCAGGAACCTCTTTCAGTGTTATCCGAGGAATATCAGACAGGCAGCCCTATATTGCTGGAGAAAATCCAGGTTTGTCAAGCCACCAATTCTTTTTTCGTTTTTCTTTTCACTGCCTTTTCATATCCAAATGCCTATGAAGACCCTTGAACAGGTTTTTCTCAATAATCAACATGGTACTGTCTGCAGGTTTTGAGTGAAAGTTATGCTGCCATAAGACGAACAAGAGGAGATGGGAACTGTTTCTTTCGATCCTTCATGTTTTCCTACCTGGTATCTCTCTAATACCCAAGTCTCAAAGAATTTCTTATGTTGGAGTTTGAGCATCCACCCTCCAGCTTGTTGCTGGAGGGAGGCTAATATGGTACTGTGATTTTAGCTACTAAATAAATTGTGAGATTGGGGAAATTAGGAGCATATTCTGGAATCACAAGACAAAGCAGAGGTAGACCGGATTACTGCAAATATTGAACAATGCAAAAAGACCCTCCAGAGTCTGGGATATGCAGATTTTACGTTTGAAGATTTTTTTGCGGTGCATCTCTGGTTACTTTTTTGCGTCTATTATTGTTACATTCAGTTGCATACTAGATATATTTGACGAATAACTAGGTGTGTCATGTTTTGCTTGATTAAATGCTTCTGTGGTTGAACGATATAATATTTACTACTCCAATAAAAATGGATTTCATAGATAATATAATCTCTTGTTGACTAAATGTTCTTTCATGCTTCCTCACTTCTTTCATTTTCTTAGTAATGGTAAGTGTATCTAATCTATATGAGATGGATTTACAGTTATTCCTTGAGCAACTGGAAAATGTTCTGCAAGGAAATGAATCCTCCATAAGGTGATCCATCAATTTTGTCTCTCTTGCAAAGTTAATTTAGTGTGAAGGATTTGTATTACTTTTTTTTGAGGAACTGGAACTGGAACTGGAATAAATATTTCTTTGTGTTTCAGTCATGAAGATCTGGTGCAGAGGAGTCGAGATCAATCCGTGTCAGATTACGGTAACAATATGTTTATGTTATTTGGCTTTTAACTTTTTCATGACTCTCCGGATCTCCTAATGAAGCTGTTTTTCAGTTGTAATGTTCTTCAGATTTGTTACTTCTGGTGAAATTCGTAGACGCTCTGAATTCTTCGAACCTTTTATTTTGGGCTTATCAAATACAACTGTGGAACAGGTATTTCGTGATTTCCTCTTTATGTGATTTACAGACATCTCCATGATTACGTTATGTTGATCATCTTCATCACTCCACCATGCACGATGAAACACAAAAATCTGACTAGAATGTTGTTGGGTCAGTTTTGTAAGACTTCTGTGGAGCCCATGGGTGAAGAAAGTGACCATGTTCACATCATTGCCTTGTCTGATGCGTTGGGTGTGCCCATCCGTGTAATGTACCTGGATCGCAGCTCCTGTGATGCTGAGGGTGTCAGTGTAAATCATCATGATTTTATTCCAACTGTTGGTGATGTTCAGAATACTACTAGCAAAGGCGTTTCTGATTCTGTGAAACCATTTATCACCTTGCTTTACCGCCCAAGCCATTATGACATTCTGTACCCAAAGAATTAGGTAAGCAATACTAGAAGCAGAGCCGTCTTATAGGCTGTTTACTAGAGCCTCAAATTGTTAGGGCCCAAAAAAATTAATGTTTTTTTTTTACCATATAGGTAGTCGACCACAGTTCTTCTTGATATGTCATGCTGTTATTGAAAGTCGTTTGTTGTATAACAGTGTACTGCTTCCCAATTCCATTTATCCAGTATTTTATTTTCTGTAAACTTTCATGTAATAATGTACTACTTCCCAATTGCTAGTATTTTATTTTTTGTTTGACAATTCTCTTCAAACTAATTTAAATATCCTCCTTTCTAATTAATTCGTTCAAAATATGATGAATACCATAAGGGGAAGATCAAAATTGAACAAAAGAAATTATGCATGGGTGTGTTATCCTTACACCCATGGAGTCTCCAATTACATATTGTCTTAGAAAGCACTTATTATATGTTCCCAAAACGTAGTTTTAAAAAAAATCTTGTTAAAAAATGTCTACTGCCTGACTTGCCAGTGTATCCGGCACCTAGTTGGCCTCTCTATACATGTAGTGGATTGTATGATGACGAATGGATTGCAGTAGGTCTCTCATTTTGATCATATGCCGTAAACATCAGGGTGTCTCGATCCGTCTGGTGATGAAATTGACTAGGTTTTGTGAGTCAGATTTTTTTGTATTTTATATTTGTTGTTGTTCTGATGCTATAAGCATGATCCATGACTCACCATTAAAGTCGTGGTTATTCCAGAAGTTGTGTCGTTGCTATGATCATGGTAATAACTGAACAAAGATTACTGAACCTGGTCATCCATTTAGATCAAAAGTACTTTATGATGGATATCAACGAGAAACAATCGAGAGGAAATATGAAAATGTAGTTTTGTATATATCTGGTTCGATTTTCATGGTTAGAGATAAACTGATACATGTGTATCTTTCTCTCTCTGGGATCTAGTGATCCTCAAGATGGATTGAGGATAGAATTGTAATTTAGGATGGATTACTGATTTAAGGCAGTATTCCTATTAAAGGAAAATAAACTCCAAAGAGGTTTGGGAAATCAAACCAAAGTAAGGAAGTATACCTAGATAAGGAAATACTTCCTAGATAAGGTAATATTCCTAGAAAGGGAAATACACCTAGAAAGGGAATTATTTCTAGATAAGGAAATAGATTTCTATAAGATTTGAGAAACCGTTTAAGCTATAAATAGAGATGTTTAGCTCGTTGCTAAGACATATCCAGGGAGTGTGGTTTGACACCTAGAAAAGGAGGTTTAACACACATACCTATAGAGAAGTTTGTGAGGCAATTAATTATTGTAAAGCAAACTTAGCAAATAGTTTAAGGTTATTTACTTAGAGGGATTGTGAGCGTAACAAAGAGAGAATTGTAATAGTTTTCTTGTTCATAATCTAGAGAAGATATATTTCTTCGGAACTGGTTTCTAGTGTGTTCTGTTTTCTAGTTTTCGACTATTATTATTTTGAATTCCGCCTCTATAATAATAGTCACCAAGGTACAAAGATCAATACGTATCAAGTTGGTATCAGAGCAAGGTTCGTTTTTTTAGGGAAGATTCCCGTGGTTTATGGTCTTCACTAGATCTCTCTACAAACAGCTTGGTGAGGTACTCGAGAAGCTAGAAATGTTAGGAGAACAAGGGGATCAAGGATGTCTAAACTAGAAGATGATCCTAAGCATGGCGAATCACAAACTACGGAAGAAAAGATGGATATGCTGCAAACATACATGAAGTCAATTCAAGTTACCCTTAAATAATTGACTGAATGTATTCGTTCTCGTACACCCAAGTCGAAGACGAAAAAGAAGCTTACATCTTCACCTAGGGTTTCAGAAGATGAGGAGGAAGAAGAAGAAGAAGAAGATGATGAATATGAAGATGAGGAATAAGAGGACGAAGAAGAAAAAAATGGTGAGTTTCTTAAACGTTCTACTTCAACTAAACTTCATGGTAAGAATCTGAAAATTGATTTTCGTGCTGATATTCCACTTTACGATGGGAGTGTCGATGTAGAAAAATTGGATGATTGGATTGAACGTCTAGAGACGTATTTGTCTTTCTTTGAATATGGTTCAAAGGAAAAGATTGCTTTTGCAGCATTGAAGCTACAAAAGCATGCTCTAACCTGGTGGAAAGCTTATCAAATACAAAACCAACGTAAGGGAGTATTGTCGTGGAAAAGATTCAAGGCAGTTGTAAGGAAACAGTTTTATCCGGTTGGCTACCTTGAGGAGAGATGGTTCAAGTGGTACAACTTGAAGCAGTCCTACAACCAAACCGTATAAGAATATACTTCGGAATTTCATAATCAAGCTATCATTTTGGATTTATACTTGGAAGATTATGCTATCTATATGAAGTATATTTCCGGGCTTCATGAGTATATACGGAAGGATTTGAAGATGTTTTCGGTGGACACTATCTCCGAAGCAAGCATAAAATCTAATTCCATCGAAGGAAGGCTTAAGAAATCTGAGGTTGAGGGAAACACCAAGGGGAAGTTTGGAGGTTTCGTCGTTAAAGGAGATGAAAGGAGCAAAGAAAATATGAAGTATAAAGAAAAAGAAGGTTTGATTTGCACTCATTGCAAACAAACAGGACATGTTGTTGACAAGTTTGGAGGTTTCGTCGTTAAAGGAGATGAAAGGAGCAAAGAGAATATGAAGTATAAAGAAAAAGAAGGTTTGATTTGCACTCATTGCAAACAAACATGACATGTTGTTGACAAGTGTTGGATGAAGTATCCTAATCTAAAACCAAAAGGGTTGCAGAAAAAAGAAGCCATGATGGAACCATTAGTTGCACATTCTCCGAAAGAAATCCAAGGACTAACAAAACCTAATCAAAAGTTCTCTTTAATGGCAGGAGGCGTATAAGAACTTATAAAAGACAACCTTAGGGTTCGCAGTTAAGATGCAGGTTAAGACAACACTTATAGATGTTGTTATTGACCCGGGAAGTCATAAGAATTTACTTTCACATTCTTTGGTACATAAGTTGGGATTGAAGACTTTCAAACATCCGAAACCCTATCCTTTAGGGTGGCTTCAAAAGGAATGTGGGCTACAGGTTGCAGAGCATTGTACGTTCAAGTTTGCTTTAGATGAGTCGTACATTAATGAGGTTACACGCAACGTGGTTCCATTAGATGTTTGTCAGGTTGTACTTGGTAGTCCTTACATGTGGGATCGAGATGCGATTTTACATAGGAGGGAGCATAAGTATACCTTTACCAAAGATAGGAAAACTTTTGTAATACGAGCTATAGACTCTCCTCTTGAGGGAATGAGCTTGATTACAGCCACTCAGGCTAAACGGTTGGTGAATGCTAGTACGAAGTTCATTCTCCTTGTGACCCATTCTCTTGACGAGAAGCCGAGTAGAATTTATTTGGAAACCCTAGACAAACAACAAGAAGACGACCTAGGAAGGTTGAAGATGTTTGAACCACCATTACTAGATAATGACGGAGATAACAAGATAATCTTGCCACATGTGGAAAACTTGTGGTTTGATAAAGAAAAACCACTCGAAGAGAATTGCATTACGGAGCGAAGAGAGACTAAGACAAGACAAGAAGATAAGGACGCTTTTCTAATTGGAAGTCGAAGTCAAGTTCCCAGCAAGGAGAGATGGTTCAGCAGGGAGAAATGAATCCTATGGTTCCCTAACCTCCAGATCTAATTTCCACAGGAGTTCAAGTTCTTGAGGGGGGACGCATGATACATGTATATCTTTCTCTCTCTGGGAACTAGTGATCCTTAAGATGGATTGAGGATAAAATTATAATGTAGGATTGAATCTGCCTTACAATTCTATCCTCAATCCTAAATTAAATCAGTAATCTATCCTAAATTACAATTCTATCCTCAATCCATCTTGAGGATCACTAGTTCCCAGAGAGAGAAAGATACACATGTATCATGCGCACCCCCTCAAGAACTTGAACTCCTGGAAAGTTAGATTTGGAGGTTAGGGAACCCTAGGATTCCTTTCTCCCTGCTGAACCATCTCTCCTTCCTGGGAACTTGACTTCGACTTCCAATTAGAAAAGCGTTTTTATCTTCTTGTCTTGTCTTAGTCTCTCTTCGCTCCGTAATGAATTTCTCTTCGAGTGGTTCTTCTCTATCAAACCATAAGTCTTCCACATGTGGCAAGATTATCTTGTCATCTCCGTCATTATCTAGTAATGGTGGTTCAAACATCTTCAACATTCCTAGGTCGTCTTCTTGTTGTTTGGCTAGGGTTTCCAAACAAACTCTACTAAGATTCTCGTCAAGAGAACGGGTCACAAGGAGAATGAATTTCGTACTAGCATTCACCAGCCGTTTAGCCTGAGTAGCTGTAATCAAGCTTGTTCCCTCAAGAGGAGAGTCTATAGCTCGTCTTACAAAAGTTTTCCCATCTTTGGTAAAGGTATACTTCTGCTCCCTCCTATGTAAAATCTCATCTCGATCCCACAAGTAAGGACTACCAAGTACAACCTGAAAAATATCTAATGGAACCACGTCGAATGTAACCTCATCAATGTATGACTCATCAAAAGCAAACTTGAACGTACACTGCTCTATAACCTGTAGCCCACATTCCTTTTGAAGCCACCCTAAAGGATAGGGTTTCGTATGTTTGAAAGTATTCAAACCCAATTCATGTACCAAAGAATGTGAAAGTAAATTCTTCTGACTTCCCGGATCAATAACAACATCTATAAGTGTTGTCTTAACCTGCATCTTAACTGCGAAGAGTCGTTTCCTAAGGTTGTCTTTTATAAGTTCTTCTACGCCTCCTGCCATTAGAGAGAGATTTTGATTAGGTTCTGTTAGTCCTTGGATTTCTTTTGGAGAATGTACAACTAATGTTGCCATCATGGCTTCTTTTTTCTACAACCCTTTTGGTTTTTAGATTGGGATACTTTATCCAACACTTGTCGACAACATGTCTTGTTTGTTTGCAATGACTGCAAATCAAACCTTCTTTGCCTTAGACTTTCTATCCTCTTTGCTCATTTCATCTCCTTTAGCGACGAAACCTCCAAACTTCCCCTTAGTGTTACCCTCAACATCATATTTTCTATGCCTCCCTTCGATGGAATTAGCTTTTATGCTTGCTTCGGAGATAGTATCCACCAAAAACATCTTCAACTCCTTCCATATATACTCATGGAACCCGTAAATATATTTCATATAGATAGCATGATCTTCCAAGTCTAAATCCAAAACCATATCTTAATTCTGAAATTCCGAAGTATATTCTTGCACGGTTTTGTTGTATGACTGGTTCAAGTCGTACCACTTGATTCCGAACTATTAAAGGAAAATAAATTCCTAAGAGGTTTGGGAAACCAAACCAAACCAAAGTAAGGAAGTATACCTAGATAAGGAAATACTTCTTAGATAAGGTAATATTCCTAGAAAGGGAAATATACCTAGAAAGTGAATTATTCCTAGATAAGGAAATAGATTCCTATAAGATTTGGGAAACCGTTAAAGCTATAAATAGAGATGTTTATCTCATTGCTAAGACATATCTAGGGAGTGTGGTTTGACACCTAAAAAAAGAGGTTTAACACACATACCTAGAGAGAAGTTTGTGAGGCAATTAATTATTGTAAAAGCAAGCTTAGCGAACAGTTTAAGGTTATTTACCTAGAGAGATTGTGAGTGTAACAAAGAGAGAATTGTAATAGTTTTCTTGTTCATAATCTAGAGAAGATATATTTCTTCGGAACTGGTTTCTAGCGTGTTCTGTTTTCTAGTTTTCATCTATTATTATTCTGAATTCCGCCTCTATAATAATAGTCACCAAGGTACAGAGATCAATATGTATCATAAACTAAAGGCTATTATAGAGTTTTTAGTAAATAAGAAATCAATTCATCGAGATGTGGATGAATCAATTATTTTAATTGAGATTCAGGGCTTTTTTGATGAGGAAGACTATCATACGGAGAACTCGAGGATTTTTTAAAAGGACAAGGAACACGAAAACTGTATATTTGTAAAAGAATATAATTTGTGTATTTGTCAAAGAATTAAGAAGACTTTTTATACGAGATATTAGTAGTATCAAGCATAAATCGGGAAGGAAGTGTTATTTGATTTTCACTACCAGGATAAAGATTTTACAATCTACCTAAATAGAGGAAACGCTTAGCACAAACATCTTCTATTGTAGGCAAAGGTTCTAAAAAGGGCTTCAATCTCTGACTGTTAACCTTAGAAGAACTACTACCATCTAGTGTTTCAATTTCAACAGCGCCATGAGGAAAAACAGTGCGGACCACAAAAGGGCCGATCCACCGAGAGCGCAACTTCCCAGGGAATAGACGCAAACGAGTATCATACTGAAGAACTTTTTGACCTAGAGAAAATGACTTTCTTAAAATATATTTATCATGCACAAGTTTCATATTGTTCTCATACTCCTTAGCACTATCGTATGCATCTCTACGAATCTCGTCCAACTCATCGAGCTGGAGTTTTCTGTGAGCTCCTGCTTTGTTAAGTGAAAAGTTTAGCTGTTTAATAGCCCAATATGCTCTATGTTCTAACTCAACAGGTAAGTGACATGCCTTGCCAAATACTAGACGATAAGGTGACATTCCAATGGGGGTCTTAAACGCAGTACGATAAGCCCATAAGGCATCAGTAAGCCTCGACGACCAGTCTTTTCTACTAGGATTAACCATTTTCTCTAATATACGTTTTATCTCCCTATTAGAAACCTCTACCTGACCACTAGTCTGTGGGTGATATGGGGTAGCTACTTTGTGAGTAATACCATATTGTTTCATTAAAAGTGCAAATGGTCTATTACGAAAGTGTGTTCCTCCATCACTAATTATAGCTCGCGGTGTACCAAAACGTGTAAGTATATTAGCTTTCAAAAACTGGAGTACGACCTTGTGGTCATTTGTTTTACATGGAACCGCCTCAACCCACTTAGACACATAGTCTACAGCGACAAGTATGTAAAGATAACCAAAAGAATTAGGGAATGGACCCATAAAATCAATGCCCCACACATCAAAGACCTCAATCACTAAAATAGGGTTCAAAGGCATCATATTTCTATGAGAAATGGTCCCTAACTTCTGGCAACGCTCACAAGAAGCACAATGACTATGGGAGTCCTTAAACAACGAAGGCCAGTAAAATCCACACTGCAATATCTTAGCAGCAGTCTTTTTAGTACTAAAGTGACCCCCACACTCATGTTCATGACAAAAGGAGATAATACTAGACTGGTCATTCTCAGGTACACATCTCCTAATAATCTGGTCTGGACAATACTTCAACAAATAAGGATCATCCCAAAAGAAATGCTTAACCTCGGCTAAAAACCTAGAACGATCTTGTTTACCCCAATGTTGAGGCATTCGACCAGTAACAAGATAATTCACTATATTTGCATACCAAGGTGATTGGGAAACAAAGAACAATTGTTCATCAGGAAAGCTATCCCTAACGGGAGTGAAATCATCAGGGGAATCCACAACAAGCCTAGACAAGTGATCTGCTACTACATTTTCAGCATCCTTTTTGTCTCTAATATCTAACTTGAATTCTTGTAACAATAGGATCCATCTAATCAATCTAGGTTTGGAATCCTTTTTAGACAAAAGATATTTTAAAGCAGCATGATCAGTAAAAATTATGACCTTAGGACCTAATAGGTAGGATCTAAACTTATCCAAGGCAAAAACGATGGCTAACAGTTCCTTTTCGGTAGTTGTATTGTTCAGTTGCGCATCATTTAGAGTTTTGCTAGCATAGTAAATCACATGAAGTAATTTGTTTTCTCTCTGACCTAACACAACACCTATAGCATAATCTGAAGCATCACACATAATTTCAAAGGGTAGGTTCCAGTTAGGTGCCTGGACTATGGGAGCGGTAGTGAGTAATGATGTGTTTTGTAGTTGTAGTGGTAAAAAGATTCGTTGCTCGAACTTGTGAAGGATAACTTTAAACTTAAATTCAAAACTAAATAGAAAAATCACTAAAGAAAAATATAGAAAACACTGACAAAGTTGATATCAATATTAAAAGAACACTGAGGCTGAGATTCCACTATTTTCCAAGTTCAAAGTGATTTAATCTAGTATTTATATTCATGCAATTTTCTCGTTCAATTTGATTCTAAACTATTGCAAGTAGATTTTCAAAATAACAAGTGTAAATCCGAAGCATAAAACATCAAAAACCTAGGTCCAAGAATGCTCTATCAAAAGAAATAACAATTGCTCAACAAAAATCACTCAAACAATTTTCAATCAAGGCAAATAATCATAAAATAATTGCAATATAATAAATAAAATAGAATATACCACTTTTTGTTGGAAAAATAGCTTCCTCTATCGCCTCAGCAATGGGGTTTAGCTCCTCATATTAATCATGTTCTCAAAATACATGTTTATGGCTCAAAAATTGATTAAAAGGGAGAAAAGGGTATACTGTAGTCGCTGAAAGTCTAATACAAAAGACTGAATCGTTGCTGAACGGCTTTGGTGACTGCAGGCAGGAGCGACCGTAACTAGTTGTCACTGAAAATAAGTCTGCCTCTGCGACTGACTCTGTGGGTCTTATGTTCTTCGTCTTTTTCTTGTTCAGCAGCAGCAGCAGAGTTTCTGTACTCGATTTTCTTTGCTTCTCTAGTGCTCTAAACTTCCCCTAAAGTGTTCATAACCCTTCCTTGGCCTCTCTAGAGCTTATATATACCTCACAGGTCGGTTTAACTCGATCAAAATCTCTTTTTCTTCCCCAAAAATAAATTTTTCTTCTCTGCCAAGTTTTGGATATTCTAACCTATTTTATCACTTCACCTCCTTCCTGAATTATCCAAACTATCCTATTATTCTTCTACAAACAAATCCTTGCAATATATAGCACGTAACTTCCAAATATAACTCGAAAATTTGCCTGTTTCCATTTTTATTTTTATTTTCTTCCCTGTTTTATCAAACCCGATCATTCAGCCCAAAACAGCCCATTCAATCACCCATACTTCGTCTGTTGATGGTTAAGAAGCAAGCCCAAGAAAAATCAGAGCTTTAATCTCTTCATAGCTAGCCCAAAATCGCAAACTATATTCTGTTCTTCGTGCGCAGCGTGAAAAATATTTTCCCGCCAAAAATGAAATTTAAACGAAGGGGATGACCTCCCCTTATCCAACCCTGGTCTGTGCTTAGCAGCTGCCTGGAAATGGGTTACCCCTTATCCAAGATGAGAGTCCGAATAGCAAATGCCCTCCCAGGTGCCTTCAACAACTTTTCGAGCCAATTTCGTCGCAAAAGCCTATTTCTCCAAAAACACCTACAAAGGGATAAAATACCAAAATTAGTACAAAAATGGGTACTAACAATATACACAATAGAGATGAAAATAGACACATAAATGCGTCTATCAAGTAACGTCTTAAGCTTCTCAAAAGCCTCTAAACAAGCATCATCAAAGACAAACTTAACATCTTTCGCAAGTAAATTGCAAAGAGGTCTAGAAATCAAGCTAAAGTCCTTAATGAATCGTCGATAAAATCCTGCGTGCCCTAAGCATGACCTAATCTGTTTTACGGTTTTTGGGACCTGTAAAGTTTTAATAAGGTCAACCTTGGCTTTGTCTACCTCTATACCCTTCGAAGATATGATATGCCCTAACACAATTCTTGATTTAACCATGAAATGACATTTTTTCCAATTAAGCACCAAATTCTTTTCCTTACACCTAGTCAACACTAGTGTCAAATGATGCAAGCATTCGTCAAAAGATGAACCAAACACTGAAAAGTTATCCATAAAGACCTCTAAGAACCGTTCTACCATGTCAGAAAATATGCTCATCATACACCGCTGGAAAGTAGCAGGTGCATTACACAACCCGAAAGGCATGCATCTATACGCAAAGGTACCAAAGGGACAAGTAAAGGTAGTTTTCTCTTTGTCCTCTGGGGCAATAACGATCTGATTATAGCCCGAGTAGCCATCTAAGAAGCAATAATGACTATGTCCAGCTAATCTCTCTAGCATTTGGTTGATAAAAGGAAGAGGAAAGTGATCCTACCTTGTGACCTTGTTCAATTTTCTATAGTCAATACAGACACGCCATCCCGTGGTCACTCGGGTTGGGATTAATTCATTGTTATCATTCTGGACTACAATGATACCTGATTTCTTGGGAACAACCTGAACGGGGCTGACCCACTTACTGTCTGAAATGGGGTAGATAATACTCGCATCTAACAACTTAAGCAGTTCAGTTCGAACTACTTCTTTCATATTAGGGTTCAGTCGACGTTGCATCTCCCTAGAGGGTTTAGTGTCATCTTCTAAATGAATCTGATGCATACAATCATTAGGACTTATACCCTTAATATCTGCTATGGTCCACCCTAAAGCTTCCTTGTTTTCTTGAAGTACGGTGACTAGCCTACTTTCCTGATCACTATCCAAGTCGGAAGCAACAATCACAGGTAAAGTCTCAGATGGGCACATATTTCAGGGTATCTGGTAATGGTTTGGTCCAACTTAGGGGGCTCTTCTAAAGAAGGAATTAAAGTAGATTTAGAAACTGGTAGTGGTTCGAACTTAGGTCTCCATCCATTACTAGTGTCCATCAAAGGGGCGGCATCTAGCAAAGCATTCACCTCATTAATCACACCATCGTCATCAAAATCAAACCCAAAGTGGGCTAGGCATTTCTCTAATGGATCTTCTAACAAAGTGTCTGGTAATGACTCCTGAACCAAGGTTCCTATCATGTTTACCTCTTCAAAGGATGAGTCATCTAACTCAGAGGGTTGTTTACAAATATTGAAAATATTTAGCTCAATAGTCATATTACCAAAAGACAAATTCATGATACCATTTCGACAATTAATGATCACATTGGATGTAGCTAAGAATGGGCGACCTAAAATCACAGGTATCTGGTTTTTTGGGTCTGGGATAGGTTGGGTATCTAGGATAACAAAATCCACTGGATATATAAACTTGTCGACCTCAATTAGAACATCCTCTATGACTCCACGAGGAACTTTCACTGACTTATCAGCTAACTGGAGTGTTATCTTGGTTGGTTTCATTTTACCTAGACCTAGCTCAAGGTACACATGGTACGGAAGTAATGTTCATACTAGCTCCTAAGTCAAGTAAAGCTTTTTCTACCCGGTAATTACATATCGTGCACGAAATGGTAGGGGAACCTGGGTCTTTGTATTTAGGAGTAGTGGTATTCTGGATGATCGAACTTACATGAGTAGCTAAAAAGGCTTTCTTAGGGACATTCATCTTTCTATTTCTCGTACACATATCCTTAAGGAACTTAGCGTAAGCAGGGAGTTGCCTAATTGCATCTAATAAAGGAAGGTTTATGGTAACTTGCTTAAAGACCTCCAATATGTCATTAAAATGGGATTCCTTTTTGGTTGGTACTAGTAGCTGTGGGAATGGGGCTCTAGGCACAGAATCAGACCTCTCAGGAACCAAATTGGCATCATTAGGAACTTTATCAGTCTCCTCAGCTACTGGTGGTCCTGAGGGGGGAACTACAGTATGTTCACTATCGGGCATGGTTACCTGATTGTCTACTACTCTACCACTCCTAAGGGTTCTAATTGCATTCATTCCTTTGGGATTTGGATTAGGATGACTAGGGAACTTTCTATTCTCTCTTTCATTTAGAGTCTTAGCTATTTGACCTACTTGAAGTTCTAACTTAGATAGAGTCTGAGCATTATTTTGTAAACTCTGCCTGGTTTCTTGTTGAAAGCTAGAGTGATTGTTTGATAACATTTCATGGTTCTTTGCTAGCATAATAAGAGTTTCCTCTAAGCTAGATATTTTATTCTCAGAAGTGTTTTTAGATTGGGCTGAACCCGAAAGATTCTTAGTGTAACCAAAACCTGGGGGTGCCTGATAATTACTAATCTGACCTTGATTCTGACCCTGAGACCATGAAAAATTAGGATGCTTTTTCCAACCGGGGTTATAGGTCTCTGAATATGGGTCAATTTTTTGACGGTTTTCAAATCTAGAGTTGTTATAAAGAGCATGTGCTTGCTCTTTACTAATTTGTCCTTCCCAAAATGAGTTATTGGGCTCTATTCCACAACTAGAGACTTGAGAGGTTCTAAGCCTATCATCAGTTTCAACAAAAGACTTATGTTTAGACTGACTTAATTCTAAAGCTTCTAACCGTCTAGATAAGGCAGAAAACTTAGCATCCGACTCAAAGCTTGAGTCTACCATATTGGTGCTATTTCTATTTACCAAAAGTCTTTTAGGGGGCTCTACACATGATTCCCACTGTTGGGATTTGTCAGCTACTTCTTCTAAAAAAGGAATATGCTTGATCAGCAGTTTTATTTAAGAACCCTCCAGCACATAATGACTCAACCAAGGATTTGGTCGAGTAGTCTAACCCGTCAAAAAGAATTTTCATTAATTTCATTTTTTCAAACCCATGATGGGGACACTGCGCCAAGAGATCATTGAATCTTTCTAAAAACCTATAAAGAGACTCTCCTTCTTGTTGCATACTGGTGCTAATTTTTTCCTAATAGAGGAGGTTTTATGTTTTGGGTAAAATTTTTGGAAGAACACAGAAGTGAGTTCATCCCATGTTGTTATGGAATCAGATGGTAAATTATTTAGCCAAGATTTAGCTTTATCTCTTAAGGAATGAGGGAACAATCTAAGTTTTAAAATTTCATCACTAAGGTCTTTAATCTTAACTGTTCCACAAATTTCCTCAAAGTCCCTTACATGAAAGTATGGGTTCTCATCATCTTTCCCTAAGAATACAGGGATCATCTGAATAGTACTAGGTTTCAACTCACAATTAACCGAAGAGGCTGGTAATCTTATGCACGATGGTCGGGTGGACCTAGTTGGGTACATATAATCTCTCACAGTTGTCATTTCTGTCACTATAGGAGTATTAAAGATATTTTCCTCACCGTGAGAAGAACGTCCAAAAATAGGACTTTCTAGATTTAGGTAGTCAAGATTCTTGTTTCCTAAAATATCACTTCTAGGTTTTTCATGCATAAACCGTCCTAGAGCGACTCTCTTACGTTCTGGCATACAAGAATTCAACCAAAAACTATGCACATGCAAATGCTGGGCTAACTAATTTAGGTAGGCTTGGGTTACCACAGCAAAATATACCCAAAGGTACGAGGCTGAGGTTTGTGGTGTTTCAGATGATAACGCCCAGAGGGTTCACCGTACTAAACCACTTGTTTTCCTAAAATCGGTGCCGGACGAAAATGCAATTGGTGTGTGCAAGTGTGTTTTTTTTATAATAAATAAAATAAACAAGCAGCAAAATAGAAAATTATAGGTCTAAAAGAAAAATAAAGAAACTAATAAATAAAAGTTCTTTAAAAATAAAATCTACGGCTTTCTCCTTTAATGGCAAGCAAGTCTAACTTTTCAACTTTCGCTTCAAGTCAATCCTGCACACAAAAAACAAAAATACCAAAGTAAAATCTAGAAAAAATAAATAAATAAATAAATAAAACTAAATAAAGACTAAAAACAAAAATCAAAATCAAAAACCTAAACCTAAAGATAAGTCCGCGTCGGCGGCGCCAAAAATTGATGAGATTTTTAATTGTGGTTGTAGTAAAAAGGATTCGAACTCTAAGACTTGTGAAGATTTTCGATCTAAGACTTAAATAAAACTAAAAATAAGAAAAAAACTTAATTCAAAATTTGATTTCAAGATATTAAAATAGACCAAGGCTCCGGATTCCACTATTCCTTCTAGTTGATTGGTTTACAATGATTTTTCTGAAATTATTATTAAGCTCTTTTTCTCATTAATTCACTTTTAATCTATAAGGTGTCCAAATATTATATTGTAATCCCTAAGCATGAATTATCAAAGAATTGATTATAAGCATAACACATCGAATTGATTCACAACTAATTATGAAAACCAATTTTATCTTTAATTATGTTGATCCTAGTGAATTAAATAAAATAAATAATTAAAGAAATTGTAAAAAGAATTTACCAATCAAACATGAGTGAATAGTTTCCTCTTTTGCCTTGGTTGCGCGAGAATTAGCTCATCATAGTGGAAGCACGATCAAAATATTGTTTCATTGCTCAAAAGGTGTTCACAAATGATGAAATGGAGAAAAACTATTAAAAACCGGGTTTGTAACAATTATATGTGTTACAAACTGAACTGTTACAGAGATCGATAAATATAAACTGTCAGTGACACTGTAGCATAAACGACTGTCGCATGTGCGTCTTATGTTCTTCGTGTTCTTCACTACACCAGCAGAAACAATTTTCCTGGTACTTGATTTTACGCCTCTGTAGCCTCCCTAAGCCTCCATATAGACCCCAAACTCTCGACCCCCCCTTCTATATGACCCAACCAATCTATTTATATCAAAAATACCGATTAAATCTCTCCAAAATCTCTTCCTTTCTCTTCACGGCAAAGTTGCTGCAATTTCTTGTTTTAGAATTTCTACGCGTTTCTGAGCTTTCCTTTTGATTCTAAACTCTTCCTTAGATAGATACAAATCTTTGGGAAGGTTTATAGCACTTTAATCTGTCTAAAATTTCCTAAAACAGGTCACACACGTGACTTTCCATATTTGCTGTTGTGATAAAAATCCGTCGATTGAGCCCAGTTTAATCGATTTCAACACCCATATTAGATTCCTAGACCCATAAGGAGTCTATCCTATGAAAATCAGAGGTTTAGTCGACCTCAAACTCCTCCAAATCACGATCACCAAAACTGCCATGAATGTTTTTTTATTTTCCCACCAAAATTCAGAATTTGAATGTGAAGGGGAAAGGTTACCCCTTATCCAAACTGCTGGAGTCCGCATAACACTCGTCCCTTGGGTGCCTTTAGTAATTTTTATGGGATGTTTTCAACACTTTTTTCGAGGTTCCTCCGGGGTATTTCTGGGGTGCCTCTGGTACGTTATCTACGGAGGTTCAAATGCCACATTTTGAGCCAATTTCGCCGCAAAAGCTTATTTTTCCAAAAACACCTACAAATACATAAAATAACCAAATAAGTACAAAATCGAGGACTAACAATATATACAATTGAGATATATTAGACACATAAATGCGTCTATCAATATAACCAAATCACATGAAAACATGAATTTGTATCCAAAAAAATTAATTGAATTAACCACAAGAGAACCCATGATTAATTCAATCGCAATACACAACTAAATTAACCACACGAAGGTGATCAAATCAATTGGCCATGCTCGACATAAGAGAACATACGGATCAACACAGTACATACACAAAAAATGTGGATCGGAGATTGACCAATACTGCGGAACAGACAAGGATTCATTTTATCTTTTATCGCTATTTGCACAATGACATATAATAGGCTTAATCCTTGTAAACAAAAGTTTTATCCTTTCTTTTATCAACATAATGACATAAAGGCTTTAACTTTTGTTTGTCAAAAGTCCATTCTATCTTTTATCAATACTTTCATATCAACATATAATAGAGATAACTTTTGAACAAGTAAGGGACAATCACAGTTCACGGACGTAAACAACATATTCCATAATAATTTTCAATATATAAAATCACAAAGATTAAAATTGCAAAAATCATCTTCCAAAAGACTTAGAATTTAAATAAATAAATCTAAAAAACATGAAGATGAAAACATTGGAAATAGCTATGTGTACTCACAATAATGGCTATTCCAATCCCTAGTTATTCTTCTAAACAAAAACAAAAATAAAATTCTTATAAGAAGATTTACTAGACAAAATACTTAGACATGATCAGCAACCAAGGAACGAACAAGAGCTAATTCATCAGGTGCTTTCTTTATCTCCTTTTTCAGAAAAACCAGATTCTTTGATGCAATCTCAAGCTGTTCACAAACAACCTCAAAATCTTGAAGAAGATTTCCAACCAATTGAACAGACATCTGGATTGGAAGGTCTTTTTCATGATCAATTGCTTTATAGCAGACAATGGAGACGGGTTCTTCGTGAAGCTCAAAAGCATTGGCATCATCATACTTGTCTTCCGTATTGCATCCTTCCATTGTGCACACCAATCCAAGTTAGACTTAACGTTACCGAACCAATATAAAATATATACCCAAAACAGCTTGATATATATATATATATTGATAGTTTCACAAGAGAACCCTAGGGTTATTTGTAAACGTTTGATAACTGTTTGGGTGCACAAAGTTCACTGTTGTGACTCAGGGATCGACGGCCACGGAACCAAAGGAGCAAAACAATCAACAAGTTCTGAAGTTATGACAGGCATGTTAGTTCAAGGTTGAACATCAACTGTCAAATAGGAGAGCATCATACGAACAATAAGGTTGTTCGGAGCAGGGCTCATTGGAGAATGAACAAAACCTAAGAGACAACAAAATACAACATGGACCATTTGTCAAGAATGAGTCTTCTTGATAGATATGTGTATCTTCCTTTTGGCCTTAAAGAGGATACACATACAGAAAAATAGTCAAGTTGTATTGTGATGAACATGAAGTTCATCAGAGGAACTGACACATTCCTTTTTACTCCCTTGACCTAAGTCGGAATTCTTAAGCACATCTTCAAAAGAATTTTTAAGGGACAAACATAAGTTACCTGGATCAGCTGCTTTTTTCGCCTTTTTGATCTTGCGCTTGAGACTATTGATATTGGTCTTGAGTTCCGAAACACGATTGTTGATGTGAATGCAGTCAGAAATATCAAATTGAGGAGTAAGATCATTGTTGAGGGAAAGAGAGAGGTTTGAAGAGTTTTTCTTTCTTCGACACCTTTTTCTTCTTATAGGTCTTCCATAATTATCAGTCATCCATATAACATTGTCCTTTTTACAGTTGTAAACAGAAGAGATGTTCTGCTCATAATCAGAAAAAGCCCCATTGCAGCGTTTTTCATGATTGTGGAATGAGTTTTTTGCTGAACACTGAGGAACAGGCTTAATGACTTCTTTCGACATCTAAATGAGAATGTTGTGAAGTTTTTCATTCCGTATACGGAAGTGACATCTTCTTTAAACGTGACCTTTCTTTCCGTAATAATAGCAGTTGACATGAGAGTTTTTCTTCATTCTCAACTTAGTCGTCCTTGTAGGTTGACGAACATTATTACCTTGTACATCTCTAGTTGCAGGTTGAAGAAGGTCATTTGCCTTAAAAAAATTTATCTTACCAGTACTTGGAGTATTTATACCTTTATAGCCCACATCACGTGTATTACGATGTTCTTTACATGCTCCAAGGATAGAAGATAGTTTTGTAGAGCTTGAATTAAATTTATTCAAATTCTCTTCCAGAGCTTTGACCTTTTCAAGAGCAGCACTAAGATTAGTCACCAATTTTTTTTATCGGGCGAGAAAAAACTTTTCTCTGTCATTTAAAAAGTTTTGTTGAGAGACATATCTTGCTTGAGTTTCTGCAAGGTTTTCTTTCAACAGAAAGAGATTTTGACGAAGATCATCACATTCAGAATTTTTTGAACATATATCTTCGTCACAATTTTTAAGAGTAGCTTGTAGCAAGCTATACTCACAATCATACCTCTTAAAGAGTTTTCTCAATTTTCTGTTTTCAATGAAGAGAGGAGTTAGAAATTCAGCCAAGCAGGATGCTGACTTATTTTTCTTTAGAAGACGATCAAAGACAAGGATGTACTGTGAGACTTCTTCGTCAACATCTTGTCCTTCTTCTAAATCACTCTCATCAGAGAGTTCATCTAATTGTTCGTCAAGACGAGTTTCCCAGTTAAGAGTGGGTTTAGATGAAGAAGGAGATGTAACAGACTTCTCAGGCGAATCAGAATTTTTAGCCAACTATTCTTGAACTGGTGATGCGTTATTACAGATAGGATTATCCATCATCATATCGCTACAAACACAGACTTATAAGGTCTTTAACGTGTTTGCCTGCTCTGATACCAATTGAAAATGCGGGGGTCTAACAACCACACCCAACAATTCGTTTGGCAATCTGAGAGGACTTACTCCAATATACTTTCTAGAGAATCAACTAGACAGTCAGACTCAATCTAGAGTAAAGTATATAAAAGAGTACACTATCTCTGTTTCACAATGTAATCAGCAAATCAAACAGATAGAAATCCGCGAGCCTGATTATTATGTGAAACAACTTGAATGGTACCAAAGACCAGCGTTCAAGTGTCAATCCATGTAAATCAACAACCAAAGGTTGGATATTCTAACTGATTGATCCTAACGCACAACCTGTGATATTTCAATTATATAACAAAATATAATGCGAAAAGAAATAACACAGACACCAGAATTTTGTTAACGAGGAAATTGCAAATGCAGAAAAACTTCGAGACCTAGTCCAGATTGAACACCATACTGTATTAAGCCGCTACAGACTCCAGCCTACTACCAATTAACTTCAAACTGGACTGTAGTTGAACCCTAATCAATCTCACACTGATTCAAGGTACAGTTGCGTTCCTTACGTCTCTGATCCCAGCAGGATACTACACACTTGATTCCCTTAGCTGATCTCACCCACAACCAAGAGTTTCTACGACCCAAAGTCGAAGACTTGATAAACAAATCTGTCTCACACAGAAAAGTCTATAGGATTGAACAAATCTGTCTCCTACAGAAATACCCAAGAGTTTTGGTTCCGTCTTTTGATAAATCAAGGTGAATAGGAACCAATTGATAAACCAGACTTATATTCTCGAAGAACAGCCTAGTATTATCAATCACCTCACAATAATCTTAATCGACTAGCGAAACAAGATATTGTGGAATCATAAACGAAGATAAAAAGATGTTTGTGATTACTTTTTGATCTTGCCTATCGGAGATATTAATCTCAAGCCAATCTTATAATTGTACTCGTACTATAGATACAACAAGATCAGATCACTTAACCACAAGAAAAGTAGTTCGGTCTGGCTTCACAATCCCAATGAAGTCTTTAAGTCGTTAACCTACAGGGTATCGATAAGAAACCTAAGGTTAAAGGAGAATCGACTCTAGTTATGCAACTAGTAACACACAGGAGGTGTGGGGATAAGATTCCCCAGTTGCTAGAGTTCTCCTTTATATAGTTTTAATATCAGGGTTTGCAATCAATGTTAGCTTTGTAACAAAGCATTCAATATTCACCGTTAGATGAAAAACCTGATTCAACCAAGCTAATATCTTTCAACCGTTAGATCGAAC
Source organism: Papaver atlanticum (assembly GCA_023531105.1). Lineage (NCBI taxonomy): Eukaryota > Viridiplantae > Streptophyta > Magnoliopsida > Ranunculales > Papaveraceae > Papaver > Papaver atlanticum. Next base: position 1,015,402 of record JAJJMB010004448.1, on the reverse strand, counting down.
TTAGCTTGTTACACACAAATGAAATGTACCCTCATTTGGGTTTATGTAACCGTACCCAAACGTGTACACCATGTTGGTTCACAAATAGTTAACCGAGGTTATCCATATGATTACTCTCATATCAACCATATTTATCTTAACCATAACTAGTTCCAATGACTTCAAATGAAACTAATTGAAGAGTTGTTCAATTGCATGGAAGACACAATTGAAACAAAATCGGTTTGATTCACTTGAATCAATCATGAACATTATAGCCACGGTTTGCAAAGATTGCATTCCTTATAATTTAAATGTTTAAGTTCATGAACTGACCGATTTGATAAAGTAACCAGCTTAAGTATGCGTACGGGTATGCACACTTAAGCAACCGGATTTGAGTTGGTTTTGTTACCAAACTCAACAGAAATTTTCGGGTGAAAACTTTCCGCCAGTACGCGTACTTAAGGTGACTAGTTAAGAGTTTTTCAAAACCAAACTCAGCAGAAATTTTCAGGTGAAAACTTCCGCCAGTATGCGTACGGGTATGCATACTTAACATGTCCCCTTCACCAATTTTGTATACACACATATGCATACACTTGGCTCCCGGTTTATGGATTTATACACTAATGTGCGAACACACTATATATGCTTATATCCAAAGATGGTTACATAATCTCAAATCTTCATCTCAATCATTGAAACATTCTTAGAGGATGTTATATAGTTGTTATTCACAAACTATTTTTCATCAAAGCAATTTTCAAGTAATTGAAATGTCAACATGACTTTCATCACGAGTAAAGATGAACATGGCTAAAGCGAAATCTTGCCAACACATATTTCGAGAAATATGTAAGCGAGATAAACTCAGCTCGAAATCTCAAATGTGTATAATAGAAAACTATATCGTAAATACGACTTATGTTTCAATATAAGAGATAGAGTAGAAATAGACTTTCCTAGTGATAGATGAGTTTGAGTCTCCACATACCTTTTGTCGATGAAGTTCCACATGCTCACCTTAGTAGTTCTTCGTCTTCAAATGATGAACGCCGTGAAGTCTAAGCTCAACTACACAATCTATGTCCTAGTCCGAGACATCTATAAATAGGCTAGAAATCAAGACTTATAGTTTTGATCACTACATTGACAAACATGCTTGAGATAGCAATGCATGCGAGTTCGACCGAGCAATGCTCTAACATAGCCAACCTTTGATTTTTTCCTTTTTTTGCGTTACACCTATGGTCCAGCCGTCCGGGCCACCCCTACCGACCTAGGTAATTAGTTGAAAAGTAGAAAAATTATTTGGGTATTTCCTAGGAGATCATGATTTATTTTAATTTGTTATGTTCGGAATGTATATTAGATTAAAAAGGAAATTTGATAAACATGAAAATATCTCATTTTCGTATCTCATTCCATATCTCATTATATTGCTACAATATCTCATTTTTTAGTAATATGTAAATTGAAATATACGGTGTAAATATCAAAGAATAGTGATTTAAGATAATGATGGAAAACCTAAAAAATTAGAGTTTTCAAATTACACCAAGCATAGAAAAAAAATAACATAGAGTATTAAGATAAAACTGAGTTCTGCTAAGAAGGAGAGGAAAATGATTTATGCTAAGAGGGACTATTGATATGAAGCTGACGAGAGGATCCAAAAATGTCCTAGACTGATGGCTGGTCATAAAGCACGCGACCATTCGCCAACAGGTACGTATTGGATGTCTATATATATAATCTTTACTCGTATCTTCTTGTAGCATTCTACAATAATAAAATCCTAAATGCTTGTAAATTATTTTTTGATAATCTTTCAAATAGTGGTGGATATGTTGCCGGAATTAACTACCGAGATACTACAGCGCCTCCAAACTGCAGAAAGCGTTTTAGCAAGCAAATGTGTATGCAAAGAATGGAATACTATCCTTGGGGACAAAAGAATTGGATTCCTTTTTGGTGTCACACCAAGAATGTGGAAAGATAAAGTTACCCAACTCTTTTATAGAGAGGAAGATTTCAGCCCGATCGTAACAACCAACAATCACGACGCCCCGAATGATGGAACCTATGAAGATTTGACTAAGTTGCACCCATTAGTTGGATCTTGCAATGGTCTGGTATGTTTTTATGTTTCACACCACGGCATACAAGATCCTGTATATGTTATGAATCCAGAAACTGGCGAGCACCTCCATCTGCCACAACTATGCGTCCCAATTGCAAGAGATCAAGTACTTTCGTGGTATCCACGATACAATGTAATTAGGGGTTTCGGCTATTGTCAACGTACCAATGAGTACAAGGTAGTTCGAATTCACATGGTTGTATTTTTTGGAAGGATTGTTGTCAACAGAATATTGGCATAGTATTTTTCAATTTATACACTGAGACATTCCATCAACATTCGCCACCCCCATAACATATTCCTGGGAGTGAATTTTGTATAGATTCTTACCCATCACTTGGGATGGTCATGTTCAGAGTTCTCCTTTTATTTTACTACATCCATGAGTGGGTTGATCCGCCCCGCATAGATTTCTGGTCTCCAATTTCCGAAGAACATATTCATACATGAGCACCTGGCGGGGAATGAAATTGGAATCATAAGATGAGCATTTTCTTGGAAGAGGGTGAATGGCAGACTTATGACCCGATATCCTTTGGAAATAACAACGACCTCCTATTGTGGCACAATAGGCGTTTATTGCGTTACAATACACTCAGCAGAACTTGGACGGAAATTTGGGGGACACTACCGTGGGAAACAAGGGTTACAATTATTCCTCACATGAGGAGCGCTGTCTCTTTGAAGAATTTTGGTGGACAATCGGAAACGTGTACTCATGATGTCCATCCCTCTAACACATTCCTTGGGTTATCAATGTAGATTCTTTTTTTCTTGTAGTTTTTTTTTTTTTTTTTTTTTTTTGTATTTGGATTTGGATTTTTTTTCTATGTTGAAACGTATAACTTATTCCTCGGGTTATCTATGTAGCTTTTTTTTTTCCTTGTAGTTGTGTTTTTTTATTTTTCTTTTTTTGGTGTTTGGATTTTTTTCTATGTTGAAATGTACAATTTAGTTCATCAACATGATAGTGTTGCCGCTAAATGTTGGGTCATTGTTTAACTAGCCAACCTTTGTTTTTTTCCTTTTTTGCGTTACACCTATGGTCCAGCCATCCAGGCCACCCTAACCGACCTAGGTAATTAGTTGAAAAGTAGAAAAATTATTTGGGTATTTCCTAAGAGATCATGATTTATTTTAGTTTGTTATGTTCGTAACGTATATTAGATTAAAAAGGAAATTAGATAAATATAAAAATATTCATTCCATATCTCATGAGATCATGATTTATTTTAGTTTCTTATGTTCGGAATGTATATTAGATTAAAAAGGAAATTAGATAAACATGAAAATATTCATTCCATATCTCATTATATTGTTACAATATTCGGTGTAAATACCAAAGAATAGGTGATTTAAGATAATGATGGAAAACCTAAAAAATTAGGGTTTTCCTTAGAAATATATATAAGTTACACCGCAAAGAAAAAAAATAACATAGAGTATTAAGAGGTAAATGAGTTATGCTAAGAGGGATTGTAGAGATGAAACTGACGAGAGGATCCAAAAATGTCCTCGACTGATGGCTGGTCCTCGTAAATTGAGGATTATCATTACTGTGAACGGACTAACTACTTTTCCTGGTGTTCCTCTCGACGCTGTAATCAGTTTTGTAGTCAATAGTGTTGAGAATTATGATGTTCTTGTTTATGCTGATGTTATTCCTGGTGTTCCTCTGGACGCTGTAATCAGTTCTGTAGTCAGTAATGTTGAGAATGCTGATGTTCCTGCTTATACTAATGTTCCTACTGTGAATGTTGATGTTCCTGCTTCTATTATTGAAAAAACTGCTGAAGATCCTGATGTTCCTGATGAAGCATAAAATGGTAAATCTGAGGATGACACGGCGCCCAAGCCTGCTGGTTGGAATGATCACGTTCACCTTTGCATTGCAGAAGAACTGTTTGAAGATATGGGGGATGGTTCATTTGATTTTTTTTTTTTCTTGTTGTTGATATGGTTTAATTTATCGATTTATTTTTGTGGACGCTTTGAAAGTTGTTTTCATTTCTTGTTTCGTTTGCTAATTTTGTCATTTAGAAGAAGGTGATGTTTATGAATCATGAAATAAATCAGATAATTACTTACAAGTTCACAGAGTTTACAGAATGCAATATACTCTTGCAAATTTATTTATTTATGAGGTGTGCATTCTTTTGAAAAAATAAATATAATTAGCTGAAAGAACGGAGGAAATGTAGAAAAATACAGTTGTTCCCCCCTGTAAACAATAAGAATCAATTTATAACTTTAGGTCCGATCTTATTATCTCCTTGCCAATACTTTTAACAAAAATACGAGTTTGAACAAGTAAAGTTCTATTGAAAGAAAATTATTGTTATACGACGATGTTAATTATAATGATCTCTGCGTGGATTTGGATGAGTATGAGGAACCAGACTAATCTGAAAAAGAACTGGACTCATCTAACAAGTTCTTTCCTTTTTAAATGGTGTTTTTGATGTGTGAACTTTTAGTTTACGTATTTTTAAATATGCAGCATTTCGTCTGACCATTTTGTTTTCAGTGGTGGTTGTATTTCTTTTTTAAGTACTGCACTAGATGCAGGCTTTTTATGCTAATAGATAGGTTGACATTTATGTGATGAATGGTTCACTTTGAACTTTTATGTTTTCCGGAAATGATGAACATGAAAATGGATGGGTTTAGTTTCTTTCTCTTCAGTAGCTTACTGTATGATTAGAATAATACGTTTCCTACATAGGTGTCACTAATAATTCAAAATCATACGTTTCCTCCATAAACCAATAAACTAATAATTCAACATCATATGTTTCCTCCATAAACCAAGAATAATGCATGAAACAACCAAGCTTAAAATTATTAAGGAAAATATTATTCGAAATAGGAAAGTATAATTGCGAAATATATTTTTTTTTTTTCTATGGCCTCTTCTCGAGTTGGTTAGAGATAGGAAACTAAATTTCGAAAATTTTGGGAAACAATTTTATCATAACTGCCTACGATATATTTTCTCATAAAATAAGGAAACTAACCATATTGGTTACACATCAAAAATTTGGAAATAAAAAAAGAAAAACACAAAAAATATTTTGTTTGGCGGGTGATGAAAATGAATTTTACTGGGCGGGATGATTTCAAAAGGAAAATCAATTCTCTCCTGAGGGTTTGGTTAAATTCTAAAAAGGAAAAGAAAGTTGAGTTCGATCTACTTTCTTCCACGTTTTCAGTCTTTACATGGAACCTACATCTTCAGACTCGATCGTTGTTGTTGGTATTATTTCTATAACCCATTATCTAATGAATATTAAATTGATGTTAGATTTTTTGTTTGATCTCATGGAATCATATGTTAGATCTTATAGGTTTACTAGTTAAAGCATGATTAGGGTTTTTATTCTATTACTTCTTGTAGGTTTACTAGTTAAAGCATGATTAGGGTTTTTATTCTATTACTATCTATAATCTTTACAATGAATCCACCTCTTTAAACTCGATCGTTGTTGCTGGTTATATTTCTACAACCCATTATCGAATGAATATTAAATTTATGTTAGAATTTTTGTTTGATCTCATAGAATCAGATGTTAAATCTTATAGGTTTACTAGTTAAAGCATGATTATGTTTTTTATTCGGTTGTATCAAAGAACAAGTTAATGACAATCACGTGCGATTGTACGATGAGATTTGATTTCATTTGTTAAAAAAATAATGTTTTAGGCTTAAGTTACATGCATCAACTATTTTAAGATTTAGGTAAGGATCTTTGTTTCATGTTACTTAGTTAGGTTATACTATTTAGTTAGGTTTTACAAAAAAAAAAAAAAAACTTACCGATGCTAATTGTTTTCTAGGGTTTTTGTTATTGTTTGGGTTGGATTTTGATTGAGGGTTAATAACTCTACTTTGATCGACGATGTTGTGTCAATCATATATATATATAAGGCTTTCAAGATTTAATCATTTGAGTCTCTGTTACTTGGCGAGCTTGTAACGTCTGCATTCTAATTTTCCACTTTTAATAATACCATGTTGCTGGTTGGCCAATTTGACTATCATCTTCAAGCTAAAAATGGATAATCATTATGTGGTGCTTTAGTCCTCTTGGCTTTTGTAACAAAAAGTTATATAAGACCATTTAAAGGGTACCTTTCGCTTTGTGGATAACACAATAATCATAAGGAGATTTTGTGTGTTGCAATGATGTTTTAGCCTCAAATTACATGCATCAATGAGTTCATATTTGTTTTCTTTTCATATAATAGAATATAGGTGTAACACATGTTTCCTTTCCTGTTAGGTTTAGCTAATATTTTCCAAAATAAGCTCAAAATCCTAACTGAGATGCACGTACCTACACAGTTTATGTTATGGGAGAAGATGATGATTACAACATGTCCGAAGAGGATGACGAATTGAGGGAACCAGATGATGAGGGGGATTTTGATAAAGACATAATAGGGTTAGATGAGAATCATAATGACGTTGTAGAATCAGATGACGAAGATGGTGAAAATTTTATAACTACTGGTGGATATGAAGAAGCAACTGGTAATGTTCGAAATCTTGTACTTACTTGTTTTTACTTAAACATCACATCGTTTCATATGCTGCTTTCGTTATTTCCAGAGTCAGACGATTCTGAAAATGATTTCGAAGTGGTAGAAGAAATGGAAATTGAAAAATCTCCAGAAGCAGAAAAGCAGCCACAAGAAGAAGACTCTGCAGCAAAGATTAAAAAAGAGAGGGGAATGACAAGAATGTTGAAGTTGAATAAAGACTTCACGAATTCTACGAATTCTACATCCAAAAAACGGGATATGGATTTTGACAGTATGTTCCGACCTATTGGTGGCAATAGAATTGAATTCAGTAGTTACCTAGGCTATTTGGCCCGTAGTATGGTTGACATAAAACATTTATGTTGGAAGGAAGTCCCTGCAACAACAAAAGAAAATATGTGGGCGGAACTTCTGGTATGCATCTGCGGTTATCAATTCGTCGTTTTTGTTGTCTAACTGTGAGTCTGTGATTAACATACATTAGATGTTATTGCAGATTCATTTTGAGGTGCCCCAGTGTCTGAAGGGAGTGATCATGAAGCGTCTACCTTTTCAACTTCGGGACTTAAGAAGGAAATTGTACAACAATTATGTAAAACCCTTTAATGAAAGACCGGAAAAACTAATAACTGTCCCCAAAAAGTACAGAACGGTAGTGGACCAAGAAAGTTGGGACAAGTTCCTTGATTATGTAAAATCGCCCAAATTTAAGGTATGGAATACACATTGCTTTTTCTAATTTTTGTTTCATTCTTATTGTCTATCCTAGCATATTAATGAAATTATTTTTATTTCCTCTGCAGGGAAAATTCAGAGAAGGGAAAAGAGGCAAAATCATAATCCAAGTTACCACATCGGACGGGACGAGGAGGATACACAGGATTAAGATAAAAATTAGTAAGTTTGTTGTCTTGTTTATTATACACTGCACGGTAAAACCGGCCATAACAGATAGTGTTCCATTGAACTTTTGTTTTGTATGTCGTGTTGCATGTCTCATATACGCAGAAACTTATAACGGTATAGGCATGTGTCTTCTTACACCAATCTGTAATTTTGTCACATTAGATGCTTTGGAATTGGTTTTCTGTTTTACATAGTTAATATCTGTGCGGATGTAAATCCATACTTGTTTCTTGCAACTACTAGGTCGAAAGGGGAGATGTTGCCGAAGAAGATCTTTCAGACCGGTACTCCATGTGGGCAAAAGCACGCGAAGACAAAAACGGAATTGTACCAGACGATTTTGTTAGGGAGAAGGCATCTGAAATTGTGAGATAACAGAAACTTCCCAGTCCTCATGTTTTTAACCAAAGTAAGTGCAAAGCAAGTGCGCAAGGTTTAAATCAGAATTTAACACATTATTTGAAAAGGAAGAGACGCGGAAGATGATTCGAGAGGTAACTCGAAGTTGGTCATAACGAGGATGCCCTAACAATTACGATCGGCCTGGATAAGGGTGGACGTGTCAAAGCTGCTGGCTTTGGAGTGACGACAACCGTTTACTTTCAAAATAGAAGAAAACCAAGACAAACATCGAAAGAGAATGATGAACTGCGTGAAACGCTAAAAGCTAAGGAGAAAATATTAGAGTCTACTAAAACTTCATATCAGAGATTAACGGATAACTTGATATCGCGAGGAATCGACATTATGAAAATTTTGAGCAACACTATCAGCAAGTCTGGAGGAAAAGTAAGTGAACTGAGTTTTGATTAGATTGTGTAACTTTTTAAAAAAAATGGCAGACAGTATCTAATTTTTTCTAACAATGTGTTCAACTACAGTCACAGGATGTAGGACCTTGCGACGCCTCCTATCGATCTAAGAATAAGATAAGTTCAGAATCAGTTAAGAAACATCCAAAAAAACTTAGGAAATCCGGTCCGCAGAGGTCATCTGAAAGCATGAAAGGGTCCGCGAAGCGGGACAATCCTTGTACTAAAATGCCGACCATTTCTACTGAATCCCCGGCGTCTTTAGTATCAAAAAAGAAGTCTCCCTCTCTTCCATCCACGGGGGAATCTCAGAATCTTCCATCTGAAAGAGTAAAGATTGATATATGGGTTTCCAACGCATTTGAATTTTTAATCTTCTATTTACTATCTCTCATACGCTATGTGTTTCTGCAGGGCATAGGATGCAAACTTTGGTCTGGAGACAAGGACATCGTTGCCATTGGTAGAGCTTACTCTACAAAGACGAAAATCTTTAAATTGAAGTCAGGAATTATTGGTTCAGTTCAATGCTACAACGTCCGGGTTAGTGAAGTACTAAATGAAACAATCGAATTACCCTTAGGAAAATCTGGGATAAAAACTTTAAAAGATGTTGGTGATGCTGAAATTTGTTGGCCATTAAGTCAAACCATCTTGGATCAAAAGGTTGGTTTCTTGGCTTGTTTGCTTTATTAACTCATTGGATATGTTTTTACATAAACCAGTTTTATATATATCTTGTTTGATAATAGAGACGAATATGTTAACAACTATATGAATCATGGACGTTAATGTATATTTTAGAAAACCTTATAGACCAAGATATGTGGTTAGCTATTTGATTATGAGTTAGTTGTCCAGTATGCTTAAATGGTTTCAGTGCAAAAAGAAGGTACAACTTTCATTTCAATTTTATGATGCAGGTAAGTTACCCAAAACGTTCCGAGGCTGTGAAATCACCAGCTCTACTCAACCGAAGCGAATCTCGTATTGCAATATCTGAAAAAGTTCCGAAGGTATGTGTTTTAAACCAGTTACATGATCTTAAGATCATATGAGTGTCAAATATGCTATCAACTATATAAATCACGGATGCTAGGGTGTATTTTGGAGAACCTTATAGACCGATATATGTTACCTATTTGATTATGAGTTAGTTGTACAGTGTGCCATAATTCAATCACTGTATTTGTTACCTATTCAATTCATCTGTGTCTTTGTATTCACGGTAGAATTTAGTATATTTGTTACCCAAACATGATATATTACTCTACCGCTGCAGGTAACTCAACAAAATTCGGGGAAACATACTCTGGATGTGACATCAAAATCTCCACCTAATCGGAGCCAATCTGAGATCACGACAACTAAAGCAGTTTCTCCGGTATCTGTTTTATTTTACATGCATTTTAAATCTCAATTTGTTTTCAAGTTTTCGGTTGAAGATGTTCATATGCCATATATTTCCACAGGGTAGAAGTTGCAACCTTTTTGACCAGCTGTCTAAGGCCAACGTCCTTGCTAGAGGTAAAACTTTTATGTTAAAAGGAAAACAACAATTACATGGAAAGGATGGGGTGGGGGTTGATTACCACAAAATCCTGATTGAGGGAGTAACAAAGGAGAATTTATGTCTACCCGTACGATTGCTGGTATGGAAACATTAGTAAAAAATGTTGGAAAATCGATTCCTTGGGCCAAAGTGTGGTGTTCAGTTTACCGAGCCTCCTAAGGTTAAGGTTAGTTGCTTGGATTGTTTAATTTGTAAGTCGAATATACATAAACCAGTCTATCTAGTTCGTATTAATTAAGAAGAATATATGAGACACAAAGATGATATCAATTATATGAATCACCGATCCAAGTGTAAATTAGAGAACATAGAAAAATAAAAATATGTGTAACTTTCAAAAGTAACTAAGTATCATTCTTCTAATCTTATGCATATTTCTACCAGTAATTCCCAACCATCTACTTCTCTACGGAAGTCTCCTGCACGTAGCAACCCTTCTGATGGATCTAAGAAGAAGTCTCCTAATCTTATGCAGAACTCTACCAGTAATTCCCATCCAAATCCTTCAATATCTCTAGAGAAGTCGTGCGCATCTATGAGAGAACCTCTGGCTAAGACATCTAATGGAGTATGTTTTTTTTTTGGTTATAAATCTATATTCCTTATTCTAGCGTCTTCTCTTTATATGATGTTCATATGCCGTATATTTCTGTAGGCAGCAAAATACGACTTTTAGGATGGATCTAGGGAAAACGTAATTGCTAGAGGCAGTATTACCTACGGTACCTAACCAGAAAATACATGGAGAAGATCTTCCTAGTAATTGTTATGCTGTCAATATTCTTGAGGTTATCGAGCCATTGTACGTGTTAACGGAACCAAGTGGTGACTTTAAGACAATATACGAAGCTATAAACATTTTTGTGGCATGGCCGAAAGATAAGTGTACCATCTCTGGTGACAAGGTTAGTTTCATAGCTCTTTTGCTTTCTTAATCAAGTATATATATATATTGTTTTACGTAAATCGTGTATTCAGTTTGATTAAAGAATAAGTACGAGACAGAAATATATTAACAACTAAATGGAACATGAATGCTAGTGTAAATTTAGAAAATTGATCTACTGAACAAAGATATTTGGTTACGAATTTTATTATGGGCGCCAGTTGTGAAAAATGGCGTGGATTTCAGACGAATTCTCCTTGGATTTTATTATATATAATACATTTAATCTCTTGCTGCAGGAAACTCCATAGCATGGAAAACCTCATAAGCAACCAGAACCAGTTTTAGATTCTGAAAAGAAATTGGACAGTGATCTAAGAACACCTACCAGCCTAGCAGATGATCAACGAAATAAGGAGCACCTAGCAGTCATTAAACATTCCCGGAGTCATGCAGCCTCTGAAATGCTTTCTGAGAAGCCTAAAAAGGTGCGAAAAAAGTTATATGTACAAAATGTAGAGCAGGCATACCAACTTCCAGATGGGCAACAGAGGAAAACAAGGTTTAGCGCGTCGAGAATGTCACAACCTGATCCATTGAATACAGAGACACCACCATCAAAAAAGTTGAAGAAAAACTGATGACTTTTAGATAAATGCTCTTTAATATTTTCTTTTGCAAACTGTCAAACCAAAGCTCAACATTTTACTGTGTGATTAATAATAATATGTGAAAATACGAACACACTGTGCTTATATCCAAGGATGGTTACATAATCTAAACTCTCATTTCAATCATTGATTTTTTTTTAGAGGATGTTATATAGTTGTGTTCACGAGCCAAAAATTCATATTGTTTGAAAATCACGAGCTTGAAGAAAAGCGCGAGCCATCGAAGACTGGTGGTACGTTTATGGAGATAGAATTTCTGTCCATAGAGTCAGATCGCTAAAAACACAGACTTTTTAGGTCTTAAACGTGTTTGCCTTCTCTGATACCAATTAAAAATGCGGGAGTCTAACAACCTCACCCAATATTTCGATTAGAAATCTGTATGGACTAACTCCAATATACTTTCAAGAGAATCAACTAGACAGTTAGACTCAATCTTAAGAAAGATATATCAAAGAGTTAATATCTCTATCTCTCAATTCAATCTGCAATCAGCAAATAGAAATCTGCGAGCCCGATTGAATAAGAGATAAAAACTTGAATGGTACAAAAGACCAATGTTCAAGGATCAATCAATTTCAATCAACAACCAAAGGTTGGATTTCACAATTGATCGATACAATGCATAACCTGTGATATTTCTATTATATAACAAAATATAATGCGGAAAAGAAATAACACAGACACCAGAAGTTTTTCTAACGAGGAAACCGCAAATGCAGAAAAACCCCGGGACCTAGTCCAGTTTTGAGCACAACACTATATTAAGCCGCTACAGACACTAGCCTACTACAAATAAACTTCGGTCTGGACTGTAGTTGAACCCCAATCAATCTCACACTGATTCAAGGTACAGTTGCGCTCCTTACGTCTCTAATCCCAGCAGGATACTACGCACTTGATTCCCTTAGCTGATCTCACATCAACCAAGAGTTGCTACGACCCAAAGTCGAAGACTTTAATAAACAAATCTGTCTCACACAAAAAAGTCTACGGAATAGATAAATCTGTCTCCCAAAGAAATACCTACGAGTTTTGTTCCGTCTTTTGATAAATCAAGGTGAACATGAACCAATCGATAAGCCGTACTTATATTCTCGAAGAACACAACCTAGAATTATCAATCACCTCACAATAATCTTAATCGACTAGCGAAACAAGATATTGCGGAATCACAAACGATGAGACGAAGATGTTTGTGACTTGTTTTCTATCTTGCCTATCGGAGATATCAATCTCAAGCCAAACTTATGATTGTACTCATACGATAGAAACAGCAAGATCAGATTACGCAACTACAGAGAAAATAGTTAGGTTTGGCTTCACCATCCCAATGAAGTCTTTAAGTCGTTAACCTACAGGGTCTCGAGAAGAAACCTAAGGTTAAAGGATAATCGACTCTAGCTAATATAGCTAGTATCACGCAGGAGGTGTGGGTATTAGGTTTCCCAGTTACTAGAGTTCTCCCATGTATAGTTTTCAAATCAGGGTTTGCAATCTAAGTTACCTTAGTAACAAAGCATTCAATATTCACCGTTAGATGAAAACCTGATTAGATTCAAGCTAATATCTTTCAACCGTTAGATCGAACTTAGTTTGTCATACACAAATGAAATGCACGTTCATTTAGGTTTGGGTAACCGTACCTGAACATGTACACTTAGTTGGTTCAACAATAGTTAACCTATGGTTAGCCATATGAGCACTTTCATATCAACCATATTCATCTTCACCACAACTAGTTCAAATGACTTCAAAAGAACTAGTTAGAGAGTTATTCAATTGCTTAGATCACAAAGAAGTACAAGACACAATTGAAGCAAAATTGGTTTGATTCACTTGAATCAATTCATGAACATTATAGCCACGGTTTGCAAAGATTGCATTCCTTATTATTTAAATGTTTGAGTTCATGAACGACCGATCTTAGAAAGTAACACACTTAAGTATGCGTACGGGTATGCGTACTTAAGTAACCGGTTTTGAGTTTGTTTAAGTTTCCAAACTCAGCAGAAATTCACGGAAGTGAACTTTCCGTCATTGTGCGTACAGGTACGCGTACTTAAGGTAACCAGATAAGAGTTTGTTGATTTCCCAAACTCAGCAGAAATTCACGGTCGTGAACTTCCGCCAGTATGCGTACGGGTACGGATACTTATCTAGTCTCCATCCACCAATTGCACACATTCAAGAATGCATATATTTGGCTCTCGGTTTATGGACTTATACATTAATGTGCGAACACACTGTCCTTATATCCAAGGATGGTTACATAATCTAAATTCTCATTTCAATCATTGAAACTTTCTTAGAGGATGTTATATAGTTGTTATTCACAAACTATTTTTCATCAAAGCGATTTTCAAGTTATTGAAATATCAACATGACTTTCGTCATGAGTAAAGATGAACTTGGCTAAAGCGAAAGCTTAACAACACATATTTTGATAAATAGATAAGCGAGATGAACTCGGATCGAAATAGCAAATGTGTATAATTGAAATCTATATACTTATACGACTTTTTTCTCAAAATAGGAGATAGAGTAGATAGACTTTTGAGTGATAGATAAGTTCAAGTCTCCACATACCTTTTAGTCGATGAAGTTCCACTGGTTCCTTGAGTAGTTCTTCGTCTTCATATGATTATTGACGTGGAGTCTGGAGCTCAACTACACTTTACTATCCTAGTCCGAGACTTAGCTATAAGTAGACTAGAAATCAAGACATATAGTTTTGACAACTAAATTTGACAAACAAGCTTGAGATAGCAATGCTTGCAAGTTCGACCGAGCAATGCTCTAACAATCTCCCCCTTTGTCAATTTTAGTGACAAAACTATCAATACATATGGAATACAAAATAAATAAACTTTGTAGCTTATCGTCCACATGCTTGATCTCCTTTGTTCTTCAACATTACTCGAAATCTTCATCGCTTCCAAGTACTCCCATGATTCCATAGATGTTCAATTCAACATCATAGTTGTTGAAGATCCGTAGCCATAACAATGAGAAAACAAAAGCTCTCACCATTGTTATACAGTGTCATAGTATCATTACACAACATCAAAGTTCAATTGTATCACAACTTCGACAACAATACTATGATGATATGTATCACTCCCCTTTAGTCAATACTTTCATCTCAACATGAAAACCACTCCCCCTTACATGATGATCCGAAAACCATATGTATTTGTAGTGTGAACTACACATTAATTCTCCCCCTTTTTGTCAATAAAATTGGCAAAGGTACGAAAACTAGTGGGATCCTAATGTAATTTCCACGGAGATACTTCATGACCAAAGAAAAGCACATATCAAATTTTGTAGATGCAATCATAAAGACGAAGCTAAATGCATTCATCAAGGAGTTTATAAAGATACAAGATAACCCCTATAATATTCCACAGCCGCACTCCCCACAAAGATATGGAAATTAAGTGCAAGTTCAAAAAGAACTCTCCCACATAAAATGTAATTCCCGAAAGAACAACAAAAGCGACCTTACTTTCACAAGAAAAGAAGGTTTTCTTTGGACACCAATAAATCACAAAAGAAAATGATTTTGTATCCAAAAATCTCAATTAAATTAAACCCATGATTAGTTTAATCGGAATACTCAACCAAATTAACCACAAAAGAATTCATGATTAATCTAGTTGGAAATGCTCACATAAAAGAACTTACGGAGCCGCACAGTATATTCATAAAAATATGGATCAGGGAAGATCTATACTGCGGAATAAACAAAGATTCATTCTATTTTCATCACTATTTGCATAACGACATATAATAGAGATAATCTTTGTAAACAAAATTTCATCCTATCTTCCATCAATTATTTGCATAATGACATAATAGGTTCAGTTTTTGTTTGTCAAAATTTCATTCGATCTTTTATCATTACATGCATATCGACATATGAAAGAGATAACTTTTGACCACGTATGGGACAATCATAGTTCACGGACGCAAACACACAGATCCCATAACAATTTGCAATATATAAATCATAAAGATTAATACTGCAAAAATCATCCTCCAAATAAACTTTAGAATTTAAATAAATAAATCTATAAACATTGCAAGATGAAAACGTTGGACATAGCTATGTGTAATCACAATAATGGCTATTCCAAACCCTAGTTATCCTTCTTAACAAAAACAAGAATAAAATTCTCCTAAGAAGTTTCCTAGACAAGATCAAAATAAACCTAACTGAAACATTTCACTTACTTTGAGTACTCTTCTCATATTCCTTATATTCATCAAGCTCATCTTCAATCAGATCAATCCTGGATTCAAGGTTTTCCATTTTTTCTTCAAGTCTTTTGGAAAAGGATTCTAGTTCACTCTTCAGGGCGCGCACTTATTCTAGGACGAGATTCATGGTCAACGAGAGCTTTTCAAAATGAGAGACAGAAGGATTCCTATCAAAGGAGGAATCACGTTTTTCAGAACACATCTCACTATCAGAAGAATCGAAATAAACTTTCTTAGAGGGAAAGAGAACAGTCCAAGCATCACTTTTTTTGCTTGAAAGACTTGATGAAGACATGATAGAAGAGAGAAATGAAATGCTCACTCTTAGGAGAAATCTTCTTCTTAAAAAGAAGAAAGATAGGAGAAAATATTCTAAAAACACCTTTGACCAAAACCCTAACAGACTTTTGGTAGGCTCAAAGAAAAAGTCTTATAAAAAAAAACGTTCATGAATATAAAACGGTTCAAGGCTCATATAAACCAGACGAGAAAGTGAAACAATTCAAGAGGACAAACCGAAATAATTCTTCACAACCCTCTTTGAAGAATATGGTTCTTGTCTAAGAGAGAGGGATACAAGAACCATCTTTCAACCTTATTACAGATTGTAATTCTTCCAATCCAGGGCAGGACTGGGAGGTTTCTTTCGCGAGGATGCAGTACTTATCATTTATCGTTTCTGTCATGTTTTTATGAGGAAAGAGCTATGAGCTTTACTCTTTCTTTTCGGAACAGTTTCAAGAACCATGTTTGTTGATTTTCGCAAGCTATGAATGGCTTTAGAAATCTCTTTTGAAAATACGACAGATTTTTTTAAAGATTTCTTCTTCCTCTTTTGAAAACATGGTTTAATAGAGGAGACCATTTCTCGATTCTTTTTGCTTACAATATCTAGATAATCCTGATTTTCATACAAGGTGTCCAAATCAATTGAAACATCCTTGTAGTCTTCTATTTTATCTCTTTCGCTAGATATAGAGTCAGGAGTAGTTTGATGATATGGCTTAGAAGAAATAATCGAGGATTGATATTTCTTATAAGAATCACAACTGCGATTTGAAATTTCTTGTCTTAGATCAAACAGTTGGCCCTCCAAATATTCAATCCTTTTAATTAAAGATTCTTTTTCCAGTTGAGTCTCTTCTGAAAAGGTAGGATTGAGTATCGAGGAGCAATCAGAGCTGTTTGGCGGAAAAGCGTGATTATCAGCAAAGAAGTTAATGGAACTTTCACAGACATCTTCCTCTGGACAGTAGTCAAGAGTAGCCATCCATGCCTTAGTTAACTCACTCAACTTCTCACCATAATTTTTAGAAGTATCATGAATACTTCTGTAGCACTTGAAACAAGATTTATTATCATAGCCTTTTTGAACTTTACTATTTCCCTTTTTGATTGAGAGACCTTCTTTTTGAGACTTTCTTTTACTCTGTCTGAGTGTCTTCTTCAACTGTTGTATAAACAACGAAAGAGGAGAATTAAAGAAATTCTCATTTCTATCATCAATTATTTTTGGGCGTCGATATTTTTTATCAGTTGTAGTCACAGAATTAACTAGAAAGTGACGTTTCTCTCTTTGACGTAGTTCAAGATCGAAAATCTTTAACTTTCCAACAAGAGTATTCTTGGAAAGTGTATCAAGGTTATTTCCTCCCACGATGGCATGCTTCTTAGAGTCGTATCTAGATGGCAGCGATCTGAGAATTTTCATCACGATGTCCTTTTCAGGAATAGTCTTACCCAATGCAAAAGATGCATTAACAATTTCAGATAATTTGTGATTAAACTCATCAAATGAATCTTCATCTGCCATACGAAGGTTTTCCCAATCGTAATTTAGGTTTTGAAGCCTAACTTCCTTTTCACAGATATTCCCTTCAAATACAATTTCTAAGATATCCCATGCATCTTTAGACTTAGTGCACGTAGTCACATGATGCTGAAGATCTGGGGTAATGGCATGTATGATAGCATTTAGCCCGTCAGAATTTTGCTTTGCAACAAGGATTTCTTCTGGACTATATATACGAATATCCTTAGTTATAGACACATCGCCTTCTGTATCAATCGGAGGAGTATAGCCATAAACAACACATACCCATGTTTGAAAATCACGAGCTTGAAGATATCAACGCTTGTGAGTTCGACCGAGCAATGCTCTAACAATATGAATTTTTGGCATATATGAATTTCAGGTATAACCATAATTTCTAAAATATAAGAGAATTTGGATAGATGCGTCGTATATGAACGGCTTAGAGGCGTCACACGCGTATGACACACGCTTCGAGATTAATTGGCGTGGCTAAACATAACATAAATCCACGTTAAACAAATATAAATTGGCGTGGCTAAATATCAGATATAGCCACGTTATATGGCGTGTCTATAGGATATCAAATGGATGACTCATAACGTTACAAGTGGACGGTGAAGGATGCATCTAATTTGATGGTCAATACTGCACTATCTTAAAAGAGATTCAACGGTTCCTAATACAACCACGTGGATGAAGGTAATTGTAATTTGGCGTGGCTAAATATCACATATAGCCATGCTATATGACGTGTCTATAGGATATCCAATGAACGGCTCACAACGTTACATGTGGACGGTGAAGGATGCATCTAATTTAATGGTCAATATTGTATCATCTTAAAAGAGATTCAACGGTTCTTAATACATCCACGTGGATGAGGGCAATTGTAATTTGGCATGGCTAAATATCACATATAGCCATGCTATATGGCGTGTCTATAGGATATCCAATGAACGGCTCACAACGTTACATGTGGACGGTGTAGGATGCAATTAATTTAACGGTCAATATTGCATTATCTTAAAAGAGATTCAACGGTTCCTAATACAGCCACATGGATGAAGGTAATTGCACACAAGATTAAATTGGCGTGGCTAAATATCACATATATCCACGCTATATGGCGTGGCTAAATATCACATATAGCCACGCTATATGGTGTGTCTATAGGATATCCAATGGACGACTCACAATGTTACATATGGATGGTGTAGGATGCATCTAATTTTACGGTCAGTATTGCATCGTCTTAAAAGAGATTCAAGGGTTCCTAATATAACCACGTGGATGAAGGTAACTGAAATTGGCGTGGCTAAACATAACATATAGCCACGTTAAACCTATAATGGCGTGTCTATCGAATAACTAATGACTACACCAAAACACAAATTGCGTGTCTGTATGATAAATAATGACCACGCCAAAACATTAATTGCGTGTCTGTATGATAAACAATGGCTACGCCAAAAAGCAAATTTGCATGTCTAATTGGTACCATTGACCACGCCAAGTGCCATATGAACTTAAGTACTTCATGACCAAGTAGCAACGCCTATATGGCTCTGGCGTGTCTATTCATGGAAAAATAGACACACAAGGCAGGCGTGGCTATAAGCTACCTAAAACCACGCCAGCATACCTAAAACCACGCGAGCAGAAACCACGCCAAGTCCAAACCAAATTGGCGTGACTAAACCCTTATGGACACGCCAATCTGGCGTTGCAAAAGGGCCAGTTTGTACTAGTGGGGACAGTCAAGGTTCAAGGACGTAAACAACATATCCCATAACAATTTTGCAATATATGAAACCATAAAGATTAATACTGCAAAAAGCATCTTCCAAACAAACTTTAGAATTTAAACAAATAAATCTAAAAACATTGCAAGATGAAAACGTTGGAAATAGCTATGTGTACTCACAATAATTGTTATTCCAAACCCTAGTTATCCTTCTTAAAAACACAAGAATAAATTCTCATAAGAAGTTTCCTAGACAAAATCAAAAACAAAACCGATCTAGTCATCATCTTCATCATCGGAGACCATAAGAGTGGCTTAAATCTTATCCATGTCTTCCTTGATTTCTGGAAAATTAGTAGCAATCACATGTAATTGTTCTTGCACACACCTTACCTTGCCATTAATCTTACAAACACCCTTGTGAATTTGATGAAGAAGCTTCATCGAAGAAGAATCACACGAGCCATCAAGAGTGTCACATCTTTGTCTCTTGCAAGCATTCTCATTCATACGTTTGAAGGTACAAGGACGAACAAGCTTGGGAGTTCAAATAGAGTTGCCAATGGGAACAATGGAGAAATCGCGAAAAATTTGCTCAATCAAGCAAGGATAGCCTAACTTCTTGTTGGAAGACGTCATCGACATCATTTGATAATTGATAAACCCACAAATGTCGAGACTTTAAGTTACCAACTCAAGGAAATAGATCAACTCCGCAAACTCACGACTCCAACGAGAATTCTCAATCATGGAGGGACAAAGATTAGATATGCCAAGTTTACCAAAGGACATCAAAGAGAGACTAAGATTATTAGTAGGAAATTTTCCTTCATTCTTACCACAAAGACCATTAGAAATAGTTTCATAAGCCGGTTTTTCACGACTAGGTCTTGGAAAGCGAAAACTTCCTAAGGGAATATTTGTAATCCTTGAAATCAACTCTCTATTAACAAGAATCCTTTCTCTATTAACCATGGTAGTGAATTCCATGTCTACAAAATTAATATCATGAATGTTAGCATAGAAGATTCTTGTAAGAGTATTGAAACCTTCACCAAGACCATCAAAGATATTTCCAAGAAAACTTTTCAAACCATACCAAATCTTCTTTATGTCCACTAACAAAATCCAATTTCATTTCTAGAATAAACCCATTAGATGAAATCCTTTCAAAAACCTTGCTACAAGATTCATTAAAAAATCTAATCCTAATAGAATTTTGATCTATAGGTAGGTTCATGCTAGAAGAGGATGAAAAACCCAAGTTTTTTGAAATCCATTTTGAATCCTTGGAATTCCTCATGAGATCTAGAAATTGAGAGAGAGATTAGGGAAAGAGAAGACTTACTTGATATGTCTATTTAGGACCCTTTCACTTTTTATTCTCCAAAGATGATTTAATGGAGGAATTACATGAACCCTAGAGATGTTCACGTACGCGGGCTAGTGAAGGAAGAAAAAGGGCACGCGTACCACACTTCTTATATACCCAAAAATAGGCTTGGACCCGTACATGAACCGCGACCCACAAAAGTAAAGTAGGATTTCTCAAATCGTTCAACATACAAGGTTCGCACACTGGAAGGATTCCATCAGTGCAGTAAAAGGATAGTATAAAAAAAAACTACATCACTTTAAATAGCCTTGTTTAAAAAAACTTGTTTAAAGAAAAAGATTATAAATTAACCCGAACAAAAAAAAAAAATTAACCCGTTACTTTCCCCATTTCAGGTTATATACAAATGGGGTGGAGCCAAGCTTGTTACCTAGTGGCAAGATATGCAGAGACATTCTCATGCAATTTTTCCGGTTGATATTTATGACATGTATCATAGTAAAGATGATACTCAGGGTTAATATAGTTTTTTGAAATCTTTTTCTTATAACCAAGGAATTACTTTTTCTGACAATTAGAACCTACACCGAACTCACCAGAAATCTTTTTATCAATTGCACATGAGTTGGTAGTAAGTATAGTTCGTACATCACGAGTACATGATTTGACAGGTACAGAACTTTTATCAGAACAATTCTTTTCCTCAATCGAATGAAGTTTTTCTAAGAATTTAAGAACGCTTTCAAAAGCTGTAAATAGATCTTTGTCAATTGATCCATCAAGATAGTATTCCTCAAAAAGATTAAGAGTAAATCTAGTGAGATTACATACCTTTGAGCGTTGACCAGTTTTCTCAAACGATTTTTCTTAAAAGAACTTTTAATTTTCCCTTTAGACTGTTTTTCATCACCTAGGATTTCCAGAGTCTTAGATGGAACGAGATTATCATGAGAGACCAAAGGTCCAAAGGATAATAAGCTCTGAACAATCTTTAAGGAATTCTGGGGTGCATTACGGATGCCAAGAGCAAGTTTCCCAAAGAAATTTCCGATAGGGATAGACTTTAGGGATCAGTCAAACACAAACTTATTAGGTTTAAAGTGTTTGCCTTCTCTGATACCAATTGAAAAAGCGGGGTCTAACAACCACACCCAATATTTCGTTTGGCAATCTGAATATACAAACTCCAATATACTTTCAAGAGAATCAACCAAACAGTCAGACTCAATCTATAGAAAAGTATATCAAAGAGTTTTATATCTCTCTCTCTTAATTCAATCTACAATCAGCAAATAGGAATTTGCGAGCCCAATTGAATATAAGAGAAATAACTTGAACAATACCAAATACCAATGTTCAAGGATCAATCAATTTCAATCAACAACCAAAGGTTGGATTTACCAATTGATCAATTCAACGTACAACCTATGATATTTCAAATATATAACAAAATATAATGCGTAAAAAATAACACAGGCACCAGAAGTTTTGTTAACGAGGAAACCGCAAATGCAGAAAAACTCCGTGACCTAGTCCAGTTTTGAACACCACACTGTATTAAGCCGCTACAGACACTAGCCTACTACCAATGAACTTCGGACTGGACTGTAGTTGAACCCTAATCAATCTCACACTGATTCAAGGTACAGTTGCGCTCCTTACGTCTCTGATCCCAACAGGATACTACGCACTTGATTCCCTTAGCTGATCTCACCCACAACTAAGAGTTGCTACGACCCAAAGTCGAAGACTTGATAAACAAATCTGTCTCACACAGAAAAGTCTATAGAATGAATAAATCTGTCTCCCAAAGAAATACCCAAAAGTTTTTGTTCCGTGTTTTGATAAATCAAGGTGAACAGGAACCAATTGATAAACCAGACTCATATTCCCGAAGAACAACCTAGTATTATCAATCACCTCACAATAATCTTAATCGTATGAAAACAAAACAAGATATTGTGGAATCACAAATGATGAGACGAAGATGTTTGTGACTTCTTTTTATCTTTCCTATCGGAGATCACTCTCGAGAAAATCTTAGAGAAGATAGTACTCAATCACGATAGAACAGGGCAAGATCAGAACATGCAACTACAGAGAAAATAGTTGGGTCTGGCTTCACAATCCCAATAAAGCCTTTAAGTCGTTAACCTATATAGTTTCGTGAAAAACCTAAGGTTAAAGGAGAATCGACTCTAGCTTACACGTTTCACGTTATTTGTATGGCTACTGGTCATACGTATAACTATAGCCACGTCTTGTGTTACTTTGTAGCTATAGTGTATCATTTGGCCATGGGTTTAAACCTAAACCCATCAACTGTAGCCATAAGGAACCTTTTGGTCATGGGTTTAAGTCTAAACCCATCACCTGTAGCCATAGATGTGTAAATTACCACATTAAATAATTATGTATGTGACGAATGTGTAGGATGGCAATAGACACACCTATTAATCCGTGACGGAAAGAGGATTTATTTAGCCACCTTGTTTTGTTTATATGCCCATAATATATGGTTTATTAGACATGCATATACTAAAATTTAGACACATTTGATCAAACATGACAAAAAATTGACATATGGCTATACCGCTTCTTAATGTCTATGCTTGTTCACTGCAATGCTGAAACCTCAAGCTCTGGTCTTTGGAAGGATATATTACAAGCGACTGCAATTTCCAAGGGAATTGCAATACAGCGGCTGCAGCTGGTCTTTGGAAGGGTACATTACAAGTGATTGTGATATCCAAGGGAATTTTATGAAAATAAGACATTCATAGTGGAGTTCTATTGTGTTACTTTTTCCTAGAATTTGCGATACACAATATATCTTAAACTTTTCTTGGTGGAGCTGTTACATATATTATATGCTGGTGTTTATAGTTTTGCATCTAGAAAGTAATATTTTGCTTGCCGTAGTGCAAGTTGTGTAAGGCTTGACAGGCCGGCATAAAAACTATGTTATATTTTTAAGAGATATTCTCTAATCGACCCGGTACTTGTTACCGGAAAAGACTTTGGATTTGGTTCAGGCGAGTGGTTACACTACTAGAACATGATTACATTCAACTCACTGAAAAGAGAATCACAAAGGTTAGATTCATCCATTCATTTTTACCTCAACCAAATGTTGTACTAATAAATTCTTGGAGGTTTTAAAATTTGTTCAAGAAAAATTCACTTATTCCGGAAATAAGTACCCCAAGCATGAAATGTACATGCAAATGATAGATACATTTATTTCTCTTCGCTTAGGCAAGTCAATTAGTAAACTCTGCAGCTGTGCCGATAGCACCTCCTGCTATTGCATTTGTCACAATTCTCTGTTATTACTGCTAGCTGCAGACACCAAAACTCCCATAACAGCACCCCTGAGCATCCCATTTTTCTGCAACACCACAATAGCAAGAAGTAAATAGATTCAGTAATAGGAAGTGAAAAAGAAAAACCGATCATTGGTTTCATGCCACTCCATAGATTAACTTTGAATATATCTAGAAGAACAGATTTACTGGCCATAGGCCAAAGGATATACTCAAATCTAGAATCGGGAGATCTGAGGTTTAAACATCCACTTCCCTAAGTCAATAGAGAACTTAACACAATAGAAAGTTTAAAATTTGACAGCTTCGTTCCCAGAACAATGCAAAAGAGCAACATCATAAAGCCATGTACAGAACCACAAAAACTTGTACACTAGATGTGTAGAAATTTTAAAAACGACTTTTGGTCAACTCTCTTCTTTAATAATAAAACAATGGTGATTCAGACGGACGAGTGGTAAAACAAGAGAGCAAATATTCAATGTTGAGCTCATTTAGTAAAACCAAAACTATACAAACTAAAAAGAGAAATGAGAGCAAAAGGAATATCATTCGCTCAATATACCTCAAACAATTTCCTAGAAAATTTCCGTGGATTAGTACTCGATGAACCACGAAGTGTACAAGAAGAATACAGTAGTTGGTGCCTAGGAAGTCAGGCAGAAACTCCCTCTTTCCGGCGAACAACAATTGTCACATTTGCTCCATTTCTAAATCCACATATAATGATATTTCCCTACGGCAAGCAAAAAATACAATAAGTTCCAGAATAACTTAGAGAGCATCTAGTAGCAGAAGAGAACAATAGACATGCATTTGACTACCTAGACAACTATACAAGATCATATACACATGCTGAATGACATTTTGAAGTATGTGGTTCTCATTGGAACATAAAGAAAAACAGCAGAACAAATTAATAAACACTACAATGAAAGACAACGAGCACAATCTTGCCAAAATAGTCTGTTACTAACGCGTAATTTTGATAGCGACTCAGTGTAATCGTTCATAGAAAACAAATTACTATTATCTATGAAGAATAAACTCAAATAAAACACTGGGATTTCTACCAAGAAACGAATAAAAACAAAACACTGAAAAACTTGGTCTCTCTAGTATATTAATGAATATTTAACATTCAAGTCAAAGTGAACCACTTCGAGCAGAACTTGATCTCTTCTAGTATATAACTCAACAGTCCACTAAGAATAGGTTAAGGCGTTAAGCTCTGTCAGAGCATTCAGATGTACCACTGCTTAAAAGCAAGACTGAATTGGCGGTGGAAGAAATTACGTATTCAGACACACAATTTACTTCATTTATTACCTAAAAAAAATTGGGTGCGACTTACACAATTGTTGGTACCACCCTCTCCATGCCATACTCCATCCTCACATAGACTCCAGCTATAGCCCCTACAGAATACTCCCCAGAAATCATCTGCAGATGTATAGACAAACTTACCCCGGTTAGCACCCTCCTAGCACATCTTCTTTAACTGCAACAAGAATGGTTCTCTATCAGTATGGTTAGCAGTGGAAACAGAACATAGTATAGTATAGTATATGAGCCATATGACTATAATGTCTAAGCTAAGTAGATAAAATGGTTTTGTAAAAGAATAGTACATTATGAAACGGAACTTTCTATGACACTGTAGTTTAAATGGATTGCATAGAAGTTACCAATTTCACTAAGCCACTCCCTGCAACAAGCATTGACATAACATCATTCAGCACCACAACAACAAAATCATCGAATTCACAATGAGAACCTAAGAGAATCACGTTTTTCGTTGGTTTTAATCAGCTAGAGAATTGTGATAGTAGAAGCACTTGGTATCAAGTGAAGCTTCGAATGGTGAAGCATTTTTAGCTTTTGCATTATTCAAATATTCACTGGATACCAACTGCAGCTGTATCAGCAAAATGAATAATCACAGTATCCAAACTGTTAACCATTGGTTGAAATAGCATTGCACCTTACAGCTATGGTTTCGACAAATGAACCCATATCCAGCATTTCCTAGATTACTAATGAAGTCCCATCGCAATAAGAATATCTTCACCGTACCTAATCATAAACACACGTTAAGAGTCCATTTTTCCAGTGGCAACCTTAAGTAAATCTTCATCCTTGAAGAAAAAGGTAGCATCTGTTCCCCAAAATACCATAGACAGATCAATCAATAAGAGATTAAAATTGATAAGCAAAATTCATATCCATGAGAGCCAATTCAAAAATACCTTATTCTTTAGCAGTCTTTCCTTCCTTCAAGTCGACAACAGAGATTTCGTCATTATTTCTCTGCCTGCGGAAAACAGAATTAGGACTTTAGTTGATTTCATAAATAGATTTAGGGCTCAACAATAAGAAGAGATCTTAGATTAAATCACGAGGAGCAACTGCAATAAATTGAAAACAATAAAGTTGAAAAGATGAAGAAAGTAAGGTTTTGAGTTGGAATGGCTGCTGTAGAAGAGGGAAAAAGAAAGCAAGAAACCAGGCCTAAGATGCTGGGGTTTTTTAACGGGTTCTTTTAGTAGGGATAAAAGAGAGATGCGGAGCTTCCGAAGCTGCTTGGTTTGGCGGTTTGCAAAGAGATGTGATGAAGGAGAGATGGAAAAAGAAGAGTGAACCCGAATGTTTCTACCCCAAAATTGTTAGGGCGGGATAATAAACTAGCGCGCCAATATTGCCGCTACGTTTTTCCCCTAAAAATTATTGCCCGCCAAACAAATTGTGGCGGCAAGTTACCTTTTTGACGGATGAGGGCAATCCGTATGCATTTTATGATTGCATATGCGCGATTCTTATTGGTTGAATAAATACTATATGGATCGCATGAGATATATGTTGCGTGAATTGGGCGAAGATGATCAAAAATTTACAATGTGGTTAAATTTTACAAAACCTCCGTTGTGATTCAAGTAAAATAAAAAATTGAAATATTTCGATGAAATTGTTTATTTTGCAAATTTTGGGAAAAGCTAATCACAATTTGTAATATTTAATATGTCACTAAGCAGTAGCTCATATTAGATTTCCTGATTTTTTTTATAGTATATTGATGTTTTCAGTATATGTGTCGGCAAGGAAGATATACCTGTTTTTTGTAATTCGTTTGATCCCATCCTATATGTTTAGAGAACCGGATAGTCTTTACAGAAAAACTACATCAACTTGAAAATTCATTATATGTCATTAAATATGCTTACAAATTTATATAGGTGGGCTCCGAAAGAGATTCATTCTGCTCTAGAATCATATGACTGAGTATCCACCTAATTCCATATCTTATTCATTCAATTGTACACAATTTTTCTCAACATTGCTCGATCGCACTAACCTCGATTAATTATCCATAAACTCGATCCAATTTTCATTCAATTTTACTTCATTCATATAAATAACTAGGTCATGCTCAATATTATAAGATTAGACTCGGTACCACTGATTATCTGCGTATTCCATCTAACTTGTTCCCATTGTAGTCAATTTTCCCTTAACATTATTACTAAATTACACTTATGTTGACTAGTTATCCATAGATCCAATGCAGTTTAAACTCAATTTTACTCCATTCCATGAAAGTAACTAGATTATGCTCAATATCATCGGATTAGACTCGGTATTATTAACTATCCACCTAATTCCATCTAAATCATTCAAATTTGCTAAATATTACCATATTAAACTCGGTATGGTTGATTATCCGCCTAATTCATCCCAATGTACTCAATTTTTCCTAAACATTATTTTATCACGGCAGATTGACTAGTAATATGGATGATTTCGCATAATTTCATCAATTAATTTTAATTACACTCGGTATTTACTGAACATTACTAGATCGCACTTATATTGACTAGTAATCCATAAACTCAATCCAGTATAATTTAATTTTACTCCATTCCACCAAAATTACTAAATCATGCTAAATGTTACCACATTAGCCTCACTATCACTGGTTATCCGCCTGATTCCATCTGACTCATTTCGGTTGACACATTTTTCCTCAATATTACTAAATTGCACTCACCCTGACTAAGTATTTCAATCTAATTCTATTATGTTTCATCAAAATAACTTGATCATGCTCGACATTATCCGTTCAAACTCGGTAACTGATTGTTCGCCTAATTCCATCTAATTTATTCCAAGTCTACTCAATTTTTCCTCAACGTTACTAGATCACACTTAGGTTAAATATTTGCCCGTAAACTTGATTCTATTTAACATAATTTTAATTGATGAATTAAATCCGTGCACAAACTCGGTAAGACCGATTATTTGCAAAATTCCACCTACTTCACTCCAATTATACTAAATTTTCCGTCAATATTACTAGGTCGCTCGTTCCTTGACTTATTAATCAAACATGACATCGCTTGACTAATTATCCATCAAATTCCATTTCATTCAGTCCAATTGAACTCAATGTTCACTCAATATCATGATAATACTTGCATTTGTTAATTATCCATAAACTGAATCCAATTTTACTCAATCTCAGTCGCTATATTTATTTGATCCCATTGGATATACATAGAAATTCACATAAGTCGATTCCAAGAAAGATTCCGGTGATTTTAGATTTCTTTGGCTTGTGTTGGGTGAGCTAAAAAATTTACATAAAATTGAGATAGAGAGCAACTGTGTACTGCGCGAACGTTTGCTTGTCCGGATGGTCCTGGGATGGACGGTTTAGATTAGTGAGTAGAAAGTCAAGGTATCAACATTATAACGTGGCGCATATTTATTGGTTTGTTATCAAACAATTGATGCATTAAGATGCATGGAAACCTATTTTTTTTGGAAAATGAATGAAAACCTATTTTCACGTCTCTCTCTATATCCGCACCCACACTTCCCTTCTCATCTCAATCTGCCTCCGCCTGAATATCGAAGATGCGGAACTTTGCAAAAACCCTAACAACCAAACACTATCATTTATGTAAGTTCAATCCAAAATCTCTTACCTTTCCATTGCGAAAACCAAATCCACTGAAACTCCAATCGAAGCGAAACCAGAAAAACTGATTTACCTAGAAGTTGTTTTTCATCTCCTGCAAATCAAACAAACAAGCGACATTCAGGGTTAGTTAGTCCCTCTCTATCTACCGTTCTTCACGTCTCCTATAACTATCTATCGATTTACATTTTACTGTTCTTATCTCTTTTTAGATTCATAAGAGATGCCCTAACTTCATCAATTAAAGAGGAAGAATAGATGAAACCCTAACTTTTATATTCAATTGGATTCCTATTCTTCCTCATGAAGTCAATTTTCATCCATTCTGTTGATACGAGTTTAGTATTTCTTAAAGCTTTTTTTTACAAGCCCTAGTTTAATTCTCGCATCGATTCTTTTGAAGATTTGGTTTTTCTCCGTGTATAAGAAAGAATTTTAATTGAGTTTCCACTTAATATTTTCTTTGTTCGAATTTCACTGAAGAAAAATGGAGAAGAGATTTTGAAGAAGTTTTTAATAATACTTTGATTCCTCTTTATCATCACTTCCTAGATAAATCTGGAGATTTTGGTAATTAGTTCTTACATTTTCTGTTCAATTCATGTCCTTTACACCTCTTTGATATATAATTATAGTGAAGGCCCTTAAGGGAAGTCATCTTTTTGGATATCTATGTTCTCGTGCAAGTCATTAGAACTGAGATTTCTTAAACTAATAAAAGTGACACAAGTTCATGAATCCTTGTGATGTACTCAGTAATTAAATAATGAAAGGTTTATGACATTAGTGGTAATGAGGAATGGGAGTTGTGTCAGTCCAAATGTTGTAATTTCCTGACTACTTCACATATATTGTTGTCTTAGCTTTTATTGCTATGGGATTATCCGCTCGTTCATCAACTTGATGTTGGTGGATCTTATTGCCGAGCTACGTTCTGTGTTATGAAACCTAATTATCTTAGTTTTTGGTAGGATTCTGTAGGTTGGTAAATGATGGCATATTGTTTTTAAACAGCGTAATAATATTAGCTGTCAAAGTCAGTTTGTGTGCTTACGATGATTGTTAGTTAGTTTTGCCCGGCAACTGTAGTTGCTAGATGCCTACTGACTAGTATATTTCATTTTGTGAGAGTTTTTTGTTTGGTCAACTACCTTATGACATGTGACATTAGCATCTTCTAAGGTTAACCATTCATTTGAGGAAACTCTAAACTTGATTAACCCTATAGCGTGTGAATGCCAGTGGTCAAATGGGTTGGTTCTTGCGTGTCCATTCAAAAAACTTTTTCGGAAATATTTTCTTTTGGAGCTATGAAGAAATATCTTGGCCTTGAGCCCACTAGCCGTCGAAGAATGACCTTGTGCACCATTGTTGCTCTCTCGGTTGATAATTTTCATGGACAACAAGGTAACATTTGATTTGATAATAGTACTCTCTTTAATTATACGTCTTTTACACGTTTCATGGCTTGTATGTATTCTTTTCTCCAGGGGTGTACTCATGACATTTATTTTTTAAGTTTAGTCTAATACATCTCCTTTCAGTGTTCTCTTTTCAAATGTTAAAGTTCTGAATGTTCATCTCGTTTCTTTTTATGCTTTCTACATAGATTGGAATCTTACTACTGGAATTGGTTTAATACTTCTTGCTAATACAGAGTACTTCTGGGGTGCCGAAACCACCCCAAGCACAACATTAGATGCTCAATAGGCTGAAGCTAAATGCTCTTCTTGCAAGAATCATATGGGCTAGAGAGCTGAAAACTAATCCAAATCAATGGAGATTGAAGCTATTATCCGTCAATGGTTCTCAGTCTGGTGCTAAGTGGACTACCAATCCTGTAATAGTGGATTATAAATTTTATTTAAGTCTTTTCCAGTTCAATGCTTATAAGTTTGTTAACAGGTCCTGTAACCTTATTGTGTGCTTGTTTTTAAGTCCTTGATGAATGGTCCTCCTGGCATTTTGCTCATGTTAAAAGGAGCATGTGGTCTGTCATGTAATCACCTCTTAGCTTAATATACTACCCTTTATTATTCAAATAATAATAATATGTTTCGGTGTACTAGAAAATCGATATTCTCATTTTATTTTTGTTTGTTCAAAATACATTCTTATTTGAATTTTCTGTGCGTTTGGCATAATTTTGAGGTTTAAGCCATGACGCTGATTCTTACCTGTAACTATAAGTTGTCAATTGGCCACGTTAATCCCGGTTTAGATGACACCGATGACGACGGTTAAAATGATTCCATGTGGCTTAAAGGTACAAACTAGCCACATTGAAAGACTAATATGTATCCTTAAGGAATTTATCACCGGTTCCAATAATTCTCTGTGTCCCAAAGGTTAACAATCGCCATGTTTAAAACGATTCGTGTGTTTTTCGAAAATTTATCGCCATGGTGCTACAAGTCAACGTAACCATAAGTCACAAATTGGACATGATAAAATGAAATTTGCGTGTCTGAATAACAAAGAAAGATATGGTTCAAATGAAATTCATGTGGCTTTAAGGTAAACAATAGCCACATTTAAGTCAAATTGTGTGTCTAAAAGGATCCTACGGCCATGGTGATAGTGAAAATGCTTAACCACAAAAAAAAAATGAGTATCATATAGACACGGTTATAGAGGTATAGCCATGGTAAATCATATTTTATAGTCACTCAAAGTTTATGTAGCCATAAAGGTACCTCTTTGTCA
This sequence comes from Papaver atlanticum, assembly GCA_023531105.1. Classification (NCBI taxonomy): domain Eukaryota; kingdom Viridiplantae; phylum Streptophyta; class Magnoliopsida; order Ranunculales; family Papaveraceae; genus Papaver; species Papaver atlanticum. The sequence goes on along the minus strand of JAJJMB010004448.1, from coordinate 983,712 downwards.
CGGCACTTGATGCCACATTTTTGGGGTGAAAAAAATCCATGACCAAAAGCCTATGGACACGGTGATCAAGTGTGGCCTATGTGAAGATTTGTACTAGTGGCACAACTAGTATCACACAGGAAGTGTGGGGATTAGTTTTCCCAGTTGCTAGAGTTCTCCTTTATATTGTTTTCAAATCAGGGTTTGTAATCTAAGTTACATTGGTAACCAAGCATTCAATATTCACCATTAGATGAAAACCTGATTAGATTCAAGCTAATATCTTTCAACCGTTAGATCGAACTTAGCTTATTATACACAAATGAAATGTACCTTCATTTAGGTTTGAGTAACCGTACCTAAATGTGTACACTAGGTTGGCTCAATAGTAGTTAACCAAAGTTAGCTATATGAACACTTTTATATCAACCTTATTCATCTTAACCACAACTAGTTCAATTGACTCAAATGAAACTAGTTATAGAGTTGTTCAATTGTTATATTCTCATAGAAGTATACAAGAACACAATTGAAGCAAAATCGGTTTGATTCACTTGAATCAATTCATGAACATTATATCCACGGTTTGCAAAGATTGCATTCCTTATTAAATAAATGTATTAGTTCATGAACAAACCGATCCTAGAACAATAACCACTCAAGTATGCAAACGGGTATGCATACTTAAGTAGTCGGACTGAGTTTTGGTTCGCCAATATGCGAACGGGTACGCATACCACAAAACACAGCAGAAAATTCCGAACCCAATACCTTACGCAAGTACGCGTACCGGTATGTGTACTTAGGTACCCGGACTTTCACAACCGACAGGTACGCATACGGGTATGCATACTTTGGTTCCCGGTCATGGATTTACATATATGCAAGTACGCATACTATACTTATATCCACTTGTTCTAAACTCTATTTCAATCATTGAAACTTTCTTAGAGGATGACAATAGCTGTTTTCACACACTATTAGCATCAAAGTGATTTTCAAGTTATTGAAATAATCATGACGAAACATTCCAAGTCTATACAAAATGATTATACCACACAAACCATGTAAGATGCTACTCGACAATTTTCACATGATCATCTTTTGACTTTCGTCAAGAATACAAGATGAACTTGGTTGAAGCAAAAGCTTACCAACACATATTTCGAGAAATATGTAAGCGAGTTAAACTCTGTTAGAGCATTGCTGTCGAAATGGCATGTGTTGCTATCTCAAGCATGTTTGTCAATTTAGTGATCAAAACTATAAGTCTTGATTTCTAGCCTATTTATAGATGTCTCGGAATAGGACATAGATTGTGTAGTTGAGCTAAGACTTCACGGCGTTCATCATTTGAAGACAAAGAACTACTAAGGTGAGCTTGTGGAACTTCATCGACAAAAGGTATAAGGAGACTTAAACTCATCTATCACTAGGAAAGTCTATTTCTACTCTATCTCCTATATTGAGACATAAGTCGTATTTACGATATAGTTTTCTATTATACACATTTGAGATTTCGAGCAGAGTTTATCTCGTTTACATATTTCTCGAAATATGTGTTGGAAAGCTTTCCCTTTAGCCATGTTCATCTTTACTCGTGACGAAAGTCATTTTGACATTTAAATTACTTGAAAATTGCTTTGATGAAAAATAGTTTGTGAATAACAACTATATAACATCCTCTAAGAATGTTTCAGTGATTGAGATGAAGAGTTGATATTATGTAACCATCTTTGGATATAAGCATATATAGTGTGTTCGCACATTAGTGTATAAATCCATAAATCGGGAGCCAAGTGTATGCATATGTGTGTATACGAAATTGGTGAAGGAGACAGGTAAAGTATGCGTACCCGTACGCATACTGGCGGAAGTTTTCACCCGAAAAATTCTGTTGAGTTTGGTTTTGACAAACTTTTAACTAGTCACCTTAAGTACGCGTACTGGCGGAAAGTTTTCACCCGAAAAATTCTGCTGAGTTTGGAAACTAAACCAACTCAAATCCGGTTGCTTAAGTACGCATACCCGTACGCATACTTAAGCTGGTTACTTTATCAAATCGGTCAGTTCATGAACTTAAACATTTAAATTATAAGGAATATAATCTTTGCAAACAATGGCTATAATGTTCATGATTGATTCAAGTGAATCAAACCGATTTTGTTTCAATTGTGTCTTCCATGCAATTGAACAACTCTTCAACTAGTTTCATTTGAAGTCATTTGAACTAGTAATGGTGAAGATGAATAAGGTTGATATGAGAGTAATCATATGGCTAACCTCGGTTAACTATTTGTGAACCAACATGGTGTACACGTTTGGGTACGGTTACATAAACCCAAATGAGGGTACATTTCATTTATGTGTAACAAGCTAAGTTCGATCTAACGGTTGAAAGATATTAGCTTGGTTGAATAAGGTTTTTCATTTAACGGTGAATATTGAATGCTTTGTTACCAAGGTAACTTGGATTGCAAACCCTTATTTGAAAACTATATAAAGGGGAACTCTAGCAACTGGGAAACCTAATCCCCACACCTCCTGTGTGTTACTAGTTGCATAACTAAAGTCGATTCTCCTTTAACCTTAGGTTTTTTCTCGAGACCCTGTAGGTTAACGACTTAAAGACTTCATTGGGATTGTGAAGCCAGACCGAACTACTTTTCTTAGAGTTAAGTGATCTGATCTTGTTGTATCTATCGTATGAGTACAATTGTAAGATTGTCTTGAGATTAATATCTCCGATAGGAAAGATAAAAAAAGTAATTACAAACTTCTTCGTCTCATCGTTTGTGATTCCACAATATCTTGTTTCGCTAGTCGATTAAGATTATTGTGAGGTGATTGATAATACTAGGTTGTTCTTCGGGAATATAAGTACGGTTTATCAATTGGGTCCTGTTCACCTTGATTTATCAAAAGACGGAACAAAAACTCTTGAGTATTTCTGTGGGAGACAGATTTATTCAATCCTATAGACTTTTCTGTGTGAGACAGATTTGTTTATCAAGTCTTCGACTTTGGGTCGTAGCAACTCTTGGTTGTGGGTGAGATCAGCTAAGGGAATCAAGTGCGTAGTATCCTGTTGGGTCAGAGACGTAAGGAATGCAACTGTACCTTGAATCAGTGTGAGATTGATTAGGGTTCAACTACAGTCCAGTCCGAAGTTAATTGGTAGTAGGCTAGAGTCTGTAGCGGCTTAATACAGTGTGGTGTTCAATCTGGACTTGGTCCCGGGGTTTTTATGCATTTGCGGTTTTCCACGTTAACAAAACTTATGGTGTATGTGTTATTTCTTTTCCGCATTATATTTTGTTATATAATTGAAATATCACAGGTTGTGCGTTGGGATCAATCAATTAGAATATCCAACCTTTGTTTGTTGATTTACATTGATTGACACTTGAACATTGGTCTTTGGTACCGTTCAAGTTGTTTCACATAATAATCAGGCTCGCGGATTTCTATCTGTTTGATTTGCTGATTACATTGTGAAACAGAGATATTGTACTCTTTGATATACTTTACTCTAGATTGAGTCTGACTATCTAGTTGATTCTCTAGAAAGTATATTGGAGTAAGTCCTCTCATATTGCCAAACGAATTGTTGGGTGTGGTTGTTAGACCCCCGCATTTTCAAGTGGAAATTATATTAATACCCCTCTTTTTCATGGATTTTCACAAATACCCTTATCGATAATTAATTATACCCCTCGTCTTCTAAAATGTAATTCATTTAATTTTGAATCATATAAATACCTTTTCAATATTAATAAAAATTTAGATGAAATCATTTTATTTATTATCTCACATGTTGGTGGTGGTGGTGGTGATGCCGGCGGTGGAGGTGGTGGTGCCACCAGATTTTGGGATCAACTTTTGTTGTTGACACCAAATTTTTGTGTCAACTTGGGTTGTTGACACGTAATATTTACCTAACTAATTTCCGAGTTTTCAATTTTGGTAACAATTTGGGTTGTTGACAACAGATATGATATCAACTTTGGTTGTTTTGGTGTCAACTTCGGTTGTTGATACAAAAATCTGGATCAACTTCGGTTGTTGATACAAAAATCTGGACTTAACTTATTTCTAAATTTTCAATTTTGTTATCAACTTGGCGGCAACGGTGGTGGATTTGGATGCGATGGTGGTCGCGATGGCGGTGGTGGTAGTGGCGGCGGTGGCGATTAGTGGTGGAAAGCTAAAGATCTTTGATAATGAGCATACATCCAAAATTGGAAAGGATGTTGCCTTCAAAGCACAAAGAAACACTAAATTACTTGACAAAGGTAAAAGTGTTTGCGCCTCTGAGGATGATTTTTCTGAGGCTGATTCATCAGATGAAGATCTTGACAAATCAGTCTCGTTGATCACAAGACAGTTTAGAGATCTCTTATTAAAGAGAAGTAAACAGTTTTCCAGAGAAAAACCTAAGTCACCAGTTAAACCTCACAATCGCATTCCTCCTAAAAACAGGGATGCTGACGAGGCTGATGACGAGGATATGCCACAGTTCTTTAAGTGTAAAGGTTTTGGTCATTTATCCAATGAGTGTCCAAACCGTAGAAAATACACTGGGAACAAAGGTCTTGCTGCAACCCTTGATAAAATGTCTGATCACTATGATTCTAATGAAGACGAAAAATCAAGTGTTGCACTTCTTTGTGAAGATATTGATTTTGATAATTGTAGCAATACATACATCAATCTTGATATCCTTCCAGAAAAAGATTCAACCAATCTGGAAGAAAAAATTAACCTTTCTGTTGGAAACTCTCTGTCTGATTTTTTAGGTTACAATCCGTGTCTAGCTGCTTGCACATCTCGGGCATCTGAATCATCTTATCCATTGACATGCTCTTATTGTTCACTCAAAGGTCATGAACTCTCAAAGTGTTTCAAGTACAAACACAAGATGAGATATGTCAATAAACTTCAACGAAGAGCAAATCGCCTGGCAAACAAGCTTAAACTTGTTCAAAAAAACCGCCGAGGTATGTAATATTTTATCTTCTTCAAAGAACTTAGTTTCCAAAGATAGGTCAAGACCACTAGAAAAAAGAGTATGGTCTAAACAAGTTGATAGACAGGGGTCTATGAATTCCTCTCAAAAAGGTTATGGTGGACAGATTGTTGTTCACCGCAGCACAACTTGATTGTGTTGTTTTTGTGCATCTTGTCTCATGTGCCTGATTAAAAGAGACAAGATTGTGTACACCTTAGGCTTTAAGAAAAAAATATATGCTTTTGTTTTCTTAGATTTTCCGTTTTTTTTAGATTGGAATTCTTTCATGTTGAAAGGGACTTCCCTGTTTAATCAATAAAAGAGGGTTATTCTCGACAATTCTACTCTCTTTAGGGTTGTGATTGTGCGTGTGTGAACCTGTGTGTCTAAAGGTTCCGTAACCCTACATTCCTTTTTCCTTCTCTAAAACTCTTTTCATCTTAAGATTGCATGTTGAGTTTAAATTGTGATTTCCTCTCACAAACCCATACACGTATGGATACTCCAAGCATCATGTCTTCTGATGGAAAAGATGTTAATATGATTGTTAAGCCATCAATCATGAAGGAAAAATAAAAATCTCCGTTGGCTCCAACTTTGAAAAGAAAAAGAAGGAATATGAGGAAGCCAAGAGCTGTTCCTTCAAATTCTCAGAAGTTTTCCGGTGTTCTTGAAGAGTTGAAGGAAACAAGGAAGGAGATTCAGCAAATAAAGGCTCTTGTTATGAGAACTCTTGAAATTCATAAGGCCCTGGTTCGACATCATCAGCCTAGAAGGTTTGTTGGAATTAACTCCTTTCTCCATGAACCTTGTGTTCCTATGGATGTTGACGACAAGGAGTTCGGGGACGATAAAGAATTCTTCAGAGGTCTCAATGTCTAGTAAATCTTCTTATGAGAATTTATTTCTTGTGTTTTTAGAAGAATAACTAGGGTTTGGAATAGCCATTATTGTGATTACACATAGCTATATCCAATGTTTTCATCTTCATGTTTTTTATATTTATTTATTTAAATTCTAAGTCTTTTGGAAGATGATTTTTGTAATTTTAATCTTTATGATTTTATATATTGCAAATTGTTATGGGATATGTTGTGTACGTCCGTGAACTGTGATTGTCCCATACTTGTTCAAAAGTTATCTCTATTGTATGTTGATATGAAAGTATTGATAAAAGATAGAATGAACTTTTGACAAACAAAAGTTAAAGCCTTTATGTCATTATTTTGATAAAATAAAGGATAAAACTTTTGTTTACAAGGATTAATCCTATTACATGTCATTGTGCAAATAGTGATGAAAGATAGAATGAATCTTTGTCTATTCCGCAGTATTGGTCAATCTCCGATCCACATTTTTGTGTATGTACTGTGTTGCTCCATAAGTTTTCTTATGATTGAGCATGACCGATTGAATTTATCATTCTCATGGTTTATTTAGTTGTTTTGCTCCGTAAGTTCTCTTATGTCGAGCATGGCCAATTGAATTGATCACCTTCTTGTGGTTAATTTAGTTGTGTATTCCTATTGAATTAATCATGGGTTCTCTTGTGGTTAATTCAATTAATTGGATACAAATTCATGTTTTCATGTGATTTGGTTATATCCAAAGAAATCCTTCTTTTCTTGTAAAAGCAAGGTCGCCTTTGTTGTTCTTTCGGGAATGACATTTAATGGGGGAGATTTCTTTTGAACTTGTGCTTAATTTCTATATCTTTGTAGGGAGTGCGGCTGTGGAATTTTTTAGGGGTTATCTTGTATCTTTATAAAATCCTTGATGAATGCATTTAGCTTCGGCTATATGATTGCATCTAAATTTGTTGGTATGTTATTCGCTTTTGGTCATGAAGTATCTCTATGAAAATTTCATTAGGATCCCATTAGTTTTCGTACCTTTGCCAATTTTATTGACAAAAAGGGGGAGAATTAATGTGTAGTTTCATACTACAAATACATATGGTTTTCGGATCATTATGTAAGGGGGAGTGATTTTCATGTGAGATGAAAGTATTGACTAAGGGGGAGTGATACATATCACCATAGTATTGTTGTCAAAGTTGTGATACAATTTAACTTTTATGCTGTGTAATAATACTATGACACTGTTTAACAATGATTGAGAGCATTTTTTTTCTCATTGTTATCGCTACGGATCCTCAACAACGATGATGCTAAACTTAAAACCTTTGGAATCATTGGAGTACTTGGAAGTGACGAAGATTTCGAGTCGTGTTGAAGATGCCAAGGAGATCAAGCATTTGGATGAGAAGCTACAATTTTTATTTATTTTTGTAATCCATATGTATTGATAGTTTTGTCACTAAAATTGACAAAGGGGGAGATTGTTAGAGCATTGCTTGGTCGAACTCACATGCGTTGCTATCTCAAGCATGTTTGTTAATGTTAGTGATCAAAACTATAAGTCTTGATTTCTAGCCTATTTATAGATGTCTCTGACTAGGACATAGATTGTGTAGTTGAGCTTAGACTTCACGGCGTTCATCATTTGAAGACGAAGAACTACTAAGGGGAGATTGTGGAACTTCATCGACAAAAGGTATGTGGAGACTTAAACTCATCTATCACTAGGAAAGTTTATTTCTACTCTATCTCCTATATTGAGACATAAGTCGTATTTAGGATATAGTTTTCTATTATACACATTTGAGATTTCGAGCTGAGTTTATCTCGCTTACATATTTCTCGAAATATGTGTTAGCAAGCTTTCGCTTTAGCCATGTTCATCTTTATTCGTGACGAAAGTCATGTTGACATTTCAATTACTTGAAAATTGTTTTGATGAAAAATAGTTTGTGAATAACAACTATATAACATCCTCTAAGAATGTTTCAATGATTGAGATGAAGAGTTGAGATTATGTAACCATCTTTGGATATACGCATATATAGTGTTTGAACATTAGTGTATAAATCCATAAACTGGGAGCCAAGTGTATGCATATGTGTGTATACGAAATTGGTGAAGGAGACAGTTAAGTATGCGTACCCGTACGCATACTGGCGGAAGTTTTCACCCGAAAATTTCTTCTGAGTTTGGAAACTAAACAACCTCAAATCTGGTTGCTTAAGTACGCATACCCGTACTCATACTTAAGCTGGTTACTTTATCAAATCGGTAAGTTAATGAAGTTAAACATTTAAATTATAAGGAATGCAATCTTTGCAAACCGTGGCTATAATGTCCATGATTGATTCAAGTGAATCAAACCGATTTTGTTTCAATTGTGTCTTCCATGCAATCGAACAACTCTTCAACTAGTTTCATTTGAAGTCATTTGAACTAGTTATGGTGAAGATGAATAAGGTTGATATGAGAATAATCATATGGCTAACCGCGGTTAACTATTTGTGAACCAACATGGTGTACACGTTTGGGTACGGTTACATAAACCCAAATGAGGGTACATTTCATTTGTGTGTAACAAGCTAAGTTCGATCTAACGGTTGAAAGATATTAGCTTGGTTAAATCAGGTTTTTCATTTAACGGTGAATATTGAATGCTTTGTTACCAAAGTAACTTGGATTGCAAACCCTTATTTGAAAACTATATAAAGGAGAACTCTAGCAACTGGGAACCCTAATCCCCACACCTCCTGTGTGTTACTAGTTGCATTACTAGAGTCGATTCTCCTTTAACCTTAGGTTTCTTTTAAAGACCCTGTAGGTTAACGACTTAAAGACTTCATTGGGATTGTGAAGCCAGATCGAACTACTTTTCTTTTAGTTAAGTGATCTGATCTTGTTGTATCTATCGTACGGGTATAATTGTAAGATTGTCTTTAAATTAATATCTCCGATAGGCAAGATGAAAAAGTAATCACAAACTTCTTCGTCTCAAAGTTTGTGATTCCACAATATCTTGTTTCGCTAGTCGATTAAGATTATTGTGAGGTGATTGATAATACTAGGATGTTCTTCGGGAATATAAGTCCGGTTTATCAATTGGTTCCTGTTCACCTTGATTTATCAAAATACGGAACAAAAACTCTTGTGTATTTCTGTGGGAGACAGATTTATTCAATCCTATAGACTTTTTTGTGTGAGACAGATTTGTTTATCAAGTCTTCGACTTTGGGTCGTAGCAACTCTTGGTTGTGTGTGAGATCAGCTAAGGGAATCAAGTGCGTAGTATCCTGCTGGGTCAGAGACATAAGGAACGCAACTGTACCTTGAATCAGTGTGAGATTGATTAGGGTTCAACTACAGTCCAGTCCGAAGTTAATTGGTAGTAGGCTAGAGTCTGTAGCGGATTAATACAGTGTGTTGTTAAAATCTGGACTAGGTTCCGGGGTTTTTCTGCATTTGCGGTTTCCTCGTTAACAAAACTTATGGTGTTTGTGTTATTTCTTTTCCGCATTATATTTTGTTATATAATTGAAATATCACAGGTTGTGCGTTGAATCGATCAATTGGGAAATCCAACCTTTGGTTGTTGATTGAAATTGGTTGATCCTTGAACATTGGTCTTTGGTACCGTTCAAGTTATATATCTTATATTCAATCGGGATCGCAAATTTTTATTTGCTGATTGCAGATTGTGTTAGAGCATTGCTCGGTCGAACTCCCAAGCGTTGATATCTCAAGCTTGTTTGTCAAATTTAGTTGTCAAAACTATATGTCTTGATTTCTAGTCTACTTATAGCTAAGTCTCGGACTAAGATAGTTAAGTGTAGTTGAGCTCCAGACTCCACCGCGATCATCATATGAAGACGAAGAACTACTCAAGGAACCAGTGGAACTTCATCGACTAAAAGGTATGTAGAGACTTGAACTTATCTATCACTCAATAGTCTATCTACTCTATCTCCTATTTTGAGACAAAAGTCATATAAGTATATAGATTTCAATTATACATATTTGCTATTTCGAGCCGAGTTTATCTCGCCTATCTATTTCTCAAAATATATGTTGGTAAGCTTTCGCTTTATCCAAGTTCATCTTTACTCATGACGAAAGTCATGTTGACATTTCAATATCTTGAAAATCGCTTTGATGAAAAATAGTTTGTCAATAACAACTATATAACATCCTCAAAGAATGTTTCAATGATTGAAATGAGAGTTGAGATTATGTAACCATCCTTGGATATAAGCATATATAGTATGTTTACACATTAGTTTATAAATCCATAAACCGTGAACCAAATGTATGCATATGTGTGTGTACAAAATTTGTGAAGGAGACCGGTTAAGTTTGCGTACCCGTACGCATACTGGCGTAAGTTCACGTCCATGAATATCTGCTGAGTTTGAGAATTGACAAACTCTTAACCAGTCACCTTAAGTATGCGTACGGGTACGCATACTGGCGGAAGTTTCCGTCCGAGAATTTCTGCTGAGTTTGGAAAACAAACCAACTCAAATCCGGTTGCTTAAGTACGCATACTTAAGCTGGTTACTTTATCAAATCGGTCAGTTCATGAGCTTAAACATTTAAATTATAAGGAATGCAATCTTTGCAAACCGTGGCTATAATGTTCATGAATTGATTCAAGTGAATCAAACCTATTTTGTTTCAATTATGTATTCCAAAAGATCTAAGCAATTGAACAACTCTCTAACTAGTTCTTTTGAAGTCATTTTAACTAGTTGTGGTGAAGATGAATATGGTTGATATGAAACTTCTCATTTGGCTAACCATTTGGTTAACTATTGTTGAACCAACTAAGCTAACACGTTTAGGTACGGTTTCCCAAACCAAAATGAAATACATTTCATTTGTGTATGACAAGCTAAGATTCGATCTAACGATTGATTGATATTAGCTTGAATCTAATAAGGTTTTCATCTAACGGGTAATATTGAATGCTTTGTTACCAAGGTAACTTAGATTGCAAACCCTGATTTGAAAACTATATAAAGGAGAACTCTAGCAACTGGGAAACCTAATCCCCACACCTCCTGTGTGATACTAGTTGTGTTAAGCTAGAGTCGATTCTAATTTAACCTTAGGTTTCTTCTCGAGACCCTGTAGGTTAACGACTTAAAGACTTCATTGGGATTGTTAAGCCAGACCCAACTATTTTCTCTGTAGTTGCGTGATCTGATCTTGCTGTTTCCATCGTACGAGTATGATCGTAAGATTGGCTTGAGATTGATATCTCCGATAGGAAAGATAAAAAGAAGTCACAAACATCTTTGTCTCATCGTTTGTGATTCCGCAAAATCTTGTTTCGCTAGTCGATTAAGATTATTGTGAGGTGATTGATAATTCTAGGCTGTTCTTCGGAAATTTAAATCCGGGTTATCGATTGGTCTTGTTCACCTTGATTTTATTAAAAGACGGAACAAAACTCGTAGGTATTTCTGTGGGAGACAAATCTATCTATTATCGTAGACTTTTCTGTGTGAGACAGATGTTTATTAAAGTCTTCGACTTTGGGTCGTAGCAACTCTTGGTTTTGGGTAAGATCAACTAAGGGAATCAAGTGCGCGGTATCCTGCTGGGATTAGAGGCGTGAGGAGCGCAACTGTACCTTTAATCAGTGTGAGATTGATTGGGGTTCAACTACAGTCCAGACCGAAGTTAGTTTGTAGTAGGATAGTGTTTATAGCGGCTTAATATAGTGTGGTTTTCAAACTGGACTAGGTCCCGGGGTTTTTATGCATTTGCGGTTTCCTCGTTAACAAAATCTCTGGTGTCCGTGTTATTTCTTTTCCGCATTATATTTTTTTATATAATAGAAATATCACATGTTGTGCGTTTAATCGATCAAATGGTAAATCCAACCTTTGGTTGTTGATTGAAATTGATTGATCCTTGAACATTGGTCTTTGGTACCGTTCAAGTTAATTTCTTTTGTATTCAATTAGACTCGCAGATTTCTGTTTGCTTGAGTAAGGATTGAATTGAGAAATTGAGATATAACTCTTTGATATACTTTTTATTAAGATTGAGTCTTACTGTTTAGTTGATTCTCTTAAAAGTATATTGGAGTTAGTCCATACAGATTGCTAAGCGAAATATTGGGTGAGGTTGTTAGACCCCCGCATTTTCAATTGGTATCAGAGCAGGCATACACGTTTAAAGACCTAATAAGTTTGTGTTTGTAACGATCTGATTCTATGGACAGAAGTGCCATCTCAATGAATGCACCACCAGATCCAGGGATTTCAGAATTCTCTTCCATGACAGATTTAATAAAGTTTGTAGAAGAAATTCTATCTAAACCTCCACCAGGTTTAAAATCCCTTGAAGTCTTTTCAGGAATCGAACAGAAACTTGAAAGCCCATCTTCTAATGTTGATCTATATCTCCAGAATAAACAAGAATCTCTTGATAATCTAAATCAAGTTATGATGAATAATATTTTTGTTGAGGTTGATATTGATTTGTTAATCAATGAGAGCAGTGCTCCTCTTCTGGGTAATCCATTTAGTTGTAATGAACTAGACAATTTACAAGAAGAGTTTAAATCTCAGTCACATGAGTATATCACCTCAAAGCATGAACTATTTTATTGCTCAATTCCTGATACTTCTTATCAAGATAGTAGTGTTGTCTTCACTTATGAAGAAGCTAGGACGTCTCCTTTTACCAAAAGAGTTTCCCTTTGCAATACTAAAAACTATCTGCAGAAACTGTTTTTTATAAGTTGGAAAAAGAGAAATCAGAAACACAATATTTTTTGGGTTCTCTTAAAGTTATTTGATAGACTTATAAAAACAATTTCCTGGGTGTTTCTCAACACTACAAGATGTAAGAGTTGTTGGAAAGAAACTCTCTCTTGGTGCCATGGTATGCATGATGTTATAAATCATAGGGTATTGTATCGTTGAGTTATGCTCCATACTTCTTAGTGCTTTCTACATTTTTTTTTCACTAAAACAAACATGCCCTTATGTCACACATGCAGTTCATGTACTATGAACTCATGGGAATAGATATTGTTCCAGTTCGAACACGTCATGTTTGTGTACCACCATGTGTCTCTTAAAAGAGAATGTTTTCTCCTCGTTCACTTCACCTTCTTCTTCAGTTCGAGAACTCGAGAGAAAAACCAACAGTTCAAGTACTAATCCCTCCTTCTCTTCTTGTTTCTTAACCATTTGATGTGGTGTTTTCACCATTAGAATCAGAGGAAGATTGTGCACGGTGGGTCAAAAACGGTTCTTGTTTTCATCCTCGTTTTGGAACTTCACCATTAACAAAAGTTAGTGTACAAAGTAAGTTTCTCAACCCTTCTTGTGTAATTGTTTTTACTTCATGGTGTTTAGGAAGAGAGCTAGTCGTGGTGAAAGTCCGGGTACCCAAAATCATGAGGAACCATTTCTTGACCCAAGCTTGAGAATTAAGTTCATGAACTCTAACCTTACAACCTTTGGAATCATTGGATTACTTGGAAGTGACGAAGATTTTGAGTCGTGTTGAAGATGCCAAGGAGATCAAGCATTTGGATGAGAAGCTACAATTTTTATCTATTTTTGTAATCCATATGTATTGATAGTTTTGTAACTAAAATTGACAAAGGGGGAGATTGTTAGAGCATTGCTCGGTCGAACTCTCATGAGTTTCTATCTCAAGCATGTTTGTCAATGTTAGTAATCAAAACTATAAGTCTTGATTTCTAGCCTATTTATAGATGTCTCGGACTAGGACATAGTTTGTGTAGTTGAGCTTATACTTCACGGCGTTCATCATTTGAAGAAGAAGAACTACTCAGGGGAGCTTGTGGAACTTCATCGACAAAAGGTATGTCGAGATTTAAACTCATCTATCACTAGGAAAGTCTATTTCTACTCTATCTCCTATATTGAGACATAAGTCGTATTTACGATATAGTTTTCTATTATACCCATTTGAGATTTCGAGCTGAGTTTATCTCGCTTACATATTTCTCGAAATATGTGTTGGAAAGCTTTCCCTTTAGCCATGCTCATCTTTAATCGTGACGAAAGTCATGTTGACATTTCAATTACTTGAAAATTCATTTGATGAAACATAGTTTGTGAATTAACAACTATATAACATCCACTAAGAATGTTTCAATGATTGAGATGAAGAGTTGAGATTATGTAACCATCTTTGGATATAAGAATATATAGTGTGTTTGCACATTAGTGTATAAATCCATAAACCGGGAGCCAAGTGTATGCATATGTGTGTATACGAAATTGGTGAAGGAGACAAGTTAAGTATGCGTACCCGTACGCATATTGGTGAAAGTTTTCCAACCAAAAATTTCTGTTGAGTTTGGTTTTGACAAACTCTTAACTAGTCACCTTTAGTATGTGTACCCGTACGCATACTGGCGGAAGTTTTCCAACCGAAAATTTCTGCTGAGTTTGGAAACTAAACCAACTCAAATCCGATTGCTTAAGTACGCATACTTAAGATGGTTACGTTATCAAATCGGTCAGTTCATGAACTTAAACATTTAAAACATAAGGAATCCAATCTTTGCAAACCGTGGCTATAATGTTCATGATTGATTTAAGTGAATCAAACCGATTTTGTTTCAATTGTGTCTTCCATGCAATTAAACAACTCTTTAACTAGTTTCATTTGATGTCATTTGAACTAGTTATGGTTAAGATGAATAAGGTTGATATGAGAGTAATCATATGGCTAACCTCGGTTAACTATTTGTGAACAAACATGGTGTACACATTTGGACACGGTTACATAAACCCAAATGAGGGTACATTTCATTTGTGTGTAACAAGCTAAGTTCGATCTAACGGTTTAAAGATATTAGCTTGGTTGAATCAGGTTTTTCATCTAACGGTGATTATTGAATGCTTTGTTACCAAGGTAACTTGGATTGCAAACCCTGATTTGAAAACTATATAAAGGAGAACTCTAGCAACTGGGAAACCTAATCCCCACACCTCCTGTGTGATACTAGTTGTGTTAATCTAGAGTCGATTCTCCTTTAACCTTAGGGTTCTTCTCAAGACCCTGTTGGTTAACGACTTAAAGACTTCATTGGGATTGTGAAGCCAGACCGAACTACTTCTCTTGTGGTTAAGTGAGCTGATCTTGCTGTTTCTATCGTACGTGTACAATCATAAAATTGGCTTGAGATTTATATCTCCGATAGGCAAGATAAAAATTAATCACAAACTTCTTCGTCTCATCGTTTGTGATTCCACAATATCTTGTTTCGCTAGTCGATTAAGATTATTGTGAGGTGATTGATAATACTAGGTTGTTCTTCGGGAATATAAGACCGGTTTATCAATTGGTTCCTGTTCACCTTGATTTATCAAAAGACGGAACAAAAACTCTTGGGTATTTCTGTGGGAGACATATTTATTCAATCCTATGTACTTTTCTGTGTGAGACAGATTTGTTTATCAAGTCTTCGACTTTGGGTCGTAGCAACTCTTGGTTGTGGGTGAGATCAGCTAAGGGAATAAAGTGCGTAGTATTTTGCTGGGATCAGAGACGTAAGGAGCGCAACTGTACCTTGAATCAGTGTGAGATTGATTAGGGTTCAAATACAGTCCAGTCCAAGTTAATCTGTAATAGGCTAGAGTCTGTAGCGGCTTAATACAGTGTGGTGTTCAATCTGGACTAGGTCCCGGGGTTTTTCTGCATTTGCGGTTTCCTCGTTACCTAAATTCTTGTGTCTGTGTTGTTTCTTTTCCGCATTATATTTTGTTATATAATTGAAATATCATAGGTTGTGCGTTAAGATCAATCAATTAGAATATCCAACCTTTGGTTGTTGATTTACATTGATTGACACTTGAACATTGGTCTTTGGTACCGTTCAAGTAACTCCTCTTATATTCAATCGGGCTCGTATATTTCTATTTGCTGTTTGCGGATTGAATTAAGAGTTAGAGATATTGTACTTTTTGATATACTTTACTTTATATTGAGTCTGACTGTCTAGTTTATTCTCTAGAAAGTATATTGGAGTAAGTCCTCTCAGATTTCCAAACGAATTATTGGGTGTGGTTGTTGGACCCCCGCATTTTCAAATTGTATCAGAGCGGGCAAACACATTAAAGACCTTACAAGTCTGTGTTTGTAGCGATCTGATGATGCATAATCCTATCTCTAATCACGTATCACCAGTTCAGGAATGGTTGGCTAAAATCCTGATTCGGCTGAGAAGTCTGTCACATCTTTTTCGTCATCTAAACCCACTCTTAACTGGGAAGCTCGTCTTGACGAACAATTAGATAGACTCTCCAATGAGAGCGATTTAGAAGAAGGACAAGTTGTTGACGAAGAAGTCTCACAGTACATCCCTCTCTTTGATCATCTTCTAAAGAAAAAGAAGTCAGCATCCTGCTTGGCTGAATTTCTAACTCCTTTCTGCATTGAAACAGAAAATTGAGAAAACTCTTTAAGAGATATGATTGTAGGTATAGCTTACTACAAGCTACTCTAAAAAATCATGACGAAGATATATGTTCCAAAATTTTTGAACGTGATGATCTTCGTCAAAATCTCTTTCTGTTGAAAGAAAAACTTGCAGAAACTGAAGCAAGATATGTCTCTCAACAAAACTGTTTAAATGACAGAGAATTTTTTTTTCTCGCTCGAGAAAAACAATTGGAGACTAATCTTAGTGCTGCTCTTGAAAAGGTCAAAGCTCTGGAAGATAATTTAAATAAATTCAATTCAAGCTCTACAAAACTTTCTTCTATGCTTGGAGTATGTAAAGGACATCGTAATACACGTGGTCTGGGCTATAAAGGTATAAATGCTCCAAGTACTGATAAGATAAATTTTGTTAAGGCAAATGACCTTCTTCAACCTGCAACTAGAGATGTACAAGGTGATAATGTCCGTCAACCTATAAGGACGGCTCAGGTGAGAACGAAGGAAAACTCTCCTGTCAACTGCTATTACTGCGGAAAGAAAGGTCACATTGAAAGAAGATGTCACTTCCGTATACGGAATGAAAAACTTCACAACATTCTCATTTGGATGTCGAAAGAAGTCATTAAGCCTGTTCCTCAGTGTTCAGCAAAAAACTCATTCCACGATCATGAAGAATGTTGCAATGGAGCTTTTTATGATTATGAGCAGAACATTTCTTCTGTTCACAACTGTAAAAAGGACAGTGGTATATGGATGGATGATAATTCTGAAATACCTATAAGAAGAAAAATGTGTCGAAGAAAGAAAAACTCTTCAAACTTCTCTCTTTCCCTCACAATGATCTTGCTCCTCAATTCGATGTTTCTGACTACATTCACATCAACAATCGTGTTTCGGAACTCAAGACCAATATCAATGGTCTCAAGCGCAAGATCAAAAATGCGAAAAAAAGCAGATGATTCAGGTAACTCATGTTTGTCCCTTAAAAATTCTTTTGAATATGTGCATAAGAATTTCGAATTAGGTCAAGGGAGTAAAAAGGAATGTGTCAGTTCCTCTGATGAACATCTTGTTCATCACCATACAACTTGATTATTTTTCTGTATGTGTACCCTCTTTGAGGCCAAAAGGAAGATACACATATCTGCCAAGAAGACTCATTCCTCTTGACAAATGGTCCCTGTTGTATTTTGTTGTTTCTTAGGTTTTGATTCTTTCTCCAATAAGCCCTGCTCCGAACAACCTAATTGTTCGTATGATGCTCTCCTATTTGACAGTTGATGTTCAACCTTGAATTAACATGCCTACCATAACTTCAGAACTTGTTGATCGTTTTCCTTCTTGGGTCCGTGACCGTTGATCCCTGTGTCGCATCTGTGAACTCTGAGCACCCAAACAGTTACCAAACGTTGACAAATAACCCTAGGGTTTTCTTGTGAAACTAACAATATACATATATATCAAGCCGTTTTGGGTATATATTTTATATTGGTTCGGTAACGTCAAGTCTAACTTGAATTGGTGTGCACAATGGAAGGATGCAATACGGAAGACAAGTATGATGATGCCAATGCTTTTGAGCTTCACGAAGAACCAGTCTTCATTGTCTGTTATAAAGCAATTGATCATGAAAAAGACCTTCCAATCCAGATGTATGTTCAATTGGTTGGAAATCTTCTTCAAGATTTTGAGGTTGTTTGTGAACACCTTGAGATTGCATCAAAGAATCTGGCTTATCTGAAAAAGGAGATAAAGAAAGCATCTGATGAATTAGCACTTGTTCGTTCCTTGGTTGCTTATCATGTCTAAGTACTTTTGTCTAGTAAATCTTCTTATGAGAATTTTTATTCTTGTTTTTGTTTAGAAGAATAACTAGGGTTTGGAATAGCCATTATTGTGAATACACATAGTTATTTCCAATATTTTCATCTTCATGTTTTTAGATTTATTTATTTAAATTCTAAGTGTTTTGGAAGATGATTTTTGCAATTATATGATTTTATATATTGGAAATTGTTATGGGATATGTTGTTTACGTCCGTGAACTGTGACTGTCCCATACTTGTTCAAAAGTTATCTCTATTATATGTTGATATGAAAGTATTGATAAAAGATAGAATGAACTTTTGACAAACAAAAGTCTAAGCCTTTATGTCATTATTTTGATAGAAGAAAGGATAGAACTTTTGTCTACAAGGATTAAGTCTATTATATGTCATTGTGCAAATAGTGATGAAAGATAGAATGAATCCTTGTCTATTCCGCAGTATTGGTGGATCTCCGATCCACATTTTTGTGTATGTACTGTGTTTATCCATAAGTTTTCTTATGATTGAGAATAACCAATTGAATTGATCATTCTCATGGTTAATTTAGTTGTGTTGCTCCGTAAGTATCTTATGTCGAGCATGGCCAATTGAATTGATCACCTTCTTGTGGTTAATTTAGTTGTGTATTCCGATTGAGTTAATCATGGGTTCTCTTATGGTAAATTAAATTAAATTTTTGGATACAAATTCATGTTTTCATGTGATTTGGTTATATCCAAAGAAATCCTTCTTTTCTTGTAAAAGCAAGGTCGCTTTTGTTGTTCTTTCGGGAATGACATTTTATGGGGGAGAGTTCTTTTGAACTTGTGCTTAATTTCCATTTCTTTGTGGGGAGTGCGGCTGTGGAATATTTTAGGGGTTATCTTGTATCTTTATAAACTCCTTGATGAATGCATTTAGCTTCGGCTATATGATTGCATCTAAATTTGTTGGTATTTTATTCGCTTTTGGTCATGAAGTATCTCTATGAAAATTTCATTAGGATCCCACTTATTTTCTTACCTTTGACAATTTTATTGACAAAAAGGGGAGAATTAATGTGTAGTTTACACTACAAATACATATGGTTTTCGGATCATTATGTAAGGGGGAGTGGTTTTCATGTTGAGATGAAGTATTGACTAAGGGGGAGTGATACATATCACCATAGTATTGTTGTCAAAGTTGTGATACAATTGAACTTTGATGCTGAGTAATAATACTATGACACTGTATAACAATGATTGAGAGCATTTGTTTTTTCATTGTTATCGCTACGGATCCTCAACAACGATGATACTAAACTTACAACCTTTGGAATCATTGGAGTACTTGGAAGTGACGAAGATTTCGAGTCATGTTGAAGATGCCAAGGAGATCAAGCATTTGGATGAGAAGCTACAATTATTATCTATTTTTGTAATCCATATGTATTGATAGTTTTATCACTAAAATTGACAATTGGGGAGATTGTTAGAGTATTGCTCGGTCGAACTCGTATGCGTTGTTATCTCAAGCATGTTTGTCAATGTTAGTGATCAAAACTATAAGTCTTGATTTCTAGGCTATTTATAGATGTCTCGGACTAGGACATAGTTTGTGTAGTTGAGCTTAGACTTCATGACGTTCATCATTTGAAGACAAAGAACTACTAAGGGGAGCTTGTGGAACTTCATCGACAAAAGGTATGTCGGGACTTAAACTCATCTATCACTAGGAAAGTCTATTTCTACTCTATCTCCTATATTGAGACATAAGTTGTATTTACGATATAGTTTTCTATTATACACATTTGAGATTTCGAGTTGAGTTTATCTCGCTTACATATTTCTCGAAATATGTGTTGATAAGCTTTCCCTTCAGCCATGTTCATCTTTAATCGTGACGAAAGTCATGTTGACATTTAAATTACTTGAAAATTGCTTTGATGAAACATAGTTTGTGAATAACAACTATATAACATCCTCTAAGAATGTTTCAATGATTGAGATGAAGAGTTGAGATTATGTAACCATCTTTGGATATAAGCATATATAGTGTGTTCGCACATTAATGTATAAATCCATAAACCGGGAGCCAAGTGTATGTATATGTGTGTATACAAAATTGGTGAAGGAGACAAGTTAAGTATGCGTACCCGTACGCATACTGGCGGAAGTTTTCCAACCGAAAATTTCTGCTGAGTTTGGATTTAACAAACTCTTAACTAGTCACTTTAAGTATGCATACCCGTACGCATACTGGCAGAAGTTTTCCAACCAAAAATTTCTGCTGAGTTTGGAAACTAAACCAACTCAAATCCGGTTACTTAAGTACGCATACCCGTACGTATACTTAAGCTGGTTACTTTATCAAATCGGTCAGTTCATGAACTTAAACATTTAAATCATAAGGAATGCAATCTTTGCAAACAGTGGCTATAATGTTCATGATTGATTCAAGTGAATAAAACCGATCTTGTTTCAATTGTGTCTTCCATGCAATTGAACAACTCTTTAACTAGTTTCATTTGAAGTCATTTGAACTAGTTATGGTTAAGATGAATAAGGTTGATATGAGAGTAATCATATGGCTAACCTCGGTTAACTATTTGTGAACCAACATGGTGTACACGTTTCGGCACGGTTACATAAACCCAAATGAGGGTACATTTCATTTGTGTGTAACAAGCTAAGTTCGATCTAACGGTTTAAAGATATTAGCTTGGTTAAATCAGGTTTCTCATCTAACGGTGATTATTGAATGCTTTGTTACATGGGTAACTTGGATTGCAAACCCTGATTTGAAAACTATACAAAGGAGAACTCTAGCAACTGGGAAACCTAATCCCCACACCTCCTGTGTGATACTAGTTGCATAGCTAGAGTCGATTCTCCTTTAACCTTAGGTTTTTTCTCTAGACCCTGTAGGTTAACGACTTAAAGATTTCATTGGGATTGTGAAGCCAGACCGAACTACTTCTCTTGTAGTTAAGTGATCTGATCTTGCTGTTTCTATCATACGAGTACAATTGTAAAATTGGCTTGAGATTTATATCTCCAATAGTCAAGATAAAAAGTAATCACAAACTTCTTCGTCTCATCGTTTTTGATTCCACAATATCTTGTTTCGCTAGTCGATTAAGATTATTGTGAGGTGATTGATAATACTAGGATGTTCTTCGGGAATATAAGACCAGTTTATCAATTGGTTCCTGTTCACCTTGATTTATCAAAAGACGGAACAAAAACTCTTGGGTATTTCTGTGGGAGACAGATTTATTCAATCCTATAGACTTTTCTGTGTGAGACAGATTTGTTTATCAAGTCTTCGACTTTGGGTCGTAGCAACTCTTGGTTGTGGGTGAGATCAGCTAAGGGAATCAAGTGCGTAGTATCCTGCTGGGTCAGAGACGTAAGGAACGTAACTGTACCTTGAATCAGTGTGAGATTGATTAAGGTTAAACTACAGTCCAGTCCGAAGTTAATTGGTAGTAGGCTAGAGTCTGTAGTGGCTTAATACAGTGTGGTGTTCAATCTGGACTAGGTCCTGGATTTTTATGCATTTGCGGTTTTCCACGTTAACAAAATTCTTGTGTCTGTGTTATTTCTTTTCCGCATTATATTTTGTTATATAATTGAAATATCATAGGTTGTGCGTTAGGATCAATCAATTAGAATATCCAACCTTTGTTTGTTGATTTACATTGATTGACACTTGAACATTGGTCTTTGGTGCCGTTCAAGTTGTTTCATATAATAATCAGGCTTGCGGATTTCTATCTGTTTGATTTGCTTATTACATTGTGAAACAGAGATAGTGTACTCTTTGATATACTTTACTCTAGATTGAGTCTGACTGTCTAGTTGATTCTCTAGAAAGTATATTGGAGTAAGTCCTCTCAGATTGCCAAACGGATTGTTGGGTGTGGTTGTTAAACCCCCGCATTTTCAGAGCTAACTGCTCAGTTTTATGCAAACCTGCATGATCCCGACACTATTAACTTCTCATTCAAAACTATTGTCGAAGGAACAACTTTTATTGTAAACCGCCAATAAATTGTTGAACTGATGTGTCTGCCACTTTCTGGTGATTTCCTCTTTCCTCCTGCTGAGCACTTGAGACCTTCTTCGGAGGCGCTCTCAGACTTTCTTTTTGGTAAGAATGCTCCTCGGCGCGAAGGGAAATTTGATGTTCATGATGCTGATTTGTTCCTCAATGTTGCTGGAAAACTTCTTGTAGCTAACCCGATGCCCAACACTCTTGACAGACAACTGTGGACCAGACCTCTTACAGAACTGATCTATTTTGTTGTGGAAGGGAGGAACATTGATTTTTGTGGGCTTATTGTTCGACAAATGATAAGTGTCAGACAAATTCCAAAAAAGACTCCTGGATTTCCTTGTCTTATCTCAAGGATTTGCAGTCAATTTGGCATCGTGGTTGTTGGAACCAATCTTGGAGGACCAAAGGTCTTTACCATTAATAGCTTCAACAAGATGGCCAGAACTCCTGCGGCACCCAACTCCGAGTTCACTCGTCTTCAGCAAGAAAATGAAGTTTTGAGAGAAAAGGTGGAGTATGCTCATGAAGCTCATCTTGATCTGGCAGAGAAATTTTATGAGATTGAAAGAGATTATTATGAGTTGAGTGATTGATTTTTGTACCTGCCACAATGTTATCTTATTTATCTGCTAAACTTGTTATGTTTATCTACCTTCAAACTGTTGTTTCAATGGTTGTAATAACTCTTATGTTTAGCCTTGAATGATTTTATCTTTCAATTAAAATTGCTATATGTGTTAGATCCATATAAGAAGTACGGATAAAAGTGGTCAAAAGATATCTCTATTACATGTCAGTATGAAAGTATAGATAAAAGATAGAATGAAATTTTGACAAACAAAAATTGAACCTATTATGTCGTTATGCAAATAATTGATGGAAGATAGGATGAATTTTTGTTTACAAAGATTATGTCTATTATATGTCGTTATGCAAATAGTGATGAAAATAGAATGAATCTTTGTCTATTCCGCAGTATTGATATTCCCTGATCCATATTTTTATATATACACTGTGTGGCTCCGTAAGTCTTCTTATGTGAGAATTTCCAACTAGATTAATCATGAATTCTTTTATGGTTAATTTGGTTGAGTATTCCGATTAAATTAATCATGGGTTCTCTTTTGGTTAGTTTAATTGATATTTTTGGATACAAAATCATTTCCTTTTGTGATTTTTGGTGTCCAAAGAAATCCTTCTTTTTTCCTGAAAGTAAGGCAGCTCTTGTTGTTTTTTCGGGAATGACATTTTATGGGGGAGAGTTCTTTTTGAAATTGCGCTTAATTTCATATCTTTGTGGGGAGTGCAGCTGTGGAATATTATAGGGGTTATCTTGTATCTTTATAAACTCCTTGATGAATGCATTTAGCTTCGTCTATATGATTGCATCTAAACAAGTTGATATGTGCTTTTCTTTGGTCTTGAAGCATCTCCGTGGAAATTTCATTAGGATCCCACTAGTTTTCGTACCTTTGCCAATTTTATTGACAAAAAGGGGGAGAATTAATGTGTAGTTCACACTACAAATACATATGGTTTTCGGATCATTATGTTAGGGGGAGTGGTTTTCATGTTGAGATGAAAGTATTGACTAAGGGGGAGTGATACATATCACCATAATATTGTTGTCGAAGTTGTGATACAATTGAACTTTGATGCTATGTAATGATACTATGATACTGTATAACAATGATTGAGAGCTTTTGTTTTCTCATTGTTATGGCTACGGATCTTCAACAACTATGATGCTGAACTGAATATCTATGGAATCGTGGGAGTACTTGGAAGTGACGAAGATTTCGAGTAATGTTGAAGAACCAAGGAGATTAAGCATGTGGACGAGAAGCTACAAAGTTTATTTATTTTGTATTCCATATGTATTGATAATTTTGTCACTAAAATTGACAAAGGGGGAGATTGTTAGAGCATTGCTCGGTCGAACTCGCAAGCGTTGCTATCTCAAGCTTGTTTGTCAAATTTATTTTTCAAAACTATATGTCTTGATTTCTAGTCTACTTATAGCTAAGTCTCGGACTAGGATAGTTAAGTGTAGTTGAGCTCCAGACTCCACCACGATCATCATATAAAGACGAAAAACTACTCAAGGAACCAGTGGAACTTCAACGACTAAAAGGTATGTGGAGACTTGAACTTATCTATCACTCAAAAGTCTATCTTCTTTATCTCCTATTTTGAGACAAAATTCGTATAAGTATATAGATTTTAATTATACACATTTGCTATTTCGAGCCGAGTTTATCTCGCCTATCTATTTCTCGAAATACGTGTTGGTAAGCTTTCTCTTTAGCCAAGTTCATCTTTACTCGTGATGAAAGTCATGTTGACATTTCAATATCTTGAAAATCGCTTTGATGAAAAATAGTTTGTGAATAACAACTATATAACATCCTCTAAGAATGTTTCAATGATTGAAACTCAGTCTAGTATGCGGACGGGTACGCATACCACAAAATACAACAGAAAATTATGGACCCAAACCTTACGCTAGTACGCGTACCGGTATGTGTACTTAAGTACCCGGACTTTCACAAACCAAATGGTACGCATACAGGTATGCATACTATGGTTCTCGAACATGGATTTATATATATGCAAGTACGCATACTATGCTTATATCAAATTTTTCTAAACTCTATTTCAATCATTGAAACTTTCTTCGAGGATGTTATATAGTTGTTATTCACAAACTATTTTTCATCAAAGCGATTTTCAAGATATTGAAATATCAACATGACTTTCGTCACGAGTAAAGATGAACTTGGTAAAAGCGAAAGCTTACCAACACATATTTCGAGAAATAGATGAGCGAGATAAACTCGGCTCGAAATAGCAAATATGTATAATCGAAATCTATATATCTATAGGACTTTTGTCTCAAAATAGGAGATAGAATAGATAGACTTTTGAGTGATAGATAAGTTCAAGTCTCCACATACCTTTTGTCGATGAAGTTCTACCAGTTCCTTGAGTAGTTCTTCATCTTCATATGATGAACGTCGTGGAGTCTAGAGCTCAACTAAACTTTACTATCCTAGTCCGAGACTTAACTATAAGTAGACTAGAAATCAAGACATATAGTTTGGACAACTAAATTTGACAAACAAGCTTGAGATAGCAACGCTTGCGAGTTCGACCGAGCAGTGCTCTAACAGAACTCTAGCAACTGGGAAACCTAATCCCCACACCTTCTGTGTGATACTAGTTGCGACTAGTGTCGATTCTCCTTTTACCTTATGTTTTTCAAGAAATCCTGTAGGTTAACGACTTGAAGACTTTATTGGGATTGTGAATCCAGACCCAACTATTTTCTTTATAGTTGCGTGTTCTGATCTTTTCTTGTTCTATCATGATTGAATACTATCTTCTCTAAGATTTTCTCGAGAGTGATCTCCGATAGGCAAGATAAAAAGTAGTTACAAACATCTTCGTCTCGTCGTTTGTGGTTCAACAATATCTTGTTTCGTTTCCATACGATTAAGATTATCGTGAGGTGATTGATAATACTAGGCTGTTCTTCAGGAATATAAGTCAGGTTTATCAATTGGTTCCTGTGCACCTTGATTTATCATAAGACGGAACAAAAATCATAGGTATTTCTGTGGGAGACAGATTTATCTATTTCAATAAATTTTCTGTGTGAGTTAGATTTGTTTATCAAGTCTTCGACTTTGGGTCGTAGCAACTCTTAGTTGTGGGTAAGATCAGCTAAGGGAATCAAGTGCGTAGTATCCTGCTGGGATCAGAGATGTAAGGAGCGCAACTGTACCTTGTATCAGTGTGAGATTGATTAGGGTTCAACTACAGTCCAGTCCAAAGTTCATTGGTGGTAGGCTAGTATCTGTAGCGTCTTAATACAGTGTGGTGTTCAAACCTGGACTAGGTCCCGGGGTTTTTCTGCATTTGCGGTTTCCTCGTTAACAAAACTTATGGCGTCTGTGTTATTTTTTTTCCACATTATATTTTGTTATATAATTGAAATATCACAGGTTATGCGTTGAATCGATCAATTGGTAAATCCAACCTTTGGTTGTTGATTGAAATTGATTGATCCTTGAACATTGGTCTTTGGTACCGTTCAAGTTATTTCTCTTATTCAATCGGGCTCGCAAATTCCTATTTGTTGATTACGGATTGAATTGAGAATTAGAGATATTCACTCTTTGTTATACTTTTTTAAAGATTGAGTCTGACTTTCTAGTTGATTCTCTTGAAAGTATATTGGAGTTTGTCTATTCAGATTGCCGAACGAAATATTGGGTGTGGTTGTTAGACCCCCGCTTTTTCAATTTTTCATATACCTTTGTCCAAAAGGTTTCGGCATCTACCCTTACGAAGAATTGATTTTTAATTCGGGTTTCCGCGTACCATGCTTTGGTGATTGCCAAATCTTTATTTGAATCAAGTGAAGCCATTGTTTATGTAGGAGAGGTATTGGGAGAGTTAGAAATAGTAGATGATGATATGAGATTTGCTGGGTATATGTAAATAGGTGTGTGTTGTTTTGTAGAGAAATGAGTAGTTGAGGTATGAAATGAGTAGTTGTGGAGTATATGGAGTGAGAGGGAATAGAATGGGAAATTTTGGGGCAAATGGGGTCCAAGGATGAGGTCTCTATATATAGAGAAAGCCCCAACGACTATTTTATTTTGAAAAAAGTGAAGAATTTGGAACAATCGGTCTTCTCGAAGGTCCATTAAATCTGATTGTGTTTTTACGCCACCAAAAATCGATCTTTGTTGTTGCCAACATAAACCGATTAAAGACAAGTAAAAAAATTGAATTTTCACCGACACCAATCGGTTTATACAAATGTACATGTGATCTGATTCTAGCTTGAAAAAGATACAGAAAGAACAACATTTCTAAGGCATGAAGAATCAGATTATATTAACCCCACACATAAACTGATTCCCATATGACCCTAGACAATCGGTTTATGTTGACATATTGAGTAGACCGATTGTTTACCTGTGTTTGGAAAACAGAATTGTTGATCATGCATAAACTTGTTTCACGATACACATAATTATAATTAAAACTTTAAGTGCATTAAGTTCAAAGCGAGATCATCTAAAATATAAACCTTAACCATCCCAAAAGAGTGTTAAAAACTTCAAACTTAAACAACCAAGTCTTAAAACCTTAAACTTAAAAACTTAAAGAGAAGGAGCGCCAGCATCAGCACCACCACCACCAGGAGCGTTTGCAGAAGCAGCAGCGTCAAGAGCAGCAGCTTCAGCTTCAGCCATGGCTTGATATTGAGCAATTTCTTCCCACATACCTTCCAAATGTCTATGATGATCCCTCTCATCTGAAATCAAGTCTCTCCTTCTCCTAGTGAACCTATGACCTCATATAGCTCTTCCACTGCAAGCTGGTATATCAGTGCGAGGGTTTGTTCAAGACGGGTCTCACGCCCAAATGCAAACTTGTAGAGGCTTCTTTCTGGCACTGATTGTGGTGCCCTAAAAATATCCTCCAAGGTGAGCTCTCGAGTATAAAATGCTAGGTGTCCGAAGTCCATATCTACAAATAAAAAATAAAAATAAAAAAATCTTGTTAACAATCGGTGCATAACTAGACATATGTAATCCGATTCTAACCGCAAAAACATATAGGAATGTCAAACATAAAAAATTGGTTTATGTGATACATAAATAAAAACCAATTGGGAAACGAAATATGAAGAGACAATTTCACAATCGGTAAATTAACAAGCAAATAAAACCCGATTGTTGAATCGCAGGGTTAAAAAAAATTAATACCCAGAATCGGTTGATGTTCATGCATTTATAAACCGATTCTGACGATGTCTTTTCATATTCCGTTTACGAACCAAGAATCGGTCGATGCTAATCATCATATAAACCGATTACTCTGCATGCTCTTCATGGACGAAGAACAAAACCCAGAATCGGTTTATACGATATGGCAACATAAACCGATTCTGGGTAAGATAAGAGATTTTGGTTTTCAGAAATCGAAGATTTAAACATATAATCAATAAAGAAATGTAAATACTAGAACGGGTTGATAGAGATTTACCTTTTTCTTGGTTGGATCGAAGATCGTTGGAGAAGAGGATCAAAAAAAAAATTGATTAGGGTTTTGAGGATTTAGAAAGATTATGATTAAAATAGAAAGCTTTTTAGATTTAGATTTTATATTTTTGGATTTTACTGATAATGGTAATGGATTGTGTTAAAGGGCCCATGCCCATGGATGTGTGGTCCAAAACAAGAGTCTTTTGGTTTTCCTTTCTCCATGTATACAAAGATATGATATTCATGTAACCACATAACTCTTATCAATGAAATCCCTCTCTTTCTCTGTCTCTTTCTTTTTCCTTATTATATTCTACTGCAAAATGTTATTAGACACTATGCTCGTTGAATTTATTATTTTTCTTGGATTATCAAATCGTTAAATCAAGTGCTTTTGTTGTCGGATCCGCATTTCTATCTTCTTCTCGATCAAGTGCAGCACATTGGGTTTTCATGGAATCATTGGATCCGTCTCGGGAAGATCAATTGTAGCATGCATCTTGGTATTTTTATTTTTTCTTAATCATACGAGTTAAGAAGGTAAACCTAATCTTTTCTCTCTTTTTTTTTAATTGTCTTCTTGTGTTTTGTCTTCTCTTTGTCACATCCCCACAGAGAGTTTGTTTGCTATATTTTTTGTCTCCATGTACAAATATATACTGACATCCATCTGCTATTTTGGTTCTCATGGATTGATGATTTATTATTATTATATTTATCTTAAGTAATATCCCGTACAAGCTAAAATCCAATATCCCATAATCAATTGAACGATTAGATTTTACAATATATGTGTAATGTATGTGTCGTGGTTGGTTATGTATGTGATGATTGTCGCTTGGAATCTTCTCCAAAAAGAGGAGAAGGAAAGGTCCAACTCGGTTCGGTTCAACCCGGTCATGTCCGGTCCAACTCGGTTCGGTTCCGCTTTCCTGTTTTGACTGCTTTTGGGACGTGCCCGCCTAAGGCTGCCCGGTTTTGTCGATATACAACGGGAACCAAAATGCGAGGTATGTAACTAATGCGGGGTTTTTAAATTAAATATTCGTTGGGCTTATTTATTTATTTAGAACATGTCTAGTTCTATTTTCCCCCCCTTAAAATAAGTCCATATCGTATAAACGGTCAACTTAAATTATGATTGTTGATCTTGTTCATTAAGAATTTTGGTTTATGTTATTTAGTTCTCTTGAATATGATATTGGCTATAGTTGAATGATGTTTTTTTTGTTTAATTGGTTGTACCAACTCAATTCCAATGTATTTATTTGGGGTTTAGAAGTACTTGAGCACCATTATTGTGTACTTGATATTTTCTTCCCAAATTTGAAATGTTCCGTGGGATGCAATCCACTGGCTCGACTATTAAGAGTCGGTATTTTCAAAAGATACGTTGCAAATAAAATCACATGTATTCCAAATTTTGTGGAAGAACTCACAAAAGATGATATGATTCAGAAAATTTCCATTTCTCTACTTCATCCATGATACTAACGAACCAGTATATGTTGAAATATGACAACAAGAGAACTATCTTTAATAATCTATTCAACCTAAAGTAATTGGTTGAAATGTGTAGTGAGATTCTCTTGGCCTATTGAGATAAAGAAATTTCTCAAATTAAGCTAAATGTAGCAAAATTGAAAATGGAAAGAACCCCAAAGTAATAAGGGTTAGACGTAATGAATCATATAAAGCATGTGAAAAGGGACATATATATCATGAGACAAAGATGTATTTTCCCCCAGTAGTAATGACACCAAAGTACAGGTATCAGCTGAATATGGGATGAAACTAAGATGTAATCCTAGCTCCCATCATAAATGAAAGAGTTGGAAATGCACCTGGTCATAGGTGTTGATATATACAATGTAATGTATGTATCATAGTAGCAACCAATTTTCACATCAACTTTAATGGCAACAAGAACTTTGCCGGGCCAATTGACTATCTTATTCAGTTTAACTAGATCCAATATCTGCACCTATGGAATGAAAACACGAGACATAAATTCTCTAAAGCACTTGAGATCTATTGGGTGAAACGTAATATATATTCAGTCTAAAGTACTTGAGTTGAATCCCACTTTTATTACTCAATAAGGCCACACCACTTATTAAAACTCTCAAGACCTAAATGTCTAACTCATAGTTGTTTTTCTTCCACTAGCTTAAGGAATTTAAACTAGTTGTTGAACTATTTCCTTATAATGTGACTACGAGGATTGGATCATCGAACGCAACACTGCTCAAAAACAAAATTTGTTTTCAAGATAGAACAAAGACGTCACAAAATCTATATATGAACCGAGAGATAATCACAACTTGTTAAATTCCAAAAAAACCCATGCAAATGGATATCATGTGGAACCTGACTGTGATGATAATGTAATTGATTGCATCTTTTATAGTCACTAATGTATTTGGAAGAAAAATACTTTAGAAAGGCTAATGAGTCAATTTAGTGAAATGTAAATCACTATAGTATTAATTTGGATTATTGAATCCATATTGACTCCGACGATGAAATGTTGGAAATTGACTCATACAGACTTTGACATAACCATAAAGGCACTTTGGGTGTGACATGATGTTTCGTTTTGAAAGGACTCATACGTACATCGCTGTGTTTGAGTGGACGAGACAATGGGAAAAAGATTGACAGAATGCGAAGTAACGACATATCTCTCAATAAGTGTTTTCTAAAGTACCAGATGCACAACCCCCTCCTCCCTCCCATTATGCTTTTAAGTATGAGAGTATATCACTCATTTTACAAAGTCTTCAGTAAAACAGGATCGAGACCATCCTAAGATGCAAATGGTAAACAATCCATATTATAAAGATAACAAGGTGAAATTTCATGCAGAATGCAGACCATTAAAGTGACTTATGGCTCTGGTGAATGTTTTGACATTTTGGACTAGTTATAGTTCCCAAGAAATTTGCGTTTAAAAACTCCTAGCACATATTACACAATACAAAGTGCAAAGTCTCACCACCCTTATTAATGCTAGAGAATTTACATCAAATGGACTTGATGAATATTGCATGTTTAATAGGATCAATATAGAGCATCTTATACCTAATGGTCTCGCAGAGGCCACCATCAAAGGTTACAGACGGTGCCTGATGAATAGGTTATGCGTACCAACCTATCTTTTATTGCTTTGGGGATATGCAATATTACACGCATCTTACTTAATTCGTTTTTAGAACCCAATATTAGTCAACCTTTTCTGCGTACCAGTTGGTAACTGGATTTAAGCCTGACATTCGTGTTCTTACGCATTTTTGGTTGCACTATACATGTGCCATTACGACTCCACATCGTTCTATGATGGGTCTTCAAAACTGTTAAGTAGTTATGTTGGAAATAAGTTCCTAACAATTATCCGCATTTTAAAACTTTTGGCAGGAGATCTCTTACCGCTAGATTTGCGAGTTATCACTTTAATAAGACAGTCTTCCCGTCGTTAGGGGGAGATAAGAAAAAGTATTTTCTAAGGGAATGACAGGAATTGTCGTGGTGTGTTCCCACTGTGTCTCATATTGATTCTTGTACACCACAAATGTAAATGTGAAGTGATAAAGAATATTCGATTTTCAGAATGTACATTGATGTTGCTAAAGTGATGAGATCACACATACCAGCTGCAAACCTACCTGCAAAGTTACAAATACTCAATACGGGATATACACCACAGACTAAGGTGTTGCAACTACACTCAGTGGAAGTGCGGTTGAGACCGTGGCTCCATAAAGGAAGTTGGAAAGACCACTTTGTTCAAGCAATCCTCACCTAGAAAGGAAGTAGGTAAGTAAGGCACAACTTATTTATATCATCAGAAATCATCTCATAAGATTGTCTCTGAATATGTCCATGAATCAAACTGGAAGACGCTCCGAAGTTTTAAATGATTCTAGAGAACAATGAAATCCTGACGGATTATGAGAATGCATATGAGTCAATGGAAGGATCATGAGTGCACAATGATGATATAATCCATAAATAGTTGCTCCAGAAGTAGAGCACAATGAGATCGAACCATGCTTTATTTTGATTAATTTCAAATAAATAGCATATTTGGCCTACGTAATCCAGGTAGAACTTAAATCTTTGACAAATATACGGGTATTTGGTGTGGTAGTGCTAACTAACCCAGTGTAAAGCCTGTGGGACATATGTGGTTATTTGTCACAAAGTGTAGTGAGAAGAATGAGGTCTTAAAGTATAAAGAATCACCTTGTGGCGCGAGGTTCCTCACAAACCCCTGGATCGCTTACTCTTTTGAACATCATAATGTTCAGTTAATTAATTAGTTTGCTTGGTAGTTTCAAAAGAACTTGAAACATAGTAGATGTGGTTATATCTCTGGATATTTAGACTCAAAGATATTTTCAAAAGTGCATGATGGCCTTTTGCTTCCCAGGTCGAATGACTATAAACCACGGAGTGTGTTTGCAGTTACACTGGAACACTCACTTATTGATTTAAACAATCAGGCGGATGTGGTTTACCCGTCTAAGTGACTATTTGATTTGGAAGGGATAAACAAGTAAGGTTTCGTGCCATGCGTATTAAATAAGTTCTTGATTCAAAATTATAGCTATCTATGTCAACGGTATGGACATGATAAGTACTCTTAATGGAATAAGAGATCTTACAAGCTATTTAAAATCTGAATTTGAGATGAAAATCTTGGGAAATATTGATCTTATCTATGTTCTAAACTAGAAGACCGAGCTAGTGGTATATTATTCCACCAGTTTGCATATGTCCATTGTCAGGAAATTGAACAAGGACGTGCATGCTGCTAGCACTCTCATGATTAGTCAAGTTTCAAATGTACATAAATGACCAATTCGTCAAAAGGAAGATGACGAAGTTGGGTCAGGAGATGAACTTTCCTTATCTAAGTATAATAGACGCATTATTGTACTTAGCATAATGTACTCGACCAAATGTTACATCCTCAATGAACTTGTTAGCTAGATATAGCTCAGCGCCAACGCAACGTCATTGGAATGGTATAGTGAATGTAATCACATGCATAAAAGTAACCATTGACATAAATTTGTTTTATCTATGCAAAAACATAAAAAGGAATGCTAACGAAAGTGCAATCCAAAGGTTGTTGATTATAAAGGAACAATAATCTCTTCTCCAACGAAAGTAATCGGGGGAGATACGACAGACTATTTTCTAGGTCATTACCGATATTCAGCTTCGAAAAGTACATGACTAAAGGAACAGTCTGGAACAACTTTGAAAGTAATCAGGAGGAGATGCCGACATCAAGGGGAGGATCCAAGGATATGATGTCGACATAATTTACTTCGAAATTGAAGCTGTGTTGTACTCTTTTTCCTTTCGATCGAGAATAGTTTTTCCCAAAGGGTTTTGTTACTCGACAAGGTTTTTAGCGAGACAATACAAAAAGCATCAAGTATGTTGAACGTTGAAGACATAAAGATCGCGTTGATATTATTGAAAATATCTGAACCAAAGAAAAACACGATAGTCCGTTAAGCAACGTAACTTCCAGAATCAACAACATGGTTCTATAAACATCCAAGTCACCAAAATAAAGTGTGATAAACTCCTTTTGACTGCATTAGACTAATGAAAATTGTTTGACATCAGGGGGAGCATCTAATGGTGTGTTGAACTCTTTTCCTTCACCGAGGTTACTTTTTCCCACAGGGTTTTGTTGCTCGGCAAGGTTTTTAATGAGACAACAACAAACACCGGGAAGTAATTTACCAACTAAGGCTATTGTCTTTCCCACAAGGATTTTCTGCCTTAGGAGTTGTGAAGCAACTAGTCAAATTCAACGGAACAAAGTGATCATCTGCAACAGATCACCTTTACTTGTATCTGTCACGTTGTACTCTTTTCCCTTCGTCAAGGTTTTATCCCACTGGGTTTTCCTTGTCAAGGTTTTAATGAGGCAACATATTCGAGTCCAACTATGTTCTAAGTTTGCTTAATATTGTACTCTTTTATCTTTAGTTCAGGTTTTGTCCCTCTGGGTTTCCCTGGCGAAGTTTTAACGAGGCAATTAACTTAGACTCATCGATCTGTGAAGATCGTATTGCATGTGATGAACTACATGTAAAGTAAGAGACAACATGTGAAGTACTACATGTGAAGAGTTGTACCAAGGTTTTATCCCACTGGGTTTTTTCCTTGTCAAAGTTTTAGTAAGGCAATTGATTTCGGCACAAGTCATCAAGGAGAGAACGACATTTGAAGAACTATATTCAAAGCACTATATGTGAAGCACTATGTATAAAGTTTTGTTGTTGAACCACACAAGGGGGAGTGTTAAAGGGCCCATGCCCATGGATGTGTGGTCCAAAACAGGAGTCTTTTGGTTTTCCCTTCTCCATGTATACAAAGATATGATATCCATTAAACCACATAACTCTTATCAATGGAATCCCTCTCTTTCTCTGTTTCTTTCTTTTTCCTTATTATATTCTACTGCAAAAGATTGGTATTTATATGAGTTAGTTTTAGGAAATAATTTGGGTGCAAATCATACTTTTTGTGAGATTTGGCACCCTATAGCAATTTCATAAAGGTGGGAGAAAAATTTCATAGGCCCCTAAATAAGTGGGCTAGGCCCCGAACTAGCCAGGATGTTTAGTTGCTTACCAATAGCCTTTACTCTAATAAA
This sequence comes from Papaver atlanticum, assembly GCA_023531105.1. NCBI lineage: Eukaryota > Viridiplantae > Streptophyta > Magnoliopsida > Ranunculales > Papaveraceae > Papaver > Papaver atlanticum. Next base: position 948,817 of record JAJJMB010004448.1, on the reverse strand, counting down.
AAAGAAAAGTAGGAAATACTATATAGTCCTAGAAAAAATATAATCGAGTTACTTTGGTCATGTTGACCTAGTCAACTATCTATTTGGTCATTTTTTTAAATATACTCCCTCTGTCCCACTATTAGTTGACCTAGTAGTACAATTTAGAAATGATTTATCTCTCAAACTATACCACGGATATTCGTAAATTTTATATCATTGAAAAGCATTTTAAAACACCTACGTAACGAATATAAACATGAGTATCAAATGATATAAAATCAATTATTAATGGGACAAAATCTAAAAATAAATAGGTCAATTAATAGTGGGACGGACGGAGTATATTATTGTTTGGTCCTTAATATTATTGTTTGGTCATAGGGTTGACAATACCTATGCGTGGTGACGTCATCAATGATGTCACAGTATTTTAATAGTGGCAGAAATACCCTTTTTTCTCTTTTTTCCCACTCTTAATAAAGTTTAATAAATAAAAACTTAAAACGGAAATATATTTTGAACCACATGTCCAAAAATGATAAACTTTATATCTTCGGAAAGCCCTCGACGAGAGCTTTCCAACGAGTACCATTGTCGTTATATTTTGGAGCTTTTAATTTTTTACCTTATCTTTTAGCTAAAATACGAGTTCATTCTATAAAATGAACTACTTTAATGAACTACCATCCTAGCTAGTTCATTATAAAAAGTGAACTGATAGACGCATTTATGTGTCTATTTTCATCTCTTTTGTGTATACTGTTAGTACCCATTTCTGTACTAATTTTGGTATTTTATCCCTTTGTAGGTGTTTTTGGAGGAATAGGCTTTTGCGGCAAAATTGGCTCGAAAAGTTGTTAAAGGTACCTGGGAGGACATTTGCTATTCGGACTCTCATTTTGGATAAGGGGTAACCCATTTCCAAGCAGCTGCTAAGCACAGACCGGGACTGGATAGGGGGAGGTCACATTTCTTCTCAAAATTTCAAAACAGAAAAAGGCGGGAAAATTTGTTTTCAAAGAACATATTTCAGGGTTGGAATTGTGGACGACTTTTAAGGAGATTCAAGGGCTGATTTTCGTTGGGTTAACCCTGTTAAGGATAGACAGGCTTGGTATGAGCTGTAGAATCGATAAAACAGGGATAAAGATCAAGTTTTTACGAAACAGAGAGTTGCATATATTCTCGGATATTTGGGTTGATAACTGGGAGTACCGGAGGATTTTACGTTATGTATTGAGTCCTTATTCAGTCTACTGGAGAGTTTGAAAACCAAGTTGACGCGTAGAGAAGATTAAACAGGGAAGAAAAATCCCGTAACTTGAGGAGAAAAGAAAACCGAGAATATTTGTGGATTAACTCGAGAGATTTTGGGTCTGGTGGCTATATATAGGTTTAGAGCCTTAGAGAAGCGGAAAAAAAATCAAATGGAGTCGAGTACAGAAACTTTTCTGCTGCTGCTGCGAAGAAGAACACGAAGAACATAAGACCCTCGGAGTCAGTTGCAGAGGCAGACTTATTTTCAGTGACAACGAGGTACGGTCGCATCTTCCTGCAGTCACCGAAGCCCTTAAGCAACAATTCCGACTTCTGTTTTAGACCTTCAGCAACTACAGAATCCGCTGCATTAAAACTTTTCACTCTTTTAATCAATTTTTGAACCATAAACATGTATTTTGAGAACATGATTAATATGAGGAGCTAAACCCTTAGCCGAGGCGACGGAGGAAGCCACTGTTTCATGAAAAGTGGTATAATTCTATTTTAATTAATTTTTACAATTTTTTATATGATTATTTGCATAGAACGAATATAGAAAAATTGATTTTTATTGAGTAGTTGTGAGTTGTTTTGATGGAACATGCTAGGTTTTAAAACTTTTGATGTTTCACGCTTTGTGATTACAACTATTACTTCAAAAATCTATTAGAGTCAAATATTAGAATCACTTTAAAGAAGAATATTGCATGAATATTGATTAGACTTTATCAATTAATTGGTCAATGGTGGAATCCAAAGTCTCGGTATTTTCTTATTATTATTGAAACAACTTTATTTCATTTTCGAAAATCCTTCACAAGCCCGAGTTGAACGAACTCTACTTATCACTTTTTACAACAACTTAAAATTCACATCATGAACACTTAGGATAAAATAACATATGAGTTCATTCTACAAATTGAACTGGTATAATGAATTACTATTACTATTACGAGTTCATTCTACCATATGAAATACCATTAGGAGTTCATTCTAAGATATGAAATCCTATCATGGGTTCTAACTACAATATGAACTACCATTTACGAGTTCATTTTATAATATAAACTACCATAATGAACAACTATTACGAGTTCATTCTGCAATATGAACTACCATACTTAATTATCATTACGAGTTCATTTTACAACATGAACTATAATAATAATAACTTACCATTGCGACTTCATTCTTCAAAATGAACTACTATTATGAGTTCATTCTACATAATAAATTGCTAGTATATACGAATTCATTCTACGAAATGAACTACTAGAACTAGAATGAACTACCATGTAGTTGCACCTTTTCTGATGACTACACCCAAGTAGATCTAATGATTATAAAGCTATGAACATACAAGATTCCAACTAATTTAAGATGAACGGAACATGAAAGTAAAGAATAACACAAGCATATAACGTGGTTTGGCCATTTTAGCCTACATCTACGGTGAAACAACTATCTCTTTATTGATGAAGGTCTTACCCTTTGGTGAATTACAAATATCACTCAGACTCTTCACTCTACCCTGTTCTAAATTTCTCTTTAGAATTCTCTGTAGAAATACCATTTAAGATTACATGTCCATTTCCTTCTACATGGAATGGTATTTATAGACAAACTGGACTCGTGGAGGTTATGTTCGATATGAATCGGATGGTGACGCTATCGTATATCATGTTTCTCTTCGGACTGCTCTTCTGCTACTCTCTTTAGTGGTACATCGTTCGAGCCTTCTCTCCGAGTTATATCGCCTTGTTCCTACATAGTATGACTCCTCCATTTTGGTTAGCACTGATCGTCCTAGTATCTGACATGACGTACCCTAGTCACAGCTGTGCCACACCTCTTCTGATCCTTCATTAAATGCTTAGCTATCTTTTTAGACTTGACCGTCTGAATGATATGACTACTTCATACACTCGACACACATGTGGCTGAGTAGTAGATATATCGATATAGTTGCTAATCACTTTTTAGGCATGATTCGGTGTATTCCTTTCACCTCCTAATCATGAGATCAACTCCTGTGATGCTTCCACATGGCGATTGGGTATTTTACCCTCACAATTTGCTCCTTTTCTTTTCATCTTACCAAGGGTACGATGGGAAGAAAACCTATAACTGTTTCCCCCTTTTTCCCCATGTCCCGAGATTACCGCCACGTTGCCGTCTTTAATATGGTTTTACCTGTTAACCTGAGGTGCCGGTTTGCTGTCCAAAGAGTTATATCTCCTATATAATCCTCCTAGGATACAGAAATATGTTTTATTTTATTTTCCTACTTTGCATAGTTCAGAACTTTTTGTTCTCTTTCTTCTCCGTCTTTTCATGTTTCTTCTTAACTTCTTCGATTTCATTAAAGTCTTTGCGATGTCTGGTAGGAACTCTCCTTTACGCAGACGGTAAGAGTTATTTCCCTTTCTTTTTCCTTTTTAAGGTTGTTTGGTATATTAATAGAGTCATTTTTCTCGCTATGATTTTATCATCATCATCTCGGTATTTCCTCCATTGTTGGTTATCAGTTTATGTTTCAAATGTTTCTCCTTCTTTATAACTGTTTGATTTTTTCAGTGACAAAAGGCCAGTTACTACACCTTCTGGTACAAATCGTCCTTCAAGTGTTTATGATAAAACCTACTTGGAGAATCTGAAGATTAGACATCGTCTTCAGATATTTCAAGTTTCTTTCGCTTCTCCGGAGGGCCAGACCGGAGTTCTGACTAAGGAGATCGCCGAGCAATCGTGCGGTCCGAACGAGATCATCGTTACTAAAGGTCAGTTAGATGCTGGACTTCGCCTTCCTATATATTATCCTTTGGACCCCTTTCAGTACGAGGTGCTTTGTCGCTTAGATCCTCAATGAGCCATATTTCAGCCTAATGGCAACTTCGCGAGTGTGCTCGGCGAAGTCAGGGGAAGGTGACCAGGCACGAGAAAAATGAGTTTGTTCCTGCCTAGAAGGACCTCTATACTGTTGTGAATTTCCTCGATAACTACTGGTGTCAGCATAAGTATAAATTCGATGGTTTTGGAGTGGGACTTTCACGATCTCGCCGTGCTTTGAAGGGTCCCCTGCTCCTATCCAATCTGAATCCTCCCCATGCCAGTAATTATACTCTTCGTAGGACAAACGATCCGGAGTTGTTTTTAGTTCCTCTTCGGGTTTGTGGGTCCTTATATTTATGGATGAGATGAGGTAGGTGGTATTCTTCCTGGGTTCCCCAATATGCATAGCCAGTTGTCGCCTTATAAGCCATAGGAACTCAGGTGGATTGGTCCTTCTAGCCATAAACGTCGTGGAAGGACTGTTCGAGCTATTGACGATGCTAAGGTAGAAAATATTGTTTTATTGTTTTAAGGTATATATACCTTGCCCCTGTTTTATAGCTTAGCATCAGAGTTTATTTATATGCAGCGAGGGAGGCTTGAGGATGGTTCTGGTCTATTAAATGTTGCTTAGGATGTTCCTGAGCATGCTTTGGGAGTTGACATGGCTGTTATTTTTGGTGATGATGAAGTTATTTAGTTGGATGATAAGTTCTTTTAAGATGTGGACCCTGCGCTGTTGCATGAGTTTTTTCCTTCTCAGAGTGAAGTGCTGATGTGGTTTGTAGTTATAGCGGTAAAAAGATTCGTTGCTCGAACTTGTGAAGGATTTTTTAGACTTAAATTAAACTCAACAATTCAAATAAGTTATATCATAAATATAAAGAAAACACCGAGACTATGGATTCCACCATTGACCAATTAAGTGATAAACTCTAATCAATATTCGTGCAATTTTTTCTTTTAAAGTGATTCTAATATTTTGCCTCTAATAGATTTTTGAAGTAATAGTTGTAAACACAAAGCATGAAACATCAAAAGTTTTAAAACCTAGCATGTTCCATCAAAACAACTCACAACTACTCAATAAAAATCAATTTTCCTATATTAGTTATATGCAAATAATCATATAAAAATATTGCAAAAAATAATTAAAATAGAATTATACCACTTTTCATGGAACAATGGCTTCCTCCGTCGCCTCGGCTAAGGGTTTAGCTCCTCATATTAATCACTTGCTCAAAGTACATATTTATAGCTCAAAAGTTGATTAAAAGAGTAAAAGAATACACTGTAGTCGATGAAGATCTAAAACAGAAAACAGAATCGTCGGTAAAGGTCTTCTGTGACTGCAGGAAACTGTTTGTAAACGATACTCAGTTGCTGCTGTTGAACTACGATATTCGTCTGCGACGGTTCGGTGTGGGTTGTATGTTCTTCTTCTTCTTCTTCTCCGGCAGCAGCAGCAGCAGCATAACTCGGTTTCCTGCAAGTTGATTTTTTCGGCTCTGTGGTGTTCTAAACTTCCCCTAAAGTCTTCCTTCCTTTTCTGAATTTCCCCAACTCCTTATATACACATAAGGTCTACAAATCACTCGAGTGAATCTCGTATTTCTTTCTCCCAAAGTCTCGGGAAAAATATTCCCATTCTTTTCTCTGTTACGCATCTTAATTGTTTTCAACCTTCCAAACTCCTCTCTATTTAATATACGAGAATCCCAGAGGAGGTATCTTCCCTTAACTATGCGAAACTTTCCCAGAATAATCCCAAATCTCCGAGATATCCTCGGTTCCTCTGTTATTGAAAATCCTACGTAAATCTTCTATATGTTCGATCCCAATCCATACACTCATCCTGTTTTGTCGTGACAGGCTCATACCAGTCCATATCCAAGAAAATATCTGGTTAAGTCTCGTCCAGAATCTTCTCCGGAAGTACGCAGCTCTGTTCTTATTGTTCCCGCCAAAAATCCAGTTCTTGAATCGTGAAGAAGGGTTGCCGATAGCAAGGGGTGAAAATAGTAGATCTGGGGTGAAAATAGTGATGGGTTACCCCTTATCAACTGAATACCCCTTATCCAAAATGAGAGTCAGAATAGTAGGTGTCCTCCGGGGTACCTTTATCAACTTTTCGAGCCGATTTCTCCAAAAACGTTTATTGCCCAAAAATACCTACAAACACATAAAACACCATAATAAGTATAAAAATGGATACTAACAAAATACAAAATGGAGATGAAAATAGACACATAAATGCGTCTATCAAGTGCCCATTCCGACCTCGAAGATGGAGATGCCCCAGGCGAGTAATGTCGCTGACAGGGGTCCTTCGTCCGATCAGGGAGGGCGATATGTTGTTGCTACTGGTCAAGGTGTTGGTGGTGTGCCTAGCTCTTTTGCTGGCGGTTTTCCAAGTGCTTCTTTGGTTCATTCTGTTCCATCTTTCAACATTGTTGGTGGGAGTGCAAGTGCTGCTGCTATGATATGCTCCGAGGAGTACTCCAAGCTGAGCGAGGAGGATCACGCTCGGATATTGACCATTTTGGACAAGCCGACTCAACAGCGTCTCGTGATGTTGATATGTCATTCTGTCTTGATAAATTTTTTATTTGTTTTATGATTGCCCCAGCCTTATTGTTGTTGTCGTCTTACATGTTAGAGCAACAATTTGAGGTTTGGCATGCTAGCCGAGACTCGGATTGCTAGGAGGCGAACCAAGGAGGCAAATCACGAGGTCCAGAAATTGCGTCTCGCTGTGGAGATGGCTAAGCAGGAGGTTCTGTCGTATCGCCAGTATAAGAAGGAGTTAGAAGGTACTTAGTTTTTCCTTTATCTAATTTTTTTGACATGATAGTAGGTTCTAGAATTCTAAACTAGTCCCTCTATTGGTGGCCACCGTCCATCGTTTGGGGGAGAGGATAGATATTATTGGTCATAATAATGCTAGAGAGATTTGCAACTTAAAGCTCGATGTGAGCTCTCATCAATGCAAGATCGATTCTTTGGAGAACGAGATCGCTCAGCTCTATACTGATGTGGATGTTCACCGAGATCGTATTGTTGAGCTTCGTACGATGTTATAAAATGCTAAGAAGGTAGCAGTTGATCGTGCAAATGAAATTAAGCTACTCCGGGCTCAGAAGGACAAGATTATTGAATGGCAGTCCGACCATCTTCCCCAGCTAGCGAATGCAGAAGATGACATTGAGGAGATTCAACGTCTTAAGCGAGCTTATGTGATGTTGGATAAGGAGCGTGATAAGCACTTGCTTTCATGTCCTTATAGCAATGATGCCATTACTCGGTCCGAGGCACATATTAGTGCATTAGATAATGAAAATCCCAACTGGGTCAGATTTTAGAATCTGTCTTAGATGAACATGAAGGTTTCCTGTTAGAAACTTTTGGCTTTATGTATTTCATTCCTTGTGAAATTTCCTTAAATTGACTTTTTATTTTCTGTCTCGCAGAGGCTCGTAAGCGCAATGATGAGTTGCAGAAGCAGCTAGATGAAGTCACTAAGGAGAAGTAGAACTTGGATGATGAGCTTAACGGCTTAGAGACTCGTCATGAAACTTAACTGGACTCTGAACGTGCTTATTGGAAGAAGAAGACGAGTGATCTTCATAAGCAGTATGGCGTGAAGATGACTGATGCCTGTAAGTCAGTTCTTATCCGGAAGCGTCAAAGGGTTGCTTCCAGTGGCACTGCAAATGTTGTTATTCTTCCTGAACCTGTCGATCCCGATACCGAGCAAGCTGCTCCTGGTGGTGGTACGACCGAGGAAGACAGTCAGGCACAGCCGGATCAGGTTTGAGTTCATCCGAGTCTATCGTCGGGTAATTTGTTTTTTGATGATGTAAGTTGGTTGGTAAGTTCTCGTGTTATTTGCGAAGCAATGTTTAAAGTTGAGTTGTTTAGTAAGTCCTCGTGCTCATTGCGAGGCAATGTTTAAAGGTAGTTATTTTGACTATGTTACTAGGTAAGTCCTCTGTTATTTTGGAGGCATTATTTTTCTAACCGTTTTTTGGTTAAGTCCTCATCTGTTGGAGGCAAACGTTAATTTATATTAACTTTTTTATGGATTCAGTTGCATGATGCAACGCTTATTCCACCTTATCTGTTTGTTGATTTTGAGGATAGTTTTCGCTTATTCTGCTAGTTCGATTACGGGTGACAGGCCGAGGAGTGATCAGTTCCTGTTTTGGACAAGTCATCTCTTACAATATTGAAGCTAGAGTAAATTGAATCTTCCTTCTTATGTAATGCATGTTGAGGTATTATAGATTTTTAAATATTAATAGTGCTCCTTTTCGGCTGCACACGCCCCTTGGTTGGTTGATCAGATGTTTGATCCACCTTCTTTTAACCTTTATTTATAGGGAAATATCTCGGCCGATTGATTCTTGCCTTAGCCAAAGAAAAGTACATCAGTTCTGGATATCTCCTGGATGTTAGGACATCATCCGATATGATATCGTGATGGCATTACCTTAGGTATTTTTCTGTCTCAGGTAGCTTAGAGTGTCCCTCGCATCATCTCACTTCATTAGGTCAGATGGCATTACCCTAGGTCTTAATTGTCCGTCTTAGGCAGCTTAAGTATTCCTTGCATCATTCTGTTGTTAGAATGGAAGGTGTGGCTAGCACCGTGCCATATCTTTGATGGTCTTTATTGTGGTATTTCGTTTCATGATGTCAAAGAGAAAGAGAAAAAGGAAAATGAAAGTAAGATAAAAAGTTACAACAATACTGAAACAACACTAGATAGAAATATAGGAAACAAAATATAAAATTAAGATAAAAACATGAGCAAAAGTAGAGATATTTTATTGATCTCAAAAGAGGGTAAATAACCCTTAGTGCATTCAAGTAAGGTTTCATGACCTTTTACAAGTTAGGATTTTTGATCCTATTATAGCCTTTTGTTGGCTTAGGCATGGTACTGCTTCAAGTGCTCAATATTCCAGGGTTTATCTAGCTCTTCCCCGTTAGGTTTTAGCAATCTGTATGCCCAATCGCCTTCCTTAGCAAGGATAGTGAGTGGTCCTTCCCATATAGGTGCAAATTTACCAGCTTCCCTTTGATATGGTGGAATTTCTCTCCATACTTTGTTGTCTGGGTTGAAGTATCTCTTGTGGACACGCTTGTTATTAAAAATGCGTGGGTCTAACAACCTCACCCAATATTTCGATTAGCAATCTATATGGACTAACTCCAATATACTTTCGAGAAAATCAACTAGAAATTTAGACTCAATCTTAAGAAAGATATATCAAAGAGTTAATATCTCTATCTCTCAATTCAATCTGCAATTAGCAAATAGAAATCTGCGAGCCCGATTGAATATAAGAGATGAAAACTTGAACGGTACCAAAGACCAATGTTCAAGGATCAATCAATTTCAATAAACAAACAAAGGTTGGATTTCATAATTGATCGATACAGCGCACAACCTGTGAAATTTAAATTATATAACAAAATATAATGCGGAAAAGAAATAACACAGACACCATAAGTTTTGTTAACGAGGAAACCGCAAATGCAGAAAACCCACGGGACCTAGTCCAGTTTCGAACACCACACTGTATTAAGCCGCTACAGACACTAGCCTACTACAAACTAACTTCGGTATGGACTGTAGTTGAACCCCAATCAATCTCACATTGATTCAAGGTACAATTACGCTCCTTACATCTCTGATCCCAGCAGGATACTACACACTTGATTCCCTTAGCTGATCTCACCCACAACTAAAAGTTGCTACGACCCAAAGTCGAAGACTTTACTAAACAAATCTGTCTCACACATAAAAGTCTACGGTAATAGATAAATCTGTCTCCCACAGAAAAACCTATGCATTTTTGTTCCGTCTTTTGATAAATCAAGGTGAACAGGAACCAATCGATAACCCGGACTTATATTCCCGAAGAACATCCTAGAATTATCAATAACCTCACAATAATCTTAATCGACTAGCGAACCAAGATATTGCGGAATCACAAACGATGATACGAAGATGTTTGTGACTTCTTTTCTATCTTGCCTATCGGATATATCAATCTCAAGCCAATCTTACAATTGTACTCGTATGATAGAAAAAATAAGATCAGATCACGCAACTACAGAGAAAATAATTTGGTCTGGCTTCACAATCCCAATGAAATCTTTAAGTCGTTAACCTACAGGGTCTCGAGAAGAAACCTAAGGTTAAAGGAGAATCGACTCTAGCTAATACAACTAGTATCACACAGGAGGTGTGTGGATTAGGTTTACCAGTTGCTAGAGTTCTCCTTTATATATTTTTCAAATCAAGGTTTGTAATCTAAGTTACCTTGGTAACAAAGCATTCAATATTCACCGTTAGATGAAAACCTGATTAGATTCAAGCTAATATCTTTCAGCCGTTAGATCGAATCTTAGCTTGTCATACACAAATGAAATGCACATTCATTTAGGTTTGGGTAACTGTACCTAAACATGTACACTTAGTTGGTTCAACAATAGTTAACCAATGGTTAGCCATATGAGCACTTTCATATCAACCATATTCATCTTTACAACAACTAGTTCAAATGACTTCAAAAGAACTAGTTAGAGAGTTGTTCAATTGCTTAAATCTCATAGAAGTACAAGACACAATTGAAGCAAAATCGGTTTGATTCACTTGAATCAATTCATGAAAATTATAGCCACGGTTTGCAAAGATTGCATTCCTTATTATTTAAATGTTTGAGTTCATGAACGACCGATCTTAGAAAGTAACACACTTAAGTATGCGTACGGGTATGCGTACTTAAATAGCCGGTTTTGAGTTTCCTTAAGTTTCCAAACTCAGCAGAAATTCAAGGACGTGAACTTTCCGCCAGTATGCGTACGGGTACACGTACTTTAGGTAACAAGATAAGAGTTTGTTGATTTCCCAAACTCAGTAGAAATTCACGGTTGTGAACTTCCGGCAGTATGCATACGGGTACGCATACTTATCTAGTCTCCATCCACCAATTGAACACATTCAAGAGTGCATACATTCGGTTCCCGGTTTATGGACTTATAGATTAATGTGCGAACACACTATGCTTATATCCAAGGATGGTTACATAATTTAAACTCTCATTTCAATCATTGAAACTTTCTTAGAGGATGTTATATAGTTGTTATTCACAAACTATTTTTTATCAAAGCGATTTTTAAGTTATTGAAATATCAACATGACTTTCATCACTAGTAAAGATGAACTTGTATAAAGTGAAAGCTTACCAACACATATTTCGAGAAATAGATAAGCGAGATAAACTCGGCTCGAAATAGCAAATGTGTATAATTGAAATCTATATACTTATACGACTTTTGTCTCAAAATAGGAGATAGAGTAGATAGACTTTTGAGTGATAGATAAGTTCAAGTCTCCACATACCTTTTAGTCGATGAAGTTCCACTGGTTCCTTGAGTAGTTCTTCGTCTTCATATGATTATCGCCGTGGAGTCTGGAGCTCAACTTCACTTTACTATCCTAGTCCTAGACTTAGCTATAAGTAGACTAGAAATCAAGACATATAGTTTTGACAACTAAATTTGACAAACAAGCTTGAGATAGCAACGCTTGCGAGTTCGACCGAGCAATGCTCTAACAATCTCCCTCTTTTTCAATTTTATTGACAAAACTATCAATACATATGGGATACAAAATAAATAAACTTTGTAGCTTCTCGTCCACATGCTTGATCTCCTTGGTTCTTCAACATTACTCGAAATCTTCGTCACTTCCAAGTACTCCCACGATTCCATAGATGTTCAGTTCAGCATCATAGTTGTTAAAGATCCGTAGCCATAACAATGAGAAAAAAAAGCTCTCAATCATTGTTATACAGTGTCATAGTATCATTACATAGCATCAAAGTTCAATTGTATCACAACTTCGACAACAATACTATGGTGATATGTATCACTCCTCCTTAGTCAATACTTTCATCTCAACATGAAAACCACTCCCCCTAACATAATGATCCGAAAACCATATGTATTTGTAGTGTGAACTACACATTAATTCTCCGCCTTTTTGTCAATAAAATTGGCAAAGGTACGAAAACTAGTGGGATCCTAATGAAATTTCCACGGAGATGCTTCAAGACCAAAGAAAAGCACATATCAACTTTTTTAGATGCAATCATAAAACCGAAGCTAAATGCATTCATCAAGGAGTTTATAAAGATACAAGATAACCCCTATAATATTCCATAGCCACACTCCCCACAAAGATATGGAAATTAAGCGCAAGTTCAAAAATAACTCTCCCCAATAAAATGTCATTCCCGAGAGAACAACAAGAGCGACCTTACTTTCACAAGAAAAGAAGGATTTCTTTGGACACCAATAAATCACAAAAGAAAATGATTTTGTATCCAAAAATCTCAACTAAACTAACCACAAGAAAACCCATGATTAATTTAATCTGAATACTCAACCAAATTAACCACAAAAGGATTCATGATTAATCTAATTGGAAATGCTCACATAAGAGAACTTTTGGAGCCGCATTGTATATTCATAAAAATATGGATCAGGGAAGATCAATACTGCGGAATAAACAAAGATTCATTCTATTTTCATCACTATTTGCATAACGACATATAATAGACATAATCTTTGTAAACAAAAATTCATCCTATCTTCCATCAATTATTTGCATAATGACATAATAGGTTCAATTTTTGTTTGTCAAAAGTTCATTCAATCTTTTATCAATACTTGCATATCGACATATGAAAGAGATAACTTTTGACCACGTATGGGACAATTATAGTTCACGGACGCAAACACACATATCCCATAAAACATTGCAATATATAAAACCATAAAGATTAATACTGCAAAATCATCTTCCAAATAAACTTTAGAATTTAATTAAATAAATCTAAAAACATTGAAGATGAAAACGTTGGACATAGCTATGTGTAATCACAATAATGGCTATTCCAAACCCTAGTTATCCTTTTTAACAAAACAAGAATAAAATTCTCATAAGAAGTTTCCTAGACAAAAACATAAAAGATTTTTAAAACCTTCATCGATAAGCAAGAAAAGCTACTTATCATCTTCATCATCGGAGATCATAAAAGTGGAACGAACCTTGTCCATGTCCTCCTTGATTTCGGGAAACTTAGTAGCAATCACAAGTAATTGTTCTTACACACATCTTACTTTGATATTCAATTTACAAACACCTTTATAAATTTGGCGAAGAATCTTCAAAGAAGAATCACTCGAGCCATCAATTGTGTCACACCTTTGTATTTTGCAAGCATTATCCTTTATCCGATTGAAAGTACACGTCCGAACAAGCTTGGGAGTTCCAATGGAGTTTCCAATAGGCTCAATGGAGAAATTGCGACAAATTTTCTCAATCAAGCAAGGGTGGCCTAACTTCTTGTTGGAAGATGTCATAGCTAACATTTGAAAAATAATAAATCCACAAATGTCGAGACATTTAGTTTCCATCTCAAGGAAATAGACCAGTTCCGCAAACTCACGACTCCAACGAGAATTCTCAATCGTGGAAGGAAAAAGATTAGATATACCAAGTTTACCAAAGGAGATCAAGGCAAAGCTAAGGTGATTAGTAGGAAATTTTCCTTCAATCCAATCAACACTTCTACCACAAAGACCATGAGAGATGGTTTCATATGATGGTCTTTCATCACTTGGTCTAGGAAGGCGAAAATTACCCAAAGGAATTTTGGTAATATTTGAAATTAATTCTCTATGAACAAGAATCCTTTCTCTATTGACCATGGTCTTGAATTCCATGTCTTCAAGATCAACATCATAAATTTTGGCATAGAAGATTCTAGTAAGAGTATCAAATCCTTCACCAAGACCATCAAAGAAGTTTCCAAGCTTAAACTTTTCAAAAAAAATCAAATCCTCCTTATGCCCACTCACAAAATCCAATCTCTTTTCTAGAACAACCCCATTAGAGGAAATCCTTTCAAAAACCTTGCCACAAGACTCATTTACAAATCTAATCATAATTGAATTTTTATCTATGAGAAGGTTCATAGAGGAGGAAGAAGAACCCAAGTTTTTTGAAATCCCTTTTAAATCCTTGAAATTCTTCATGAGATCTAGAAATTCAGAAAGGATAGAGAAGAAGAGGACTTACTTGATTTGTCTCTTGAAAAACACTTCACTTTTTGTTCTTCAAATATGCTTTAATGGAGAGAATACATGAACCCTAGAATAGTTCAGTACGCGGACTGATGAGGGAAGAAGAAAGGTATGCGTACCGTACTTCTTTTATACCCACTGATGGGCTTGGACCCGTACACGAACCACGACCCGTGAAATGGAAAGTGGGATTTTTCAAATCATTCAACATCCAAAGTATACACAATGGAAACAAATGACCCAAGTAGAAAAGGAATAGTAGACGAAAACTACAACACTTTTACAGAAAGAGATTATAGATTACCCTGGACACAAACAATATCAACATGTTACTTGCCCCATTTCAAGTTATATACACATGGGGTGGAGCCAACCTTGTTTATCAAGTGGCAGGATATGCAGAGAAATTCTCATGCATTTTTCCGGGTTGATATTTGTGCCATGTACCAGAAATATAATCATAGTAATGATGATACTCAGGGTTACTATAATTATTTCTAATCCTTTTCTTATGACCAAGGAATGACTTTTTCTGACACTTAGAGCCTACGGGAAACTCATTGGAAGTCTTGTTATCAACTTCCAATGAGTTGGTAGAGGGAAAAGTTCTTACATCATGAGTACATGATTTGACGGGTACAGAACTTTTATCAGAACAATTCTTTTCCTCAATTGAATGAAGTTTTTCTAAGAATTTAAAAACACTTTCAAACGCTCTAAATAAAACTTTGTCAATTGATCCATTATGATAATATTCCTCAAAAATATTAAGAATAAATCTAGTGAGATTCCATACCTTTGAGCGTTGACTACGTTTTCTTAACCACCTTTTCTTAGAAGAACTTTTAAATTTTCCTTTAGACTGTTTTTCACCATCTAGAATCATAGATGGAATGTGATTATTATAAGAGACAGAAGGTCTAAGAAATAATCTCCGAACAGTCTTTAAGGAACTCTGGTGTGCGTTATAGATTCCAAGAGCAAGTTTCCCAACGAAATTACCAATAGGGATAGATTTTAGGGATCAGTCAAACACAAACTTATCAGGTTTAAGGTGTTTGTCTGCTCTGATACAAATTGAAAATGCGAGGGTCTAACAACCTCACCCAATATTTCGATTAGAAATCTTTATGGACTAACTCCAATATACTTTCAAGAGAATCAACAAGACAGTTAGACTCAATCTTAAGAAAGATACATCAAAGAGTTAATATTTATATCTGCAATCAGCAAATAGAAATCTGCGAGCCCGATTGAATATAAGAGATGAAAACATGAACGGTACAAAAGACCAATGTTCAAGGATCAATCAATTTCAATCAACTACCAAAGGTTAGATTTCACAATTGATCGATACAACGCACAACCTGTGATATTTCAATTATATAACAAAATATAATGCGGAAAAGAAATAACACAGACACCAGAAATTTTGTTAATGAGGAAACCGCAAATGCAGAAAAACCCCGGGACCTAGTCCAGTTTTGAACACCATACTATATTAAGCCGCTACAGAAACTAGCCTACTACAAACTAACTTCGGTCTGGACTGTAGTTGAACCCCAATCAATCTCACACTGATTCAAGGTAAATTTGTGCTCCTTACATCTCTGATCCCAGCAGGATACTACGCACTTGATTCCCTTAGCTGATCTCATCCACAAACAAGAGTTGCTACGACCATAAGTCGAAGACTTTAATAAAAAAATCTATCTCACACAGAAAAGTCTACGGTAATAGATAAATCTGTCTCCCACAGAAATACCTACGAGTTTTTGTTCCGTATTTGGATAAATCAAGGAGAACAGAAACCAATCTATAACCCAGACTTATATTCCCGAAGAACAGCCTAGAATTATCAATCACCTCAATATAATCTTAATCGACTAGCGAAACAAGATATTGCGAAATCACAAACGATGAGACGAGGATGTTTGTGACTTCTTTTCTATCTTACCTATCGGAGATATCAATCTCAAGCCAATCTTACAATTGTACTCGTACGATAGAATCAGCAAGATCAGATCACGCAACTACAAAGAAAATAGTTAGGTCTGGCTTCACAATCCCAATGAAATCTTTAAGTCGTTAACCTACAGGGTCTCGAGAAGAAACCTAAAGTTAAAGGAGAATCGACTCTAGCTAATACAACTAGTATCACACAGAAGGTGTGGGGATTAGGTTTCCCAGTTGCTAGAGTTCTCCCTTATATAGTTTTCAAATCAGGGTTTGCAATCTAAGTTACCTCGGTAACAAAGCATTCAATATTCACCGTTAGATGAAAACCTGATTAGATTCAAGCTAATATCTTTCAACCGTTAGATCAAATCTTAGCTTGTCATACACAAATGAAATGCACGTTCATTTAGTTTTGGGTAACCGTACCTAAACATGTACACTTAGTTGGTTCAACAATAGTTAACCAATGGTTAGCCATATGAGCACTTTCATATCAACCATATTCATCTTCACAACAACTAGTTCAAATGATTTCAAAAGAACTAGTTAGAGAGTTGTTCAATTGCTTAAATCTCATAGAAGTACAAGAAACAATTGAAGCAAAATCGGTTTTATTCACTTGAATCATTTCATGAACGTTATATCCACGGTTTGCAAAGATTGCATTCCTTATTATTTAAATGTTTGAGTTCATGAACGGCCGATCTTAGAAAGTAACACACTTAAGTATGCGTACTTAAGTAACCGGTTTTGAGTTTGTTTAAGTTGCCAAACTCAGCAGAAATTCACGGACGTGAACTTTCCGCCAGTATGCGTACGGGTACGCATACTTTAGGTAACCAGATAAGAGTTTGTTGATTTCACAAACTCAGCAGAAATTCACGGTCATGAACTTCCGCCAGTTGGCGTACGGGTACGCATACTTATATAGTCTCCATCCACCAGTTGCACAAATTCAAGAATGCATACATTCGGTTCCCAGTTTATGGACTTATACATTAATGTGCGAACACACTATCATTATATCCAAGGATGGTTACATAATATAAACTCTTATTTCAATCATTGAAACTTTCTTAGAGGATGTTATATAGTTGTTATTCACAAACTATTTTTCATCAAAGCGATTTTCAAGTTATTGGAATATCAACATGACTTTCGTCACTAGTAAAGATGAACTTGGATAAAGTGAAAGCTTACCAACACATATTTTGAGAAATAGATAAGCGAGATAAACTCGGCTCGAAATTGCAAATGTGTATAATTGAAATCTATATACTTATACGACTTTTGTCTCGAAATAGGAGATAGAGTAGATAGACTTTTGAGTGATAGATTAGTTCAAGTCTCCACATACCTTTTAGTCGATGAAGTTCCACTGGTTCCTTGAGTAGGTATTCGTCTTCATATGATGATCGCCATGGAGTCTGGAGCTCAACTACACTTTACTATCCTAGTCCGAGACTTAGCTATAAGTAGACTAGAAATCAAGACATATAGTTTTGACAACTAAATTTGACAAACAAGCTTGAGATAGCAAGGCTTGCGAGTTCGACCGAGCAATGCTCTAATAGTTATATTCTCGGGCGAGTTCCGATGGTAATTTTCTATCTTTTGGAAAGCTATTTCTCGGTTTTCCTCGAGATCGTCGAGCTTGGCGAGTATCAAATCCGAGGTTAAATTCTTTTCCCAAGCTTCTTTCTTGGTTGTAGGGAACATTGCTTCTGTTAGTATGATCGCTTCTATTCCGTATGTTAGTGCGAAAGGAGTCATTCCTGTGGCTTCTCTTTGGGTAGTCCGGTAAGCCCAAAGAACATTATGTAGCTGCTCGCACCAACTTGCCCCATGTTCATCCAATTTCTTTTTTAGCATATCTGCGATTGTCTTTTTCGTGGACTCTGCCTGGCCATTTCTCTCGGGATAGATGGGCGTGGACTTGTTCTTTTAAATTTATGAAGCAGTTAAAGAGGAGGTTAATATTTTTTCCTCGAAGATATGCTCCATTGTCCGAGACAATATCAGCTGGAATGCCGAAGCGGCATATGATGTGCTCGAAGAGGAATTTAAATATGTCATGGTCTCGTATGTGCCTTAGCGCCGATGCTTCGACCCACTTCGTGAAGCAGTCAGTGGCAACAATTAAGTATTTTATTTAGCCTGTGCCAGCTCGTAGAGGTCCTACGATATCAACCCCCCATTTTGCAAATGGCCAAGGGCTGACTATGGATTTTAGATTCATGGAGGGAGCATGCCTCTTTCTTCCAAATTTTTGGCATTATATGCATCGTTGTGACATTTGTTTTGAGTCCTCTTTCATCCGAGGCCAGAAATATCCTTCTAGTCTAGACTTTTGTGCTAAGGTTCTCCCTCCGCTATGGTTTCCAGTGTATCCTTGATGTATCTCCTTTAATATCTCTTGTCCTTCATTGAAGGATAGGCATCTAAGCAGGGGACCTAAATATGATTGATGATATATCACTCCTTCTCTTAGCTGATATTTCCCTGATATGGATATTATCTTATGAGCGAGTTTTTGATCACCCGGGAGCTCTCCATTTGCTAAATACCTTATGATGGGTGTCCTCCAATCCTCCTCGGGTGGGGCTTCTGAGTTCGTGCTCACATTTAAAGTTTCCATGTCTCCTTCAATTGGTATGGAGGGAATAAGTATCCTCTCGACCTTCACAACAGTTGCTTCGTGGTCTGATAACATGGATGCAATGTATGCTAGGGCATCGGCATGCCTGTTGTTATTCCTGCACAAGTGCCTGAAAGTAATGTTTGGTATCTGTGCGATATAATGTTTATCTAATTAGAGGTATTGTTGTAGACACGCGTCCGAGGATTGGTATCTTCCATTGATTTGTATTACGACAAGTTGTGAGTCGCTCGTGAGTCTGACTTCACTAATTCCAAGTTCTATGATTACTCGGAGGGCATGTATAACTGCCTCGTATTTAGTCACATTATTAGTGGTCGGGAACTCTAGCCTTAAGCTGTATACGATCCTGCGGCCGGATAGTGTTGTAAAGACCATCCCGATACCCGATCCTTCAGAGTTGCGTGATCCATCTATGGAAACTATCACCTAGGATTTTCAGAACGAAGTAACTCGGGTAGGTCATCTGCCTCGTCTTACATGCCAGGGATTTCCTCGATTTCATCGGTGTCCTTAAGTGGGAAGTCAACTAGAAAATCTACAATGACTTGGGACTTTATGGCGGTTTGAGGTTGATATTTGGACCCAAACTGTTTAATTTGATCCCCCATTTAGAGATTCGACTAGCTCTATCGGCATTATCCAACACAAACTCTATTGGAGCCTTTGTGATGACAGTTATGGTATGGGCATGGAAATATGTCCATAACTTCTCTGTCGTATAGAAAAGTGAGAGTACAAGCTTCTCAATTTTTGTATAGTTTTTCTCTGCCGGCGTCAGAGTTTTGCTAATGAAATAGATTGGCTTTTCCGATCCTACATCTATGTGAGTTAGCACCGCACTGATTGATGTACTTGTGGCCGATAGGTATATGTATAGATCCTCTCCTGGATCAGGCTTTTGTAATATGCATAGAGCAACCAGATGCTCCTTAATATTTTGGAAGGCTTCTTCGCACTCTGTGCTCCATGAGAATTTCTCTCCCTTTTTTAGTGTGTTATAGAAGTCTTTGCATCTATCAGATGACCGTGCGATGAACCTTCCCAAGGCTGCTAGCCTCCTATTCAATATTTGGACATCTTTCATCGTGCCGGTGAGGGAATGTATAAGATGGCTTGTACTTTAGCTGGGTCTACCTCGATACCTCTTTTTGTGACCAGGTATCCCAATAATTTTCCAGATGTCACTTCGAAGGCACATCTTGCCGGGTTAATTTTCATGTTATACTTTCTCATTTGTTCAAAGTTGTCTTTGAGATCATCTGCATGGTCCTGTGAGAGCTAGCTTTTTACAAGAATGTCATCCACATATACCTCTAGGGTCTTATGGATCCATTTTTCGAACATTTTTTCCACCATTCTTTGATATGTCGCACCGGCATTTTTTAGCCCGAATGGCATCCTGGTGTAACAATAAATTCCTCGTGGAGTAAAAAATGCAATATTTTCTTGGTCTTCTTTTGCTAACGAGATCTGGTTATATCCAGAGTATTTGTCCATTAGTGAGAGTAACCCATACCCTGATGTTGCTTCAACGAGCTGGTCGATATTGGGAAGAAGGATACTGTCCTTAGGAAATGCTTTATTCAAATCGCTAAAGTCGATGGATATTCATAATCCTCCATTATTTTTTGGTACAATGACCATATTAGATATCCATATCGGATACTGCACTTCTCGGATGACACCTGATGTCTCCATCTTTTTCAGCTCCTTTTGAATCGCTTCATGATACTCGGGTGCCACCTTTCTCATCTTTTGCCTCATGGGCTTATGCTTCAGATTGATCTTCAAGTGATGGCAGCATACTTCTGGATCGATGTCGGGCATATCTTCCATGCTCCATGTGAAGACATCGGAATACTCCCTTAGTATCTGTATTAATTTTTCCTCTTCCTCGATGTTGAGGAGGGTCCCAATTTTAACCATCCCTGGGTTTTCGACTGTCCTGATGTTGACCTCATTCGTCGGTTCTGAGGTCGAGAAGTTTGATTTTAACTCTCCAATATCAGAGAGATTCTGTAATTGCTATAAGGGCTCATTAGGTTCTTCCGAAGAAATACTTTGGATGTTTTTAAGTCGCCTGGCTTCATTTGTATCTGCGATGTACTCGTCGATCTGTTTTTGATCTTGGGCCTTCTTGGCCCTCTTCTTCTTTTCCTTGGAAGAATTAACCTTTCCTTCGCTATTTTGTACTTCCACGTTATAGAAATATTTTGCCTCACCCAAGTCTCCTATGATCTCGGAGATTCTATCCGGTGTTGGGAACCTTAGTCTCTGGTGGTAGGTTGAGGCAACTCCTTTAATCCCGACCCAAGATCGTCCGACAATAGCTTTGTAAGGCGATATGACGTCCACTACACAGAAGGTAGTCAAGGTAAGGATTTTTCCCATGTGTATTTCTAGGGTTAATTCGCCTATGGGTATAGCAAATGAGCCATTGAAACCAAATATATTATATGTAGACGATATTAGGCATTCATCCTTCAAGCCCATCTGTTTGAAGGTATCATAGAACAAGATTTCTACTAAACTTCCTCCGTCAATTAATATCTTAGGCAGAGCCCATGGCAACACCTTTTCTTTTTCCTTCTCTTCTTTGTTCCCGGGGAGTGCAATCACTATTATGGCCACTAATTGGTCGTTTTAGTTCCTTCCGTCATCGGGGGCTTCCAATGCTGAAAAGATGATGGACTATTTCATCCATTCCTCCATGGGAGGTTCTTTTGCTACACTAAAGACTTCGATGCCTTCAGAATTTCGCTTGTGGATTCGCCCTATGATATTTCGTTCTATTCTAGGCGTTATGGTAGCCGAGTGGGAAATTGTGTTACATTCTAAGTATTGTGCTTCATGAGGGATTTCCACATGATGCACTTGGGCTCCAGTCGTTGTGGGTGCCGGTTGAGCTATGTACTCCTGGAGCTTCCCGTCATCAATCATGTCTTGCACCATTTTCATCAGATCTCGGCATGAGTTTGTCGGATGGATATATAATTGATGGAAGTCACATTAATCTTTTCTGTTTTTGGCATGCTCGGGCTATTGCCCTCGGTTCCAAGGGAAATTTATTTTGTATTTCCCATCCACATTTTTAAAGATTTCAGAAATCGGGGTGTTCAGCTTCGTGTAGACAGGGTCTACGAACTTCCCTTTTTTCTGCTGGGCTTGGTCTCGCCCTTTCCATCCTCCACTTTTGTGTTTATCAAATCGGGCAGGCTTATTGCATGACCGTTCTGATCCTCGGGTATGCACTTGTGGGGCTTGTGGTTCTACCACGTTTGCTCCCCAGCTGTTCCCTCGGACCATTTTATCGTACGTCCCATCTTGAAGTTCCTCCAGGGCGATGTATTCCTCCTGTATTTCTCTCAGTTTACCTAGACATGGGGGCATGGTTTCATACATTCTCACGAAGATGGGGTCAGTCTTCCTTAGACTATTATTGAAGCCTAAGATCACATAGGCTTTTAGGACTCGTCCGATCTCTGCACAGAGCTTCCTACACCTAGTTACAAGGGATCATAGGGATTCGCTTGGTCCTCTACTTAATTGGAATAACATATCAATTTCCGGTTTAACTCGGCTATTGTGCATGTAGACTTCTAAGAAAAGCTCAGATAAATGCGCAAATGACTTAAATGATTCCTTGGGTAGATTATTGAACCACATCAAGGATTCTTCTTTGAGACTAGCCGGGAAGAATTTACACATCACGACATCGTAATGGCTCCTTTGTGTTAATGTCATACGATATGACCTAAGGTGTTTAATGGCATCGCCTGTGCCGTTAAAGGGGGTAGTGAAGTTTGGGAGCAAATATTTTCTCGGAAATGGCTTTGCCAATAGGCTTGCCGCCAGGGGAGATTGTCCTGCCTCCTGCATTACCTCTTCCAGCTTTTGGCCTCCTATCCTTCCAGTGTCCTCCTTGTACATTGCCTCCAATTGACACAACCTGACTTGCATTTGGTCATCAATATGCCTACTTTCAGCCTTCTTTTTTCGTCTTGCTCCCCTCTCAGATGAGAAGGATTTCTCCTCATGACGATACCTTGATCGCCCTGAATCTCCATCAGACTGTTCTTCGTACAATACATGCTTAGTACGGGACGGCCTTTCTTGCGAGGTCTCGGGCACGTGACTAGTTTTGTCCCCATCCTTCTTGGATTTATCACCTCGCTTATGTATGGGGTTAATATCGGATGACCCTTCTGAATGACCATCCTCGTGGTCTCGGCCTGCTTTACTTCTTCGTGGGAATCGATCCTCAGTTGCCTCATTTGAGGTATCGGGTATGTCAATATGTTCATCGTCCTGTAAATTCTCCAGAGGATTTTCCTCTCCGGGGATCTCCTTCGGGTTAGTGGATTTCTCCTTGTTTTTCGTCAGGTGCCCGAGCCTCTTATTTTTCTTTTCTAGCCTTTTATTACGTCGTTCTAGTTTTTTCATTCATTCTTCCTGCACCTTTTGTGCTTTCATGATGGCTGCAAGGGCAGCATTATTTTTATCTAGGCTAGAGGAGTCATCTTTCTTGGTCGTGGTGTGTTTTGTTTGATTCAACAGCCCTCATGGTGGAATCAAATAAAGATCACCTTGACCTTCGAAGGGATTTCCCTCCCCTTCAAAGTCAGATTTGTCAGTTAATTAACCCTTCCCGATATTGGTTATCGGACTGTCCCTCTCCTGGGAGTGCACCGTTGTGTAGAGTTTCTCCTGGCTCAATCACGTCAAGTCCTTCATGCGACGTACCACTAATATCTCCTTGGCTCGTATGAGCGGATCGTCTCGTCACCATTGTCTTACCTGCGAGATATGCAATAATGCTTAATTTGTCTTTTCTTTCAGAAAAGTGGGTCCCTATTTTTGCAGGTCATGTGCAATTACTAAGTCACAGTTCAGATTATGTAGGTAGTTCAGAAAAACTTTACTGGTACATTTTGTAAAGATGCAATGATGTAAAAACATTCCCCAATTGAATAAAGTTTTGGTGATAGGAAAAAGGTGTTTTGCTTTCCTCTTTTTTCGAGTAAACTACCCTTTCCTGTACGTCATACCTTTAATGGGTAAGGATCAATTTATGACAATGGAGCATATGTTTCCATTTTTGGAAGTGTTCCTCAAGGCCTTAAACTCTTGATCTTTTGCAAACCCAAGTTTGATGTACAGTTATGTACTCATCAACCTCTCTTCTTTACTTAGATCGGTATTTCTAGGAAGAAGAATATGGGTTATATTGAGTTTTAAGAAATAAAAGATGTCTTAAATTACCAATCCTCTAAGTTTTTTCAACTGTCGTAGTATGTTTCTTATTTACGAAGTTTACTTGCTTGGTTCTATTCCAAACTCGTTCATGGAGGAGGTTTTTTGAACTTAGAAAAGAGTTTTTAGAAACTCTCCTGATGTTCCAGCCATTCCCTCTCTTGGTACATCTACAGTCCGAGATTTACTCGTTAAACCCTAAGTAGATCTACTAAACTATGAAAACAGTAAGTTTTTCTAAAAGATTTTGAAAACTTTAAAAAAAAATCAAGGGAGGTAGACTAAATCTTCATTCCTTCCTGTTTCTAGCGCCAAAATGTAGTTGCATCTTTTCTGATGACTACACCCAAGTAGATCTAATGGTTATAAAGCTATGAACATACAAGATTCAAACTAATTTAATATGAACGGAACATGAAAGTAAAGAATAACACAAGCATATAACGTGGTTCGGCCATTTTATCCTACATCTACGGTGGAACAACTATCTCTTTATTGATGAAGGTCTTACCCTTTGGTGAATTACAAATATCACTCAAACTCTTCACTCTACTCTGTTCTAAACATCTCTTTAGAATTCTCTGTAGAAACACCATTTAAGATTACATGTCCATTTCCTTCTACATGGAATGGTATTTATAGACAAACTGGACTCGTGGAGGTGTTGTACGATATGGATCGGATGGTGACTTTATCGTATATCATGTCTCTCCTCGGACTGCTCTTCTGCTACTCTCTTTAGTGGTACATTGTTCGAGCCTTCTCTCCGAGTTATATCGCCTTGTTCCTACATCGTATGACTTCTCCTTTTTGGTTAGCATTGATCGTCCGAGTATCTGACATGACGTATCCTAGTCACAGCTGTGCCACACCTCTTCTGATCCTTCATTAAATGCTTAGCTATCTTTTTAGACTTGACCGTCTGAATGATCTGACTACTCCATACACGCGTCACACATGTGGATGAGTAGTATATATCTCGATACAGTTGCTAATCACCTTTTAGGGCATGATTCGGTGTATTCCTTTCACCTCCTAATCATGAGATCACCTCCTGTGATGCTTTCACGTGGCGATTGAGTATTTTACCCTCACATACCATGTTCAAAAATAGTGTTCATTCTCATATATGAACTACTACTATATATTGAAAAAAAATTAAAGTTCCAAAACATATTATAATGAGTACTCGTTGTGTAGATCTCGTCGAGACCTTTCCGAATATATAAAATTTATTAATTTTTGACTTATATTTTGAGAGATATTTAATTTTTAAGTTATTTTTATTTATTAATGTTAAGAAGAGAGAGAAATTAGTAGATACAAAATAAAAAAAAGAAACAAATACAAAATATCATATATATCACGTGAGGAAGAGGGAAAATAAGAGAGATATGGTACTTTAGATATTCAGAACTACTAGTAAAACACTAAGGTGACCAAATTTGGAGTACATAAACTCCGTTCAAATGTTGGAATCCATTAAAACTCCATATTAAACAAAATTGATACAAAAACCCCAAAATTTTAAAAATTGATACAAAAACCCCAAATTTCAAAATTGGTTTCATCAAATTTTATGATGAAACCAAAATTGGTTTCATAAAATTCTTTGGGGTTTTTGTGTTACTTTTGTTTTTTTGGAGTTTTTGTGTTACTTTTGTTTTGATGGGTTTTTTGTGGATGGATAGTGACACCTTTGGGGTTATAACTCACAGCCTGTTAGATATTTTTGTTGTAAAAGGAGAAGATAGAGAAAGATACACAAAGTAGAGGGAGAACATATAGAGAGTTTTATTTATATGTGTGTAAAATACAACGTCTAAGCCTCTATATATATAGATAGAAGACTTGGTGTCCAAGATATGTAAACCCTAAATTTAGACATGAAGGGCATCTTAGTAAATAAACTTGGTTTATAGCACTCCCCCTGATGACCACTGTTTCTAAGTTAGTACTACCAGGAAAACTCAAAAGAGAAAAACCTGAAATTGCATAAGCATGTAAAGACTTAGACAGTGTTGGACACGCATATGTTGCCTCGTTTATAACCTTGACAAGGAAAACCCAGTGGGACAAAACCTTGACGAAAGAAAAAGAGTACAACGCGATAAGTCGAGTAAATGCACCTTTGATGATGGCGCCCCCCCTGATGAATACTTCAGTCAAATCTTGACGTGCAAATTTTTGAGTCGAGACTTTCCAATTTTGAAGAACGAATTTCTTGAATGCAAAAGATTAATGTGCTTTCATGAAGATGTCGGATAGTTTATGAAATCTTCTTTCGGGTTGCACCCAAAGTATTGTCTTCGATTAATACTTTTGCAGAATCTACATTCTTCTTCAACACATTGTGTCATGGATGGCTAGCTTCTCGAGATGAGTTACAGAATTTGTTGATGTAGTTTCTTCAACAAAGTGCCAAGATATGAATACATTATCATACGTGAACAAATATCGTATATGTAAGAAGGAAATCCAAATTCTTAGGAGATGATTAAATTGTTTCGGTTTAACCAAATGTGGGCATCCACTAAATAACCAAAATACAACTCCCCCTTGGATGACCACCATGTTGAATTAAATTGCCTCACTAAAACCTTTCCATTAAAAACCCAGCCGGAAAAAATATATGGTCGAAGGAAAAAGAGCACAAATATCAACATTTAAAAAGAAAATTAAATGCCAACGATATATTGCCTCATTAAAACCTTGTCAGGAAAAATTACTTGGGACAAAACCTGAAACGAAGGAAAAAGAGTACAACTTTTGACAATTTATGGATGCTAACTCAACTATATGAGTATTATAGAAAACGAGCATCAAAATCATAATTCTAGTTTATCCTAAAGACGAGTTTAAGATAGCATAAATATAAGAACGCGCAATTGGGGGATAGAGGAAAAAGACAAAAACTGGATCCAAATATCAAATCAGAGTCACCCCTTATCTAAGTATTTTATATAATTCCTAATCTACCCCTCACTAATCAGGTTTATTGGTTAATTATAATTAGTAAAAATCTTAAGTATTTGTTAAATGATTAGTGTGTATTTTTATTTCAATTTGGGTGAGTGAGGTGAGGGTAGAAGGAGGGAAAAAATATTTGAGAGGGAACTTTTTTTGGTGAAAATAGAGGTTGATTGTGAAGAGAGAATTGCAACTGCTGAATCTTTATCTCAACTACAACAAGAAGTGTTTCTTCAATCTTCAGCTAATGATAACAATTCACAAATGGAATTATATGATGAACCAACACCCTTAGATCCTGATTTTTATAAGCATGAAGTGTTTCGTGAAGAACCAACCCAAGAAAGTAAACGAGCTGAACATACAATCACTCACAATACTCAGGTACAGGTCCTAGTGTGTTGAAAATTTGATTTTTTTCTTTGAACTCGCCATTTTTTTATCTGAAAAAGCTTTGTGCCGGCATAGAAGAAGTATGAATACAATGCCGGCGCCACCTATACCGGCATAGTATTCATATTATTTCTATGCCGGCTAACAATATCCCACATTTTGAAATGAATGCTGGCGTTGTGTTCAACCAAAAAAACCATGCCGACATAAAAGTTACTTTTTACCTACCACGGAATATTCTACGGAATATGCTACCGGCATGGTTCACTCATAACTTTACCATGCCGGTACCACAAGAAAAACATCCAGAAGTTAGTGACTTTGGAAGTTGAATACCGTCATGGTTTATAAATTATCGACCAACCCGGCAGTGGGTTCCGGCGTAGAACCTTATGTAACGAGCATGCCGGCACCTTTGCTTCCGACATTGATTTCCAAGAAAATACAATGCCGGTATCTTTTCAAATTTGGTCTTCAGTTTAGGTGCAGTTCGAGCATGCCGGAACATTACTCGAGCATGCCGGCACTGGTTTCCGGCGTTGTCTTTTTAAAAATTTGTATGCCGGAAAGTTAGTCGAGCATGCCAGAACTATTATCCGGCATGATTAGATTTTATTTGAAACTAATTTAATTTTCTTTTCATTCGTTCTATAGATTGTGACATATATTGATCCAACAAATTCCAAACCGCTTGGTCCGGATACGTCCGAATACTATAAAATGCCTCCGGTATGTTACGAAACAATACTTTTCACCTAGTTTTTTGAACGTTACGTGGGGATTATTTATAAAGAAACTTATACTCTCCCGTGTTTGTCCTTATGCAGGGAATAACAGATAAAAAAGAAGCAATTGCTTGGGCTAAAGAGACGGCTCTTAATCACATGTGTGTTTTGGTGAGGAATACCCAAGGTTCAAACAATCATTTTGAGATGGCTTGCGAGATAAGTGGGTTATACAAGGAGAAGAATAGCCATAAGATAAAGGGTTATGTATATTCAATAAATATTTTTAATGCCGTCACTATCCAAATTCTATACAGGAACTTGGACCCTTTCATCCCTACTGTCCGGTATAGTTTTAGAAAAATAATTCAATGCCGGTATAGGTGGCGGCATAGAATTATAATTACTTTTAAAGACGGAATCAATACCGGCGCTGTGGAACCTAAACATTTCAATGCCAGCGCTTCTGGTGTAAAGAAAACTTACAAAGAAAACATTTTACTAGAAATCTAAACATGTTCAACATAAACCAAACAACTGAATTGTGCTTAAATGTTCTTAATCCAGGTATCATAAACCAAAAGTAAACCAAACAACTAAAAAGTTCATCCAAAAACAAGTTTGAAATTGTTCAAAACATAACAACCACCATCCAAATGAAGAAACACAACTAAAGAGTTCATGACTTGGTCTTTTGCTTCTTGGCCACGGGCACCTTCCTCGTTTCCCCGAATAAAGCTTTTGCATTAGGGTCTTCCATTTTATCAATCTTTTCCTCGACTTCCTTCATTTCT
The DNA here is from genome assembly GCA_023531105.1 of Papaver atlanticum. NCBI lineage: Eukaryota > Viridiplantae > Streptophyta > Magnoliopsida > Ranunculales > Papaveraceae > Papaver > Papaver atlanticum. The sequence continues at coordinate 919,820 of JAJJMB010004448.1, read as the reverse complement.
TCAAGGGATAACACCTCTCATTTCTCGTACTTGCAACAAAACATCGTCTTCAACTTGCAAAGTCGACGTCGCTAGTTTTATACATCCAACACATAATTAGTATATATATGCTAATATAAGATTATGTGTACATTAATTGACTAAGTAATTAACAATACTTACAAACAATCGAACAGTCTTCTGAAGTTCGGCCATCGTAGGTGGTGCCTCTGTAGGAGTTGGAGCGGGAAGGTTTTTCTGGGGTGGAACTTCGACGTCGTCCGGACCCACGACAAAAAGATGTGACCTTTCTAGGTAAAAAAACATGTAATCGGGGTGGGCTTCATAACCGTTTTCTGCAAGCTCCCAGTTACTAATATCTATCAAACGACGTGGTTCCCTATCCCTCCAATGTGTTGGTTCTGAAATTGGATCATACTCTACCATCAACTTCGACTTAGGTTAAAAGCTCTGTGAATGGTCAACTTCGTACCTTTCAAGAGAGGCTGTCTCGGGATAATGTAATTGCTTATATCTAAGTTGCCGCATGACACGTTGGGGATCAGCCATAACGTATCCCTTTAGATGGAACAACGGTCCATTGTAAAATGCAATGTTATTATACCTCAAAATTTGACGGTTCTCTCTAGCCTCCTTGTAAGGGTCGAACACAACCTCTTTGGCAGTCATCGCGTCCAGAGCTAATCTCATATCTGTCAATCGATGATTGTTACCGGGCTTCGAAATATTGTTGAACTCGTATCCCTTAGCTCTAAGCTCCTCAGGTTCGGAAAGGTTTATGATCTTCAAGAAGGGGTAGTTCGTGAATAATGTTGGAAAGTGTTCATAAGCCCACACCTATACCAATGTGGAATGACACATATAAGAATTATGGAACATGTGAACAATATACATAATAACATAAGTTTAAAAACAAAATTACCTGGAGTAGAGTGAAATTCCTGACAAATTGGTTTGTAACCACCTTAGAGGCCCTTCTCATCTCCGTCATCAAATGTGTCATTACCACAGTGCCCCAAGAATAGTTATAGACCTCTTCCAATGAATCCAAGTATTGAAGCAGCTTTGCACTAACCCTATTGCCACTAGCGTCAGGAAATACATTAGTGCCTAAGATGAATAACAGGTACGCAATGGCTGTATAACGAATCTGTGCTGGGTCCCATCCATCCTTAAAACTTCTTTCCTGCGTGTTTTCAAACTTCTCCTTAAACAACTTTAGCTTGATAGTCTTTGTCCTACTATTCTTAGATACATAGAAGCTTCCCACAGAAGTTTTGTAGTCCCAACCCAATAGCTTGTTAGTAAGAGCGTGCAACTTCAACCATTCTAGGTCCGGAGAATGATCTTCTTCTGCAATTGATTTGCCGATAACATTCAAGCCTAGAATGTTCTGAGTATCATCAGGGATCAAGGTCATCTCTCCAAACGGGAAGTGCATGGTATTTGTTTCACCATGATACCTTTCGACGAAGCAATTGACTATCACAATATCACACTTCACATAATTTTCAACCAAACCATATAAACCAGAATCCCTTACTAATATTTGGACCTCTTCACATTCCTTAGACAAATCCCAATGAGACGCGGCTTGGTTTCGGCAAACACACACAGCCTTCTTATGATCCTACAATTATGAGATAATACGATTAAGAGATTTTACATAAATAGGAAACAATACATATGCACGAGATAGAAATTCTTACATAGGTTTGATAGATAGTACGAGACCATGTGTCCTTGTAGCCAAATAGCATTCTCGGATCCGAAGCTTCACCGCAAATTCTACCACGATCAAGGTCAGGTAACATGTCATCAATATGAGGAAGGTACGAACCTTTAACTTTTACTTTTCCTTTGCTCTTGCCCTTGCCTTGTGTCAGTTGTTGAATTGGCCCACCATCTTCCTATAAAACTTGGATTTGGGTTGCTAATTGTCTTGGATCAACCTCATTATCTTCCTCCTCACTTTCCTCCTCACTTTCCTCTTCATCTTGCTCATCGTGCTCAACTGGACTAGTAGGTTCACGAATTACGAGTCCACTACGATCACCACCACTCTCCCAAATTTTCCCTCTTGTAGAGCCTGCTCCCAAACGCTTTTTGCGACCTTGTTCTTTCCCTCGAGGAGGAAGAGGCTTAGGAGTACTGATAGACGCATTTATGTGTCTATTTTCATCTCTTTTATGTATAGTGTTAGTACCCATTTTTGTACTAATTTTGGTATTTTATCCCTTGTAGGTGTTTTTGGAAAAATAGGCTTTTGCGGCAAAATTGGCTCGAAAAGTTGTAAAAGGCTCCTGGGAGGACATTTGCTATTCGGACTCTCACTTTGGATAAGGGGTAACCCATTTCCAAGCAGCTGCTAAGCACAGACCGGGACTGGATAGGGGGAGGTCACATTTCTTCACATTTTCAAAAACAGAAAACTGGCGGGAAAATTTCCAAAAAAACAGACGGATTTTGGGTTGGATTGTTGATCGATTTTTATGGAGATTAAAGGGATGAATTTGATTGGGTTCGTTCCTATGGACCTAAAAGGCGAGGTAAGGGTGTTGGAATTGATCCAAAGTGTCTAGAACTCGAATTGGAGGCGAAAAAAAGGTTAAAAATATCACGGTTTATTTTGGGCAAGTTTCTTGGTTTATTTATGGAAACTTACGTGAATAAGAGGAAGGAAACTCTTCTTAGAGATTTGTTTCTATCACGGGAAGAGTTTGGACAGCTTGGATTGACTGAGAAGACGTGCAAGTGATGAGAAAAATGAATTATCGTGACTTGTTGTGGAGGAAAAAAATAATATTTTTGGACGGATTTAGAGAGCCTGTGGTGTATAAAAAGGTTGGGACGAGTCTTAGGAAGGTAAAAAAAACCTTAGGGGAAAGTTTAGAGCCTTAGAGAAGCCAGAAAAATCATTAGAAGAAGATCGGGTTCTGCTGTTGCCGGAGAAGACGAAGAACATAAGACCCACAGAGTCAGTTGTAGAGGCAGACTTATTTTCAGTGACAACGAGATACGGTCGCTCCTTCCTGCAGTCACCGAAGTTTTTCAGCAACGATTCCGTCTTCTGTATTAGACTTTCAGCGACTACAGTATACCCTTTTCTCCCTTGTAATCAATTTTTGAGCCATAAACATGTATTTTGAAAACACGATTAATATGAGGAGCTAAACCCCTTATCCGAGGCGACGGAGGAAGCCATTGTTCCATGAAAAGTGGTATAGTTCTATTTTAATTATTTATTGCAATTATTTTACATGATTATTTGCATAGAACTTAAAAGAAAATTTGATTTTTATTGAGTAGTTGTGAGTTGTTTTGATGAAACATGCTAGGTTTTAAAACTTTTGATGTTTCATGCTTTGTGATTACAACTACTACTTCAAAATTCTATTAGAGGCAAATATTGGAATCATTTTAAAGAAGAATATTGCATGAATATTGATTAGAGTTTATCAATTAATTGGTCAATGGTGGAATCCAGAGTCTCGGTATTTTCTTATTATTGTTGAAACAACTTTATTTAATTTTCGAAAATCCTTCACAAGCCCGAGTTGAACGAACTCTACTCACCACTTTCACTACAACTAAAATTTCACATCAAGTCCCAAGATCGTTCTTATTTCTTTTCTTAATGCCAGTATCTTTAGCTTTTCCTTTCTTATCTTCCTTGGCTTTAGCCCTATATCAAAAGAAACACGAAATAAATATAAGACAACTCACTTTCATTGTTAATACCGGCATAGATATACTAAATAACGGCATAGTAATTTAACAAACAAAGCATGCCGGGACCAAGTGCCAGTATTGTCAAATTATTGTCGACAATGCCGGTAGTCTTAGGGCAGTTCCTGGATACCAAAAGAGCACTGCCGGCACATTCATAAAAAATCAAATTCATGCCATAATTAAGTACCTCCATGGCATTCAACCTAAAACCAATGCCGGTACTGATAACAAATTCCTAGGGTTTTTCTGTATATTAAAAGTACACTGCCGGCGTCTTCGAATAAATTTAAAACGATGCCGTAACAAACTGCCGGCATACTATTCAACCTAATTTTAATGCCGGTACAGAACATTCAGTTTCAGGCGATTCACTAACTATATACCGGCATAGTATTCATACTAAAATAGATGTCGTAACTAGGTACCGGTATTGTCTTCGTCCAAAATTGAATGCTGTAATAAAGTAACGACATGGTATTCATACAAACGCCAATGCCGGAACTTACTGAAACTCAACTGTTTGAGTTAGGGTTTGCGATTTTGACCTAAACCCAATGACATAAATCGATTGAAACACTAATAAAACAGTTCAAAATCACTTACCTTCTCACAGAAGCCATGTTTACGAGAAGTTGATTGTTCGAAGCCTCTTGTTCTTCTTGTTCTTGCTCTTGAGCAATCTTTTTTTCTTGTTTTTGTTGAGCAATCGATTTTGATTTCGATTGGGCATCTAATTTCTTTCGTGGAGGCATTGTTATGGATTCAGAGGGTTAATCGACAAAGAAATTTTTGAATCGACGATTAATCGTGGATGAAGAACGATGAAGAAGAAGATGGAAGATTTTTTTTTCTTTCAAAACCTAACCCTAAACGAGTGCCATAACAGAAGAGGAAATGGGGGAGATGAATTTGGTTATTTGATTTTAGTTTTAGATTTTTATTTTGTGGGAAGGGTATAACAGTCTTTTCATAATGTTTTTTAATTAATCAAAGGGTGTTTTAGTATTTTCGCCCCCAAAAACACTCCTTAGCATACACTATTGGTTGGGGGAAGTAATTCATATCCCCCAATTAGTTTTCATATCCCTAAATTGCGCGTTCAAATATAACTGCAGATTTAAGAAAGAAAAATAATAGAATTTATGCTGCCAAAGCGTGGATTTTAGTGTTTTTAAGGACTTCTCAAGAGACCCGTAAAGTTGATATCATCAACTAATTAATCCGGATTTATGGTTTCATACCAAATTTATAAGAACACATAAATGATTGTTAAAACTGACAAAATCGAGTCAGCTGGCTGCCTGAATATAATTTGAATCCTTCAAGGATTGCAAATTTGAATATGTTCCCTGATCACATCTCTTTGCAATATGAATCCTTTGAGGACTACCACGCCAAATGCATCAAATAAGGAGAAAAAAATATATATTTAATTTATCCTAGGGTCTGAGCAAAAATAAAACCCTCAAATCATTTTCACAACAAATATATTTCTTGTGTAACGCATTTATGACTACACCTACCTATAATTTATAGGCTTGTAAATTTAAAAGGTGTTAGTCTTGGATCCAAAATCACGTTAATGGAGAAATTAATCCAATCTAATTTGGATTGTATGTCAACCAATCACATATGTCGATATTCCTCTGCAGAGGGGTTCAAAACCACCATCACTTATTTCAGTAGTTACTTTAAATGAATATTCGACAACATATTAACTAATTACGATCTCATACAATTTCCAGTGTATGCATACTTTGAAAATTCAAAATTTACCGGTACCAGCGCCCACGGGCGTGATAATCTCCTACTATTCAAATAAGGAAATATAAATTTTGAGAATGTGAATCGTATTACGATAAACTTTGTTAGATCTATCTGTAGCCTATATAAAAATGCTACATGTTTGCTATATGTGATTGATTTTGCCTTTTCAAACAACATATACTATATGAGATATTTTTACGCTTAGTAAATGACAGCCTTTTTCGATTTGATCATGATGGGAGAGAAACGTCTGGTAGTGTATAGTCTCCCCCTGATTATGGCGGAAATATTATCATCTCATACAAGAAAACAAGTTTCGTAAAATATTACTATCTGGCAGATGTCACTGTAGTACAGTGGTAAAGTCGTTGTGTGATGATACCAGCGACCTGAGTTCGAAACTCGTCAGCATCGGGGTGGGGGGAGTTTTCTCTTTCTTTTCCTAGCTACCTGGGCTTGTAGGTAGTAGACCTCTTTGAGGTTTAAACTTTAATATAACCTTCTATTTTTAAAAAAATAACAATATTACTATATGATTAATTCAAGGATATATACTCATAATAATTTCTGGATTTTAGCAATACCAGTTGGACTGTAGATAATGACTTCAAAAGCCATAAGAAATTGTCCTAAAAATAAAATAAAATTGTAGTCTTTTTGACATACAAATTTGACACCAACCATGAATTATTTTTTGAAAAAAGAAACAAAAATAAAACCAAAAGCATTGAAAATATGCAAACAAATCTCCAATAATTTTGTGATTTCGAGGGCCAACGAGATAATGATTTAGATTGAAGTTATTGGACACTTTCTTTATCAAAAGAAAATTAAATCAAGGTCAATTTAGTCACTACAAGGACTAATAAGCCAGGTGCGCACCCTTTGATCTTTAGTGTCCAATTCTAACTACAAGTGGAACAACTTCAAAAATTTTGAGAATAATACAAGGAAGAGAACTAAAAATTGCTAAATATCCCTCAGGAATGCAGCAATTCTCCGTCTCATTAATGTTCGTAATTGTGAATACATGATAACAACATCTCATCCTTCTAGAATTTACAGAGAAACCAGTTTCAATTGGCTTATATGATTCTTTTTAAGAAAATAAAGAAATCATTGTCATTATCAACTTTAAAAAAAAAACATTATGTGGTCTAAAAGTTCACTCCTTTTTGGCAAAAATGTAGAAAATATGCCAATCTTATGGAAACTATGGAGAAAATTAACGCCAATTAGTTTATACGATTTATCAAACTCGTATGAAAAAACAAAAATATTTTGTTTCAGTTATCGCATGGGGTTGGAGGATGGCTTCTTGTGAAAAAAAAGAAAAGAAACCATATGTATATCACATGATCCTCGTCTAAAAGACAAAGATACCAAATTGAATTGGCCGAAGGTTTTTCAACCATGCACGTGACTAGTAACCATAAAGGTAATTAAATTGCGATAGCAACAATTTTTGGTGTTTACAGTTTCATTAGAGGAGTAGAAACTATAAACCATCTTTTAATAGATTTTTTTTTTCTCTATTTAAAAAATTAGAGGAAAAAAAAACAATACCAATTTTTGGTGATGTCAGTTTCATTAGAGAATGATAACTGTAAACCATCTTTTGATGGATTTTACTTTTTTCTTCCTCTATGAAAAAAAGAATTAGAGGAAAAAGGGAAAACGACTTCAAAGTCGATTACCCATTGCATATAAATATACAAAGATATAATAATAAATACGTTAAATAATATATAATATAATATAACGTGTAAAATAAAATAATAATAAAAAACAGGATGTCGGAACTTTACTAGATAACGAGGGGAAAAACCCTTAAAAGCTTGGTATCGTAACAAGGTTGGTATACGAGAAGATGATTCCCTGATTGATTTTGGCACATCTACATGCATATACCCCGGGGCTTGCAATCACCAGCTAGATATACGACCATTAAGTGATTGTTATCACTTTAATTCATGAGATCCTGTAATAATTCATGTAAGATAAGCTCACGGTCTAAACCTAGAATAAGCCAATAGAAAAAAAATTAGTTAGAATCCCATAAATAAATTGGAGAAGGAAAAATAATCAATTCAAAAGAATAGTTTGGGATCGTAATTAATTTGCCTTTGCTCATATTGATGGAGCAACATGCATGATAACGTGTTGTAAAAGGAGAAGATAGAGAAAAAGACACAAAGTAGAGGGAGAAAAGAGAGAGAATTTTATTGATATGTGTGTAAAATACAACGTCTAAACCTCTATTTATATAGATAGAAGACTTGTTGTCCAAGATGTGTAAACCCTAAATTTAGACACGAAGGGCATCTTACTAAATAAATTTGGTTTATAAATTTTTTAATATTTTTGAATAAACAGAACTCCATTTATTTATGGACCAAACTAATTTGGGACCGCATGAAATAGGACCAAACTACATTTTCCCTCCCCATAAAAACCGGCCGTGCCTCCGAGAGTTTAGAATAGATGAGGTCCCTCGCAAACTTGAAAATCTGAAACTCTCTTATTCCCCTTCTCTCTCTCAAATGGCTAGTTATTCAGTACCAACTCTTCCACTTCATCCACCAAGAACAAATTTCGTCTCCTCTTTCAATTTCCCACTTCATTATAACAGTTTAGTCTCTAAAACAATAAGAACCACCATTCCAACTCAAAAATGGAGAAATTCCAGAAGAAAAACAACAGTTTCAGCACAAGAAAGAAAAGTATCATCATCACCAAACAAAAAAAGCAGTGAGAAAGGGTTTGACCCAGCTGGTTTTCTCACCAAACATGGCATTACTGATAAGGGTTTTGCTCAGTTCCTGAGAGAAAGGTAGAAATAGTATTTTTATTTCTCTAATTTGAAGATAATGCACAGATTTTTGGTAATCAATTACAAATGTTTTTTTGTTTAGGTATAAGAGTATCAAGGACCTTAAAGAACAATTCTTCCCTCGCTTTGCTAATGTCATGGAACTCTCTTCTGGGTTAGTTGTTTTTCCACTATTCAAGTTTTTATCCTTTCTATAAGCATTTCAAAAATATGTTTGAGGTGGTGGTGCTGGCAATGGAGGTGGTTATGGTTTCAGTTGTGGTTGGGGTGGTGTGATGGTGCTGGGGTTGTTGTGGTGGCTGAGGCATATGCATGTTGTTGTTTTGTTTGATATTTTGTCTCTGTGAAATTGATTGATTTGGTTTGCTTCATATGAAGGTATGAGTTAATGGGACTACATCGAAATGTACAACACCGATTGGATTACATGGAATGGGCACCAGGTATTGCTTCTATAGCATTTGGTTCTTATAAATTTGGTGTGTATTCTGATTTGGCTTAGCTTTATCTATCTCTAAATATTTATTATGTGCATACAGGTGCACGTTATTGTGCAGTGGTGGGTGATTTTAATGGGTGGTCTAACACAGAACACAGTGCAGGAAAGGGACATTTTGGTCATGATGATTTTGGGTATTGGTTTGTTATTCTGCAAGATAAAGTAAAAGAAGGGCAAGAACCAGATGAACTGTATTTCCAGCAGTATAACTATGCAGATGACTATGACAAAGGTGACAGTGGTGTTACAATTGAAGAGTTATTTAAAAAAATGAATGAAGAATATTGGGAACCTGGAGAGGACCGGTTTCTTAATAAGCGTTTTGAAGTGCCTGCTAAGTTGTATGAACAAATGTTCGGCCCAAATGGACCCCAGACTGAAGAGGAATTGGGGGAAATACCTGACGCTGAGACAAGATATAGAGAATGGAAAGAGAAACATAAAGATGATCCTCCCAGCAATTTACCTCCATGCGATGTGATTGACAGTGGAAAAGAATATGATGTTTTTAATATTGTGGATGACCCCGTTTGGTTGGAGAAGTTTAGAGCTAAGCAACCTCCTATGGATTACTGGTTAGAACTGCGTAAAGGAAGGAAAGCATGGTCCGAGAAGTATAACCCAAGTATCCCTCATGGAAGCAGATACAGGGTTTATTTTAACACTCCTAGTGGCCCTGTGGAACGGGTTCCTGCGTGGGCTACTTACGTGCTTCCAGGTAAAATTTGTGTGATTGTGTATTGCAATTATTCTTTTGTGCCAATTATCAGCATATTAATATGTTGGGTACACATTATTGGTTATGATTTTCAGAAGTAGAGGGAAAGCAAGCAGTTGCGGTACACTGGGAACCACCTCCGGAAGAGGCATATAGATGGAAAAATGAACATCCAAAGGTGCCAAAGTCCCTTCGTATATATGAATGCCATGTGGGAATTAGTGGATCACAGCCAAAAGTTGCTTCTTTCAGTGAATTTACTGAGAAGGTAATACTTAATAATGCTGTTTGCCTCCTAACTGCAGATATGTTGTTCGACTCTTATTCTCATTGTGTCTCTGCGCTCCCCATACCCCAAAATATCATTTACAATATTGTCTTCTTTACACATTAGTTCCTTTTCAGGTCCTTCTACATGTGAAAGAATCCGGATACAATGCAATTCAGTTGATTGGGATTATTGAGCACAAAGATTATTTCACCGTTGGTTATAGAGTGAGTTTAAGTTTAATTAGTTTATCCTTTTTGTCTCGGTGAAAATTCTTTGTTGTTTCTCTTTGACCTATGCTGGCAGAAAGTACAAACTATATTGTATATTAATGTGCTCTTCTATGTTGTCTCGCTTGAAAATTGTATTAGTTAGTTATTCCATAGTTTTGCCGTCGTATCATGTTTCATCAAAGGCCTAATCGCCCTTCATCTTTCTTTGATGCAGGTGACCAATTTGTTTGCTGTTAGCAGCCGATTTGGTACTCCTGATGACTTCAAGCGTTTGGTTGATGAAGCACATGGTTGTCTTCTTCCATAAGCTACTGCCTTTCAGAGTTTATTCTCAAATTTTGCTCTACAGTAGCATATTCATTTCTGAATCTGACAGGGTTTCTGCTACTCCTGTTCCTATTACAGGTCTTGGGTTGTTAGTCTTCTTAGATATTGTTCATTCATACTCGGCAGCTGACGAGATGGTCGGCTTATCCCTATTTGATGGATCAAATGATTGTTATTTTCATACTGGTAAGCGCGCCTTTCGTCGTATATAAAAGCTTCGCATTGTTGTTCCTCAACTTTTCTAAGTACATGCTTACTTTCTTTTAGTGTCTTTAAGGACCAAAAGTTTGGATGTCACTTGCATTCTATCTTAAGTTGATTTGTTCCATCTTCATTTTCTTATTGAGAATTGATTGGTGACACCACGTTCCGCTCCAGTGAATGGGTTCTCACCATCCCATTTCCAATAACCAGCTCCCTTTCTGTTCGAGATGGATTTATGAAATTTTATCGTGATTACTAAATATGGGAACTTAAAAGCGGAGGCATTTTTTCTCATTCCAGCTTGCCTTTTTTTTTATCATACCTAAGACCCTTGTAAACCTTTCACACCTGATTAGGTAAACGAGGGCATCACAAATATTGGGGTACCAGAATGTTCAAGTACGGAGATCTTGATGTCCTGCATTATTTGCTGTCTAATTTGAAATGGTAATCTGTTAGTCGTGGTATTTCTTTTTGTGGAATTTCTTTTGGTTATCAAGTGTTGGTTTGGAGAAATTTCAGATGGCTAAAATCTTCTGAATTGACGTTGGCATTATTTACGTTTTAACTATTGAACAGGTGGGTTGAGGAGTATCAAATTGATGGTTTCCATTTTCACTCACTATCATCTATGATGTACACACACAATGGTTTTGCTGTTTTTACTGGCGACATGGAGGAGTAAGTGTTTATTCAACTAAGTAGTTTATATTGATTGTTACCAGCATATGTATGTTTTTCCAGTACTAATTCTCTAGTGGGCTACTTGCTTATTGGTTTTGTTTTAAAATATCTCATTCAAGAAATTGTTGAATTTAGGTACTATAATCAATATGTAGACAAAGATGCTTTGATATATTTGATTTTGGCAAATGAGATGCTACATGAGCTTAATCCGAATATAATAACAATAGCAGAAGATGTAAGTACTCATTTTGTTTTCTTTGGTTCAATAGTCTTCAGTTCGAATTGAATATTTTCTTTGCATATCTTATTAGGAATTTCAGTAATCTGAAAATTTTGTCGAAGTATTGTATTAATGCCCTGATCAAACAAAGGGAGCTTATTTGATTTCATTAACAGTTCAATTTTTGTTTTTACCTCGCAAATTAACGTTCCAGTGAATATGGTTCGATTGTGCAGGCAACTTTTTACCCTGGATTGTGTGAACCAATTTCTGAAGGTGGATTGGGATTTGATTTTTATGCCAATATAACTGTATCAGAGATGTGGTTATCGTTACTTGAAAATGTCCCTGATCATGAATGGAGCATGAATAAGGTTAGGTTGTTTCATTTTCACATAAAGTATATATACTGTGCAAAATTTGTGCTTTCAGTGAGCATCTGTGTACATAGCTCTTTTTTTTTTTAACCTCAAGAAATGTTATGATTTTTATTCGCTACTATACAAGCACCTTTCGGCCTTGTTAGAGCCTTAATGAAGGTTTAGCACCCTGATCTGATATTGATCACAAATTGGCACAGGCTGTAAAGACGCTGTTAGGCAACGGACAAAATACAAATAAGATGCTTACTTACGCTGAAAACCACAACCAGGTAATTACAGACATGGAATCTTCCACTTCAGCATTCCACGTTAAGCAAATGCCTCGACAATTTTCTAATCATTTCTTATATTACATCTTACTTATTTGTGATCCTTCAAGTAATTTTATGACAGTCCATATCTGGAGGGCGTTCATTTGGGGAAATATTGTTTGGTGGGACTAAAGAGCCGTCTTCTGCTTCAGAAAATATGTTGCTTAGAGGATCATCATTATACAAAGTATGCTTCTTTTCCAATATGCTGTTCTTCAAACTCTGAAGTCTATTACATATTTACAAATCAATGGTTTGAATCCAGATGATTAAATTGATTACATTTACGATAAGCGGTCGTGCGTACCTCAACTTCATGGGGAATGAATTTGGGCATCCAATGGTAGTTTCTGTACACTTTTTTTGATAGGATTCTGTACACTTATATATTCATGATTAGTTCTTCTATTTTCTTTTAATTTAATATATATTCTTGTGCTAGAGGGTGGAATTCCCCATGCCTAGCAATGATTTCTCTTTTTCACTTGCCAACCGTCAATGGGATTTGGTGAAAGACAAGGGAGTGCATCAGGATATTTTTTCCTTTGATAAAGTATGGGTATCTTTATCTTTATATAACCATGTCCTTTACATGACAAATTCATTTATGTAACACGGATATGATGCCTGAGGCAAATAATCTTTTGTAAACCACCACATCTTATGCAGGATATGATGAAGTTGGACGAGAGAATGTTTTCAAGAAGCTTACCCAAAATTCACCATGTAAATGATGCTACAATGGTATGTGGACCACATTTTATTCATTGGTTACTATAGAACCAGCAAGGTTTTACTGTGTTATAACTTTAAAGTTATTACTAAGTTGGGGAAATTTTGCTATACAGGTAATATCTTACATAAGAGGTCCCTTTCTCTTCGTTTTCAATTTTCACCCTGAAAATTCCTACGAGAGATATAGTGTTGGGGCAGATGAAGCTGGGGAATATCAGGTTAGTGAATCAGACACAAAAAGTACTTGAAATAGGAATACCATAAGTTGCTTTCGTTGATAAACATGTTTCTTAGCTTTTATTTCAACATAAACTAGCTAGTCTTTCTTATCTCAACAAGTAGTGGATGAATATGATAAGCAATATGTTTACAGCTTATACTTGATACGGATGGCGTCAAATATGGGGGACAAGGACATCTTAAAGATGATCAATATCTTCAAAGAACCATGAATAACAGGTATTTTGTCTGCTTGTTTTCATTTCCATATGTGAGCATTACTTGATGAGTTAGTTTTCCTTGGCTTCCCATTGTTTTTGTTATAGAATTGATGGACTCAGAAACTGCTTAGAGATTATGCTGCCTAGTAGAACTGCTCAGGTTTGTCATTTTTTATCTCTAAATGTTTAAAGCCAACCTTGTTATTGCCCAAGTCCTGGTATCAAATACTGGCGAATATGTGAATCTTTGATGTTTCAACAACTACAGGTCTACAAACTAACTCGAATTCTACGAGTATGAATGATTATGCATTCTGGAGTAAACTTTTGAATGACAAGGTCCAACAAGGGAAATGTGAGGCGAGGACTAGCTGGGTTTTGCCCCGTTTCTTTTTTTTTTATTCTCATTTTTATTTTAATAAAAGCAATCTCCTTCTATGTGCACATTAGAGATATTTTTCCTCTTTGCCATTTGTATTGCTTAAGTGCTGCCAATGCTTCTGCCTATTCAGCATCTTCTGCTACTGCTGGAAAGCCCCAGGCTCCTTTGAAGATACCTGCATCATTAATCATAATTAGTGTACCTCCTAGTCATTTGCTCTTAGGAAGCATCAAAATTAAACTGTAATGAAGATACCTGCATCATTAATCATAATTAGTGTACCTCCTAGTCATTTGCTCTTAGGAAGCATCAAAATTAAACTGTAATGGGGTTTGCCATTGAACTGTAGTGGTTCGTATTCATAGCTTCATTTTGCTCTTAGGAAGCATCAAAATTAAACTGTAACCCTCTAATGGGGTTTGCCATTGAAACTGTAGTGGTTCGTATTCATAGCTTCATTACGTGTGCCTTGAGTTACAAATGAAAAAATATTGTTGTTGACAGTGGGATTCGAACCCACGCCCTTTCGGACCAGCGCCTTAAGCTGGCGCCTTAGACCAACTCGGCCATATCAACTTATTGGCAATCTTTTCAAGCGCACCAACAGATCGAATTTCTACAGCAGTCTTTAGTACGCTACCAGTTGTCAATTTTCAAAAATTCCCTGTTTGTAGCTTTATAAATGTTTCTTGGTTAAGTTCTCCTTCTCTTCCTTATTCTTACTAGAACACCCCACTGCCACGGTGGGGAGGGCCGACTAAATAAAAATGAAACAAGCTGATTGCATAACCTATTATACATCAACGGCGTAATCTTTTTATGTGAAAGTATCACTTTTCTTAATTTTCGCAATCAGCGGTGTTTCATTTTTTTGTTGGAATGATAGTTTTAGGCAGATACTACCTCCGTTTCTGAAAAAGAGATATTTTTATAGTTTCATTTTTGCCTAAAATAGGCCAAATTGGAAAACTGAAAGTATCACTTTTCCTGAAACGGAAAATTAGTTGATGTATAAACCAAAATATGGCTGCATAATGGCTATGCATTTCATTTTCGAAAATTGTGCCTTAAGTGAAAGTGTCACTTTTTTTGAAACGGAGGGAGTACATCATTCTATTAGTTGCAATGAAAAATTAGTTGATGCATAAACCAAAATATGGTATATAATTTGTTATGCATCTTTTGTGGTGGTTTGCATAATGGCCATGTATTCAATTTTAGAAAATTGCGCCTAAAAGGATAAACACCTCTGAATTCTTCGTAAAAACTCTAAATTTGATATTGTTGTTTGTACTCATTGCGTAGATGTCTATAAAATCTTTCCAACGAGATAAAATTTGTAAAATTCCAAGACACGGATTATTAGATATGCTATATTCTAGTTTGCTTGCCAGTTAAACCCCTGAAATAATAAGATACATAAGAAAAAATATTATACATAAGGAATTATGTGAAAAGGCTTCACCAAAAAAACCCTCACCAAATCCAATCTTTTTATAAAATTGCACATTGCTGAAAGGGTAAAAGTGTAGAGGAGGAACCAGCTCTAATCACAGCAAGTACTCCCAAGAGGATGAGAGGTTAAGAGAGATAAGATGGATTAATTGTGTCCTCTAAGTATACTTTCTTTCTCCTTTTATAATAATCTTTCCTTTCCTCTCTTATGGATAAGTACCCATAAGACTAATATATTACAAGATTGTCATTTTCCTCTTATCCAAGTTATTAAGTGATTTAGGAGAAGAATTTTTCTCCTTTGTTCTGGGGCAAAACCCAACTAACTTAAGACTTTCTTTCTTGGGCTAGGCTCATCCATTATCCTATGGGTTAAGCCTAGTCCCCTTATCCCTTAAAGGGGAACCCTTTTATATATTAAGGGGCTACCTCCTTTTGGATTGGTTATTTTCATATATCAACATTAGTCCCCTGACTGTTGACTGGTCACAGACCAGGTCAACAGTCATATGTTGATGCGCCCCTTAACGGTTAAGGCTGATGAGATTCCTAGGTAGTTACATTCACGACCCTTGGGATGCAGCGGTTACTAAACCTTTTGGTAACTGTCTTTGCCTTTTTACTCCTCTATAAATAGGAGAGGTCCCGCTTCTTTATTTTTCGTCTACTCTCTCTCTGTTTCTTTCTTCCATCCTACTTCAATCTAAACACTATGGCTGAAGAGTCGCCCGAGAGAGATCCGCCTAACAGGCCTGCTTATACACTTGATGAGATGAGGGGGAGTCAAAGGCTTAAAGATCTCATTCGGTCGCCTACAAAAGAGGATGGCTCTATCCTTTTCCCGACAGATGACTATTGGGTTCCTCGCATGTTAAACCTCCATTCCTTCTCTCCATCCTCGTCCGATGGTTGGCTCATTCGTCCCCAGGCGGATGTGTCTCCAATTGCCTCTTTAGAGGAAATACCTCGCCTAGAGACTCATATGGGGGATTACGTTTTCCCTTCTATCGTTCTTCGTTCGTCTGCTGAGTCTCCCACCGCTTGGGATCCGTGGGTGGAATATATTTTCTCCAATCCCGATCATAGGAGAACTCTCCGCTCTTTAGGTATAGAGGATGCTATAGAAGCTTCAAAGTATAGGTCTGTTCGTCGAGACCATGAGAGATTATCGCGTTTGTTTGCTCATTGGATGATTAATCCTCATAAGTTTTTGTTTTCTTGGGGGGGGAGGCAACCCCGGTCTTAGAGGGCGTGGCTGCGCTTCCCGGACTTCCCATTCATGGGGACACTTCCTTCGCTGACTGTTACGTTTTCAAGGCTATGAACCCAAGTGATAAGGTTCTTCGCGACCACCTAATTTTAGACAAGATGGAATCAATAAATTTTCAGTTGCCGGACGAGGTCAAAGTCGAAGCTTTGGAAGAAGGGAAGGACGAGGTGGCATCGACGGCCAAGAAGAAAGGTAAAGCTTCTATGACCACTGTGCATGGTTCCACTGCCAATACTTCATCCTCGCCTAAAATCATGGCATCCGCTATTAAAGCTTACTCGAAGGGGGTTAAGACTGAGGAGTTTGACGATGTGCAAGAAGTAGAAAGGGATAAATGTAGTCAAAAATCTAGGTCCGGGCAATGTCGTGCTTCATTCTCATGCTGAATAAAGTATTGGGCTCTTATGACTTCTGGCGAACGGAAGGGTGTTCCCCCGCGTGAAGGGGAAGCAAATCGGGCAGAATTGGCGGCTTTTCTTCTTTTCTGGCTATGTCATGATGTGTTCTAGCACAGTCCCCGGGACACCATTAAGAATGAGTTGATTCCTTTGGCAGTGTTGATGTCTCGTGGTGTTTCGTTTCCACCCGCCTCTATGTTTTTGGGTGGTTTGTATCTCTATTTGGATTTGCTGGCGCGTGACATTCGTCGCATGGACGGGGCTCATGAGGTAGAAACCTTTTTTCCTGTTAATTTCATTCAGGCGTGGGTTTGGGAGCGTTTCCCTCTATACAGGCCTCAACCAAATCCTCTTGCACTCTCGTAAAGGGAAGAAGTTTTTCAAGATAATGGCACCAAGCGGCTAGTAATTGTTCCCTATTCAACGGACGTGATTAATTCTGAAGATTTTGATATCATCCTTTCTATCCTGCCGGTCGTCTTCCTGGATTTCACGGAGGTAAGTTTTCATCTGAGGCGTATAATACAATTCGCGTCGCTTGTCAGCTTGGTTTTGACCAGGGAGTTCCCTATAATCCGCCACGAGCTTACTTAGATGAGGAGTTGGAAATTCGCAAGAGTTTAATCGTTTTGTCTTTAAGGAGGGCCTCCGGATGAGTGATCGGAAATCTCATTATGATTTTTACCAGCCTCTTGAAAAGAGGAAGGTGAGTGTTACCAGTGAGTGTCGCGTATACCGTGATGGTGTTAACCGGAATATGTTGAACTATCTTCTTGGAGAAGTGAATCCCCCCCATCCTTGACTAGTTCGGACTTCAAGGAACTTTATACGTCGGGTCGGGTGAGGCTGAGTGACGAGGTCGCCAAACAGTATAAACTTTCTTCAAGTACTAAGGATCGTCCTCTCAAATCCTTAGTCACTAGCTGGGATCCTCATCCGGACGATGAATCTCCTCAGAAAGGCAAGAAAGGTAGTTCTTTACCCCCTTATCCGACTCAAAAAAGAGGAGGCTCCCTTCCGCGTTGAAATAATTGGAGATTCCTATTAAATCCCCACCTGCCAAGGTATTTCTTTATTCCTTCCCTTTTTTTTCTTAGTTGATTTCTGCATCAGTTCGCTTTTTATTGGTTTGTGTTATATTCCTTTTAGATTTCTCCGCCTATTAGCCAGAAACCTAGGTCCTTTTTTATTGAAGAATATATTAATCTACCTTCTCACGAGTGGAGGGCTGATCGGCTAGCTAAAAAGATGAAACTAGACGCTAGTATACTACCTATTCCGCGGTTGCCTTCCATTCGTTCTGCTAATACTTCCCCAACGCTTTCTCCACAGGCTCCAAAAATGGGGTCGCCTTCCTCTAGCTCATTTATTGATCTTTTTGAGCGTCAGTTGGGTCGACCAATTAGCAAAAGTGGTTCTGAGGTGATTTCTCCCCGCATGACTCTGCACTATACTAGGCCTCTGGTTGTGAAAACAATTCCAAATCCTAATCATCCTCTTCACACTCCTTCTGACATATTGGGCGCGATGAGCATGTCTGGATCGGATCATTCCGTGCATGATTATTCTCCAGGTGGTAGTGATGCTAAGGATAATGCTGAGAATCAGAGTTCCTCTTCCTCCGAGTCTCGTGAGTATTATATGCTTCTATTTTATTGAAATTGTTAAGTTTGGAATCAACACGTGCCGTTCAAAATATTCTGTTGTGATTATTTAATGCGCTTTGTGATCTATTTATACATCCCCATTCCTTATAGGTTTTATGCTCTCTGATATATTATTTTACTTCTTCTTTTTCTTATCCCTCTTATTAGGTTATCCGGAGCCAACTATTCGAGCTCTTATTCGTCTTCGCATCATTCGGTTCGTATTCCTATTAATCACCCATCTACTTCTGACCTGGTATGTATGTTCCCCCTTCTTTTTTAGAATGTTTGCTTACTGCGTCCCTTGTTCCTTTTTTTGTAGGACATGGGAAAGCGGGAGAATGTGCACGTTAAAGGAAGCAGCTCGAATTTACAGGCCAAGGGTAGCGAATCGGGGAGTGCTAATGAAAAGTGGTAAAAGCCTACCCCAAAGACGATTCCTAAGGTATCACGCGGCGTGGATGTTGATGCCGCGTTGATGGCTACTCCATAGGATCCTCAGTTTCGATATCCTCGTGTTATTGAAGCTGACGAAGCTGGTGTTGATGATCGTTTTGTGCTAGTGCACGGGTTCTGGGTTTTTTCTACCAAAGCTGCTAATTATCGCCGCATAGTGAGGAAGTTTGGTCATATGTCCGTGCATGAGGAGATGGATGCTAGTGCCTTAGTTGTGATGAATGAAGATCTGTTGGATGTAGCGGACGGTCTTGCCCATGCGGAGGAGGTTCCTATTGATCCGGCTATGTTAAGGCGGTGGGAAAGTCTTATTCATACGTCTTTGCTTCTACAATTTCCAATTCAATGGTTGAAGGATTTGTTGGTTATGGTGAAAACGAGTCATAACGCGCGCCATGTGCTGCCCAAGGAGATCGGGGAATTAGAGCAAGAATATGCGCGTCTGCTTAAAGTTTCCCAGGCCAAGAAAAAGGCATATGATCAGCTAATGGAGAGCGTTGGTCGTGCTATTGCTGAGCTAAAGACTTCCCAGAATGCTGCTGAGGAGGTCCGTGCATGCCTTGACAAGAAGAGAGCAGAGTTTGCTGCTTTGGATGTTTAATTGTTATTTCTTGCTTTATGGGTGGTTTTTGAAACAGTGACTTCTTTGTTTGTGTATTGGGTTATAACTCTCTCTCTCTTTTCTTTTCTTTTTTTGTGTGTGGGATTGATTATTATTATCTTGGATTTACTATTGTTATTATTGCTTTGCTATTATTATTATTATTATTATTATTGTGGTTAGGTAATGGTTAGTGAGTAATGAATGCTCTGATGTTTATAAGTAGAGATGGATGGAGTATTTTGAGTAGTACTTCGTTTTTGTTTCATTGCTTGCCTCCCACCCATTTTGTTTGTTGCATTTTAGCTCTTCCAATGGATCGCCACTTACATGGTTATGTGTTATCGTTGGCTCCTATGCCGACACTGGTCGCTTCCTTTGGGAAGGAGTTTGAATTGGCTCGTTTGTTGCTTGTGAAAGCTGAAGTGAAGCTGCTTGGAGAGATAAGGACAGCGAACAGGGCCAACACTCGCGCGCAATTTGATGAGAAGTATGAAACATATTCGATGGCTCAAAAAGCACAGACGTCCGGGAGAGTGGCGTTTGAGGTTCAAAGCGTTTTAGATGATGCTGTCTCCGCTCGTCATGAAGCTGATCGATTGTTCCAGGAATCCGCCATTATGATGGCTGATATTGATCAGGCGATAGCTGATTGTCGCGCTTATGGTACCCAGCGAGCAATTCCTCGCTTACGTGGGTGTGTGTTAACTTTATGTGTTATGTCCGCTCTCGTACATCCTTCTGATAAACAGGTATAGTTGGCACGGTTATTTATGCTAAAGGATGAAGTGGGGGTATTGCATACCCATAGGTTAATTAGCCTTGAGAAGGCACGCAGGGCTTATGAAGAGCAAAATGAAACTCTTAATATGGCGCGTCAAACTCGTGCGTCTGACAAGGTTATGCGTGAGGTGCATCAAGTACTTGGGGAGGTGCGCAGTGCTTTGTCCATGGCTACTATTCAATATGACGAAGTGCTTTTGATGATGCGGGATTTGGACCAGGACATTACTCATTGTTGTTCGTTCATATCTGAACAATCTTAATGATGATTTTTTTTTAGAATGTTTAAATTTATGTTACTCTTAAATATATTTTGAATTATGTGAAGTATCTTTTCGGATACTGTACCCGTATATAAATATATATATATATATATATATATATATGTCAGCTATTTTATTTTTTATGGTAAGGAAATTCATAGATAACTTGTTTTAGAGTGTGAGTTTTAGATAACCTATTTTGATGGCACATCCTGTATGATTGGTATTGGAGATAAGGCATCTTAATCGGTTATTGAATGTATTACATCTTGCGCGTGATACATTCAGTATAGAGAACTCATAGCAAAGGTAGATTACCTGAGATGGTGTTGCTCGAATATCGTGGTTATTGTCGTGAGCGGCGTTTGGCGACTTATTTTCAATATATTGGGGAAGATCAGTCCATAGAGTCCGTCACGTTGGCACTCGACGATTGTCATTAAACTCTTCGTGTTCTCCTTTTTTTTAAAATAAATAAATAAATAAGTGTATCCGTGTGTCATGAGGAGTCATTATAGCTCAATTGGTTGGAGAATTATCCGTGTTACTGAAACAACAAAAGTTGGAGCTACTTCAAGTCACTGTGGCTGGGAATGCTCGGCTTATGCAGGAATGTGAGGATATGTTTGATGCTAGCCAAGCGCAGTATTTTCAGGACATGGACCTGTATGCAGATCAGTTGGGTGCTTACTAGATTGCCCCTTCAGTGGAGACCTCTATTGCTTCTGCTAAGGCTCTAGAGCTATTTGTCAGTGCTCGCTCGCTGATGGAATATCGAGAAGCGCAGATTAGCTATTGCAAGCGGACGTTGGAGACGTGCGCGTTTTGTACTGGTGTCGTATATTGAGTCACAATAGTCTATGCAGTGTCGAGTATGAGTTAACATAGAGTATGTATTTCGTCTGTTCTTAGCGATTGTATAAATTATGTTTTCAATTTAATGCTCAGGTCTTAATCATAGGTACTATTATTTATTTCATTGTTTTTCTATCTTGGGCCATGTGTAGAGTGACCTTGTTAACTACGCACAATGTTTCGAAATTTGTTATGTGGGTTATACTTGGAGTCTGAAACTTAGTCATACTCGAGACTTTTCCCTATTTATTGGCTATACTCGGAGCCTAGCCATACTTAGGATTATATTTTATTTCGTTGCTCATGCGCGGACTCTAGTTATATTCGAGGATATTTCGTATGCGTTGGTTGTACTCGGAGCCTAGCCGCACTTGTGGCTTTTACTTTTATTTTGTGGGATTTTACTTAGAGTCTAGCCATCCTCGAGGCTGCAGTTCATTTCATCGGTCATGTAACCTAGTCATACTCGAGACTATTTCTTGTTTATTGGCTGTACTCGGAACCTAGCCATACTCGTGGCTTTTATTTCATTTTGCGAGCTTTTACTCGGAGCCTAGCCGTACTCATGACTATAGTGTATTTCATTTGTCATGTACGGAACCTAGTCATACTCGGGACTATTTCTTATTTATTGGCTTTACTCAGAGCTTGGCCATACTCGGGGCCATTGTTCATTTTATTGAGCACGCATGGGGCTTAGTCCTACTCGAGACTATTAGTTATTGGCTGCACTAGGAGCCTAGCCGTACTCGGGGCTATTGTGCATTTTATTTATCATGCACGGAACCTAGTCATACTCGGGACTATTTATTATTTAATGGATGTACTCAGAGCCTAGCCGTACTCGTGGCTTTTTACTTTTATCCCGTGGGCTTTACTCGGATCCTAGCCATACTCGGGGCTATTGTGCATTTCATTGATCATGCACGGAACCTAGTCATACTCGGGACTATTTATTATTTAATGGTTGTACTCAGAGCCTATCCGTATTCATGGCTTTTTACTTTTATCATGTGGGCTTACTCGGAGCCTAGCCATACTCGAGGCCATTGTGCATTTCATTGATCATGCACGGAACCTAGTTATACTCGGGACTATTTATTATTTAATAACTATACTCGAAGCCTATCCGTACTCGTGGATTTTTACTTTTATCCTGTGGGATTTACTTGGAGCCTAGCCATACTCGGGGCTATTGTGCATTTCATTGATCATGCATGGAACCTAGTCATATTCGGGACTATTTATTATTTAATGGTTGTACTCAGAGCCTAGCCGTACTCGTGGATTTTTACCTTTATCCTGTGGGCTTTACTTGGAGCCTAGCCATATTCGAGGTCGTTGTGCATTTCATTGATCATGCACGGAACCTAGTCATACTCGGGACTATTTATTATTTAATGTCTGTACTCGGAGCCTAGAAGTACTCGTGGCTTTTTACTTTTATCCTATGGGCTTTACTCGGAGCCTAGCCATACTCGAGGCTATTGAAAGGTATATCATTAACAAGGAAAATTTATTTATTATTCATACTTGACTATCCGTCTTACATTTGATTACGTATAATAATCCTTTAGCCATTTACCGTTAATAGGGGTATTGATCCGAGACCCGTTCATCTGCTTGAGGTAGTAGTATATTTTTTCCGCATCCTCATTGATCATGTAGGGCCCTTCCAAATTCGCGGCAAACTTTCCATCTTTGGCATCTCGATGGACATGTGGAGAGATCTTTAGTACTATGTCGTTTGTCGAGAAGGTCCTCTCCTTTACTTTCGGATTATAGTAGTTCTCCGTCCTTTACCTGTACTTTTCTGCAAAGCATTCGGCTTTGGTTCTGCGCTCTTCCAAAGTGTCGAGATAAGCAAACCTACTTATTTCATCTGGAGTGGTAAGACTAGCCATTGGTACCTGTGCAGAGGGAATGGTTATTTCTGCTGGTGATGTAATTTTAGATAGTGGTAAGAATGAGTTCGTAAGACTTGTGAAAGCTAGATTAATTTAAACTAAAAGTAGAGAAAATTTTAATCCAAATTTTTTTTTTTTTTTTTAGAGTGAAAATAACCAAGACACTAGATTCCACTATTACACATGAATAAATGATGATAAAGATTCCAAAACTCTAATTATTTTTAAAATTTCTTTTTCTTAATTCACAAATTATCAAGCATATTCTCAAACATTAATTGTATCCCTTAAGCATAGATTATCTAACCAAAGCATAACCTATCTAATTGAATCACAACTAATTAGGAAAAATTATGCAAACAATTAAAATTCTACAAAGTAGTGATTGAGTGAATTATAAAATACAAAATAGAGAAAAATAGAATAGTTACCAATTATTCATGCATAAATAGCTTCCTCCGTGCCTTGATTACGCGAGAATTAGCTCATCATTATCATGGAAACATGCTCAAAATTCATCTTTATTAATGCTCAAAAATGGTTCACAAATGATGAAATAGGAGAAAAATTGATAAAAACCGGGTTTGTAACACTTTTGTTCGTTACAAACCGAGCTGTTACAGAGAACGATAAAAATGAAGTGTTGTTGACACTGTCGCAATACGACCCACAAACAGTTGTCGTTGTCACTGTTGAAAAACGACGTTCTGCGTGCGTCCAATGTTCTTCGTGTTCTTCACAGCAGCAGAAAATGGAGTTTTTCTGCCACTTGATTTCTCGACTCTCTGGTTCTTCCTAACTGCTCCCAACTCTCCCTCCCCCACAGTGAGACCCCAAACAACCTTTTTATATCAATCAACACGTAAAAATCTCGCTAATAAATCCAAAATATTTTCTTTTACTCGGGGATGATATTTACGTGATTCTTCCCCTGTTTATCTCCTCCACGCATCTGTTTGATCTCCACACACTTCCTGCACGTTGAAAATATGTTAAACTCGCTCTAATCTCCACGAAATCTTCCACAAAATCTTCTCAACACGTGATATTCTCGTTTCTCCCTGTTTTCTTCTTGTGGATTACTCAGCTAAATTCGGTCGAAACAGACACCCATAACAGCTTTCTATGGTCATATAACGTCTACCCATTAAGTTTCAAGGATTGAATCTTACTAAATCACGTCCAAAAATCGATCGAAAATTTGACTGAGAAATAAGTTTATTTTCCCGCCAAAAATCTTCTTTTGAATTTGAGAAGAACATGTCCTCCCCCTAATCCTGCACGGGTGTCCCTTTAGCACTTGTCTTATGGGGTGCAAATAGTAATTTTTTGGGCGTAGACAGTAATTTTTTCGGGGTTCCTCCGACACATTTTTTGGGGTGCTTCCGGTGCATTTCTGGGGTGTCTTTAGTTCTCTATCCTGGGGTGTAAAACACCACTTTTCGAGCCAATTTCGCCGCAAGAGCTTATTTCTCTAAAAATACCTACAAAGACATAAAATAACAAAATAAATACAAAATCGAACACTAACAATATATACAATTGAGACATATTAGACACAATAATGCGTCTATCAGCTGGCAGTATTGCATCTTCTCCATACACTAAGGAGTATGGAGAAGCTCCTGTCGATCTCCGCTTAGAGATGCGGTATGCCCATAGGGCGAGTGGTAAATGTTCATGCCAGCTCCTGTGGTGGTCGTGCACTATTCTACTTAATATCCTCAACAATGTTTTATTAGTTGCCTCCGCCTGTCCATTCCCCTGGGGGTAGTAAACAGTTAAAGTATGGAATTTGATCCCATATTGCTCTAACAAATCCGTGACATCTTCTCTAGATAAGCAACGTAATACCATATTTCTGTAGCTCCTCCTGTATAGGATTCCTTCATTTATGAAGAAGCGAGTGGCTTTCCACTGAATTTTCAATGCATCCTGCCTATTTGGTGGTAAACGCTCGTGTTTAATGTATTCAACATACAACTGCCTCCAATCTTCCGTTTCTGCAACGCATATCTCGGCTTGTTGTGGAGGTGCTTGGCAGTCTTTGCACTTGTCTTGGACGGCTGCTGATTGAACTTCCGTGGTTGGCCAGTAGATACCAATTCTTTGTAAACGGGGATACAGTGGTATGCCGCCTGTTTTCCCGCAGGATTCCTCATGGATGCGGCTCAGGATCTTCTGCGCTTTTATCCTTCCTACGCACCATGCTAAGGCTCCTCCGGGTGTTCGATAATAAAGCGCTCCTCTTACCATGACAAATTGCTTTAGTACTTTAGAGGGGAACAATTTCTCATCAGTATTTTTGACCAAATCGTCGATGTAAGTTTTCCTCCAGTCATCTTTCTGTTCAAACGCCATCTGGAGAAGTTTATTTCTCTTTTCTTTTTTCTAGGCGTCGATCGTCTTTTAGCTAATCTGTCAGAGCTTTCAAGTAGGTGAGAAGATCTTTTTGCGTTGCGGCCATACCTTCCTGAGTTTTGGCAAGAGTTTCTTGTGTTTGCATGAGATCAGCTATGGTAGGAGGGTTGTTCCTGACTTCTTCGGGATTTCGACCGAAGAGGGGATTGTTGACAGTACCAATATCAGCGCTTCCGATGTTGACAGGAGTGATGACTGGAGGGTTATTGGCACTACCCGTACCATTGCTCCTTGTAACATGAGTGATGACTGGAGGGTTATTGGCACTAGCAGTACTAGTGCTCCTGGTAACAGGAGTGATAACTGGAGGATTTTTGACAGCACCGACGCTCACATGAGTGGTGAATGGAAAACTAGGAGTACCGGGGTGGGAGGAGTTGTGATACCTTGTGTGACACTTCGGTAGGAGGGGTGACATCAGCTGCACCACTAGAACTTACAATGTTGGGATTAGGTGTCGAAACTTCAGCATTGGGGTTGGTAGTTGCACCAGATCTGAGACCGACCATCTTTAGGAATTGAACTTGCCACCGAGAGATTAATATCCCACTGTGTTCGCCAATTTTTTTGTGCGTAAAAACGACTCACAGGTTTTCTAATAAAAAAGTGGTGGAGGAGGCAAGTGCTCGCTGAAGCAGGTGTTCGAGGTAATGAATCGTATGAACCTTTAAACAAATGTACTGCACGGAAGTACTTTGAGTTCAAGAGACTAATCTGTAAGACCCTTGCCTAAACCAAGACAGTGGTCGTTCCAGGTTCAATTCAGTCACAAAAGGAGGAGAAGGGTCGGTCTGTAAGGAGGGAAGCTGAGATTGTGTGGAGATCAATGGAGATTGATCTATAGGTGATGTGATGTGTTGAACTGCTATGAAGAGAATTCTCTGTGTAGACGAGAAAAATCCTCTGAACGTGTTTTATAACTTGACTGTTCGTAGGTTTACTTACGAATCTTGTTAGTCTTGTCAAAACTTAGATTTCAGAACTTATTTATTGCAGCACATCAATCTCTTGTAAGTGGTGACAGTTGAAGGTATAGTAAAGATGGAGAAGTGGGAGATCGTGTCAAAACCACTTCCACGTTGTGTGGATGACTTGGTTGATTAACCGTCCACTTTCCATTTTCCATTTTAACTGTCGTCAACTACTTCATTACCCATCAGTTTTTAGGTGTGATCCAGCCACATCCTCCATATCCAGTTATTATCTGTTAGAGCACAGCTTGGTTGAACCCACCAAGCGTTGGTATGTCAAGTTTGGTTGTCATATTTTAGTGACTCAAAACTCATCTAAAGTCGCTTGATTGTATACTAGAGTCAACTTCATTTAGGTTAGACTAGAAAGTCTAGGAATGTTGAGACATACAAGTATTACTCTGAAGGCCTGAAGAAAGTGAAGAAGAAGCGAAAGACAACATCATCCTTCCTTTAAAGGTTAGTAATATTGACTTGAATTGTTTCATTCCTAACGTATCTTCCAAGTCGTGCTATATTGAAAACATAACTGTGAAGCTGTATATACTGTACCTATTGCATGATACTCTAGTGATGTGACGTGGTCATATTTGTATGATCATAGTATTAGGGAATTAGACTATGAAGTATAACGCTTATCTTTTGAACTTCGTAGATATGACATCGACATAATCTTGTATATACTGTTATGATTATGTGAATGGGTTATGGTGAAGATTCCATCCTAGGAAACAATGTTTTACATTTGTTTAAAGGAAGTACATTCATTAACTTATTTTATGAATCGAAAGGGAAATCATTAGGCTTATTGGTACGACTATTCATTGTAAATCTTTGGATTACCAATATGTGTGAGATGGTAGAACCGATCGTAACTTTGTTATGTATCTTGGTATAACTAATCATAATGCCTGACTTATGATTTGGTATGACTAGTTTTTATTAATTGGTGTAACCGATCCTAAGTAATCACCATGAGATGGTATGATCGATATTTGTAATAATCGGTCCTAGTAATTGGTGTAACCGATCCTGGTAATTTGTGTAACCGATCCTGGTAACTGGTGTGACCGATTACAAGCAATAACATGAGTATATGGTAACCAGTCCTGGTAATTGATGTAACCGATCCTGGTAACTGATATAACCGGTCTTGATAATTTGTGTGACCGATCACAAGTATTTCCATATTAAGGTATAACTGATCCTAGTGATTGGTAGAACCGATTGAACCATGTATGTGATTTGATATTCGATCAATCATATAGTGATCTTGGAATACAGGTGAACCAATTCTAAACTTGTTTGGAAGTGTGGTATAACTGATTCCAAGAATGTAAATCCATGTAAATATGAATAAGGATTTACATTGAAAGATGTCAACATACTTTGAACACGTACAGTAACTCTTATCATTTATTGTTCAAAGATATTCCTTAGTACTCCGGAGATCTTGTGCCAAAATAAATTGAGAATCTTTTAATTAAGGTTTTTGGTTTTATACGCTTTAATTACCAACAATTAAACGGAGTCCAAATTTGTGCACCCCTCTAAAACCGGGGTGCACATTCCATACTTACCTATTGGGAGATTTTTAGGCACAAAACCATAATTTTTTTCTCATGAAACAACTTATTTCTCTCTCATTGCTCTCTCCGCTCTTTCTCTTGTTCTTCCAATTTATTCAACAGTTTAACATGAAATTTTCGTCTGATGAACCGTGAATTTTTGACGTTGGTAAAAATCAAGAGTGTTATGAACTTCTCTAGACATGATCATAATAATTAGTCCCTGATTCCATGTACTTTGAAATTCCCAATCTAAACATGTAACTCTGATAAGTTTTCGTCCATCAATTTAATCACCCTGAACATGTGAACCAAACACTTACTATTGGGCATCTTAGTGGTTAAAGCCTGCAACACTTTAGTAACCTCCATTGCCACCTCTTCTTCTTACTTTTATTTTGTTTCATTAATGGCTTGATTTCTATTGCTCAAAGACAACAATGAAACTTGAAAGTAATCAGTCAATCAAAAATATAAGGGCTATACCATCATCTATCAAATATGTAAAACTGGTAATGGCATAAGCAACTAAATTGTGAAAAGCTCTTCAATTACAAGAGATACATAAACCAACAAGTGGAGATTCAAGTCTGATTGAAGAATTACATAAATATTCATATGATCCATACCCATGAATGCAAATCAGAAACATAAAACAAGAAAAAGATAGAATTTTTATTAATTAAATTAAACCCAAAATCCTTTCACCATGTGTGTGCCATATAAACGGATTAAACTAGGAAACCTTATACTTCTCGGAAACCCATTGCTCCGATTCAATTAACTGGGATTAATTGAGAAGAATTATAAGAACCCAAATCATAAAAGCATCTAAATATACGAAAAAATCTGTTTCAAGTTCGGAGAGATAATATCGTCACTTCCATCTAAGCTTCAATGATTTACTACGTCCTACACAGAGAGATAGGATAATGAAATTGCTGGGGTAATTTTTAACAAGTAGAAAATCTGTTTCAAGTTCGGAAAGATAATATCGTCACTTCCATCTAAGCTTCAATGATTTACTATGTCCTACACACAGATTTTATTTTTTGAAAACGGAGTAATCTTAAGTTCTCCATCATGATCAAGCCAGATTCACAAATGGATTTAATAGCTTTCTATCTTCATGTTTCAGAGATAATATAGATTTGATTTCTTATGTAATCTTTGCTATAGAATAGAAAAAGATCATACGCAATTGGAGAGAGGATAAAAGAATTCAGAGTCTAATTTTTAATACAAACCGGAAACTAGGTGAAGTAAATGGACCAATTGGAAGAGCCGGAACATGCACCCCAGTATTTTGGGGATGCACAAATTTGGACCTAATTAAATGCATATCTCTAGAGAATAAAAATTAATAATGTACATTTACTAATTAGAGATTTTCTATTTAGAGATTTCGGAAATTTTGGACAAGCATTTATTGGAATTAGGAAAACCGAATTTTGATATTTGTTGCATATCTTGAGAATATTTTTGGTTTTGGAAATTCCTTGGTGTCCAAACATCCTTGGTCTATAAATACCTAAGTTTGCATTTCTAGCAAACTATCCTAAGAGCCAGGCAAACTTCATCTTTTTGTTGTTTCTGGTGGAGCCGTCTAATCGGAGAGGAAAGTATCCTAATTAGGTGAAATCTCTTACGACCGCTCATTTAAATTCTTCTGTGGGATCAAGAAGCTCTATGAGTACCGTTGGTGGGAAACTAGATAATTGCAGTGTTATTAGTTTTCGATTGATTTGATTGACTAACGGTTGTTGAAACTTTGATTGCACCTAGTTTGTTTATTCTTGAGAATCTTCTCTTCTGATATAAGATTCACTCAAACTAGATCGAAGTATCAACGAGATCTTTAGAACTGTTTGCAGATCTAAAGACATCTTGTGATAATCCATCGTTAACAGACTCCGTTCTGTGTGTGATTAATCACAAGAGATTCAATTGGTGTTATGCAAGTGTTTAATCCGTCTCCAATTTGATGAAAGATGATGTTTGAAGGTTGGTATGAGCAATGCTAGTTGTCTCTATTGTGGGTTGGAGGATGATGAGAGGGGAGGGATGTTGTCGAAAATGGATGTATGTTTGAGGTATTTTGCAATATATAATGTGGCTAGTACGGAGGTAGGTTTTCCGTGAATGTTCCAGATTCGTTTCATGAGAAGTGCTTTATTATGCTCCTTGCTGCTTCTGATGCCTAGTCCTCCCTGAGCTTTGGGTTTGTATAGCTTATCCCTTCCTAGTGGGTGGAGCTTCTTGATGGAAGAGTCATGGCCCCAAAAGAAATTTGTTGTAATACAATCTATTCTTTTGTGGATGTGTATAGGAAGGGTTTGTGTTTTCATGAGGTGATTGGATGTAGGGGTAAGGGACGACTTTATGAGTGCGAATCTGCCAGCTTGGTTTAGGCATTTAGTCATCCAGCCTTTTGCCTTGCGAGCTAGGCACTGAAGGATTGGGGAAAATATATGACTGGAAGATATGCCATGTTTAAATTGCACTCCTAGGTAGGTGGGGGGGTTTGATGTTGTTGGCATATTGAAGGCTTGTTTTAGTTCATCCAATTGGTATTGTTCTAGCTTCGGGTGATGAATGATTGTAGATTTTAATGTGTTGATGTGTTGTCCCGCTGAATTTCCATAAGCTTGTAGTAGATGTTTGAGGTGATTGGTGCCTTCCGAAGTTTCTTTATATGTTATCAATAAGTCATCTGCATACATGAGATGTAGTATTGGCAGGGCCTTCTGGGAAATGCGGAGCCCTTCTATCTTTTTCTGGTTTCCAAGAATTCCCAAATTTGTGGATAGTATCTCTGCGCATATAATGAAAATATAGGATGAAAGAGGATCTCCTTGCCTTATTCCCCTAGTTGGGGTGATGTACCCATGTGGAGTTCCATTGATATTAATAGAGTAGGTAACTGTTGATATGCACATCATAATATAGTCCACGAAGGGTGAAGGGAAGCCTAAGGTGGTGAAAGCTTGCTTTATGAAACCCCAATCCAAGGAGTCATAAGCTTTTTGAATGTCTAGCTTTAAGGCTATTTTGGGATCTTTAGTGCGGTTTGAGGTTTTGATGTAGTGAAAAAGTTCGGCAGCGATATCTATGTTGTCGTGAATGGATCTTTGTGGCACAAAGGCACTCTGATACGGGCTTATGAGAAATGGGAGTAAAGGTATGATACGACTGACCAGTATCTTTGAAATAATTTTATAAGTGACATTACATAGTCCTATCGGCCTAAATTGGGAGGGTTTTGAGGGGTGATCAATCTTCGGGATTAATGTAAGGTTAGTGTCGTTCATGAGTGGGTGGATGCTAAGGGAATTAAAGAAACTTCGAACCATCTCAATCAGTTGTGGTTTGGTTGTTTCCCAGAAAACTTTGAAAAACTTACTGGTATATCCATCCGGTCCTGGGGCACGTTCTGATCCTATAGAGAAGAGTGTTTCTTTGATCTCCTAATGGGTCACTTAGGCTGTTAACTGATAGACGCATTTATGTGTCTATTTTCATCTCTATTGTGTTTATTGTTAGTACCCATTTTTGTACTTATTATGGTGTTTTATGTGTTTGTAGGTATTTTTGGGCAATAAACATTTTTGGAAAAATCGGCTCGAAAAGTTGTCTAAAGGCACCCAAGGGACATTTGTTATTCGGACTCTCACTACTGGATAAGGGGTACCCAAATTACTAAGGGGCACCCAAATTACTATCGGCACCCAAGCAGCAGGATAAGGGGCACCTTCATCCCCTTCGTTTGAATTTTACTCTTGCCGGGAAATTTGGTTCTTCACAGGCAGAGTTGGGTTTGATTTTTTGGACGGGATTTAAGGAGATTCAACGGCTGAATTTGATTGGGTTTGTTCCTATGGACTTAACAGGCGTGGTATGATTGTTTATATCGATCCAGTTTGGCTGGATAATCGGTTTTGGGAGAAAACAGAGTTACATATTTTTCCGGTAGTTTCTGTGAAGATTTTTCCGGGAGTTTTGGCGAGATTCAATCTCCCCAATGAGTTGTAATCACCCTGTTTCAGTTGAACAGGGGTGGTAAGGTGTTTTGTTTCGACAAACTTGGGTTGCATCGTTGGATTGAAGAAAACAGAGGAGTGAGAGTTTCCCGGGGTTGTTCTATTACTTTTCGTGTTTCTATGTGGTTGGCGTGTGCTGGGAGAAGACTTGGTTCAATTTGCTTCGTGTTTGGAGTGCAAAAGATATAAAAAAAAAGGAGAGTCAGCTGGAAGATATCGCATGCAGAGAAGAAAAAGGAAATAATTCCGTGAAAATATATTTTCTTAACTGTAAATATTTGGAGGAGTTATGACGGGAGATTTTGATGCAGTTGGGTATTTAAAGGGTGTTCGGGTATCTTAGAAGGCTGTCGAGAGTTTGGGGGGCTGAGAAGGCTTGAGGAGGCGAGAATCAGAGATTTACAGGCTCCGCTGTTGTTGCTGTTTCTGTTGGTGCAGAACTGAAGAACACGAAGAACATAAGACACACGCGAAACAGTCGCAGACGAGTATCGTTCTTCAACAACAGACCACATTTATCGTTTATAAACAGCACCTGATTGTAACGGTGACTTCTGTAACGACCATTAAGTGTTGCAGATTCGCTGTATTATTATTTCTCTTCAATAAAAACACATTTTGAGCCATGTTTCTATCTTATGAGCGTGTTTTTGATATGATGAGATAAATCCCAATGCTGGGACGACAGAGGAGGCCGAACTTCATACATGGGTAAATTTATTTTTATTCTTTTTATGACTTTTGCACTAAAATTATTTGAAATATGATTTTAATTAATTAGTTATTATTTTATTAGATGGGTCATGCTTGCTTAGATGTTTGATGTCCCATGCTTACGACTTATAACTAATGTTTTTAGAATCTACCATGGAAAAATAAGAGTCCATGTTTAAATTTCTTGAGCTAAAACTGTCAAAGAATAACTAATTGAACCTTATGTTATGAAGATTGGCTAAATCCTTAGCTCCAGTACCTCTCACCATTGTTTATATTTTTTGTATATAATTTTTAATAAGTTTAAAAACTCGAATCTTCACAAGTCTTAGAGTTCGAATCCTATTTACCACTACTACAACAAAGTTGAAAACACATCATTAACTGATTACATTGTTAAGGGGTTAACCTTGGTGTTATTGCTTCAAGCAGGCTTTCATCAATTACTGTATTTGGTGCGGTATACTGATCTGTGAAGTGTTGAATTATAAGCTTGATAATTTCTTCCTTATATGTAATCCAAGTGTTTTGATGATCTTGGAGTTGTTGAATGTTGTTGCGGCTTCTATGAATTGTAGCCTTGGTATGGAAGAACGTTGTGTTGCGGTCTCCGGACTGAAGCCGTTGTATTCTGGATCTTTGCGGCCAGTAAGTTGCATGGCAATCAAGTAGACTTAGGTGTTCAATTCGGAGTTGCTTTTCTTGTTGAATCCAATTTTCCAGTTCAGTGCCAGTCTGCGTCGCACATTGATGTTGGGCTCCCTGGATTTTCGCAGTTGATTTTTTAATCAACGTGTGTAGGTGGCCGAAGTTGATCTTATTCCATTCCATTAGGGTTTCGCTGGTTGATATGAGTTTGAGCTGGAGGTTTAAAGGTGGGTACGAGTCATGTAGCTTATCCCATGTCGAGTTAACCACTTGATGAAGCTGAGGATGAGATAACCATAGGTGTTCAAATTTGTAATTTTTACTTCCTTTTCAGTCTAAAACTTTCGTTTGGAGTAGGATAGGAGCATGATCTGACGCTATTCGCGGAAGATGAGTGATTCCAGCATGGGGGTTGGCTATTCTCCATTGTTGGTTTGCTATTGCTCGATAAAGTCTTTCTTGGACTTCTTGGTTGTTTGTCCAAGTGAATGGATCCCCTCTGAAGCCAAGATCCATATATCCCATCTGATCCATTAAATTGAGAAAAAGTTGTGTTTGTGCATAGGTGACTGGCCTACCACCTTTTTTATCTGATTGGTCCATCACTTCGTTGAAGTCTCCCAAGAGTATCCAAGGTGCTGAAGTGCTGGGAAAAATTGCTGGAAAGTCTTCCCAAAAAATTTTCCTTGGGTCTGGGTGAGGAGGACCGTATGTACCCGTGCAAAGCCAAGGCTGGACTGGAGTGGGGGGTGTAACGAGTGCATGAATGTAGTTTTGGGATTTCATAAGGATTTGGACATTGACTTCGTTATTCCACAGTAGGCATAACCCCCCCCCCCCCCCTTCTACCTACTTTAGGAACAGAGCAGTGACTTTGAAATTGTAATGATTGGGCGATGCACAGCATTTGAGTTTCATTGGCCAATGTTTCCGAGAGGAATAAAATGGTTGGTTTATGCATCGAGATAAGCCAAAAAAGGTGTTGAATTGT
Source organism: Papaver atlanticum (assembly GCA_023531105.1). Lineage (NCBI taxonomy): Eukaryota > Viridiplantae > Streptophyta > Magnoliopsida > Ranunculales > Papaveraceae > Papaver > Papaver atlanticum. The sequence continues at coordinate 885,094 of JAJJMB010004448.1, read as the reverse complement.
TGTTGGTTGGTTTGAACCCTGACAGTTCCAAGCCAGAATAGTCATTTTATGTGGGTTGGAATGGTACGTGAATCGAAAAATGAATTTGGGTAACAGATAGTGAATATGAAGATAGTATGGTGTATAGACGGGAGCTTTGGTTTGTTGGTTGAACTTAAAGGGTTTAGGCATAAGATTAAGAAACAAGTGCGCTAAAATTGATTAAAAGTATGAAAATAGCTGAAAAACGTATAATACTAGTGATAAAAGGAAATTATGGGTGCTAGAGTGAGAAACGAATAATACTAGTGATAAAAGTAAATTAGGGATGCTGGAGTGTCGTACCTGAGCCGAAAGGGTGATCATAGACTACTGAAATTCCAAATGGGTAATTACAACTTGCAAAATGATGAAATATATCAAACATAAAGGACTTACCGGTTAAAAGGAACTAGAGCCGCAACAAATAAGAAAAATATTTTGACTCGACGGATGGGGCGAAGACTCCCTCAAATAAATCTATGAAATAACTCCGTCGTAATTAATAAATATTTTCCCCGAGTTGGATTAACTTAGTAAAACAGTTAAAGATAAATAAGGAAAAGTACATTCAAAAAGAGGTTTTCGGATCGTCTGTGACCTAAATAGGTGTCTCCTTGTGTCTCATTAGTAATAATCCCCATGTGTCCAAATTAGGTTACCGTAAATAGAAAAAGATATCACCGTTAGAGAGTAGATAAAATCAATAAAGAAAAATCAGAACAATAGATACTCAAACCAAACTATAGATACTTTTTTACCAAACCTACTTCCTAACCAAAAAATGTATTTTATTCTTTTATACTTTCTTGCTCGTCTTCTCGTTTTCTCTTCCATTAGTATTAGTTTCTCACCAAATGTTAGATTAAAAAAGCTGCAGGTAAGTTCCGTTTCATCCAAAAGTTGATTTTAAACTTTTGAATCTTTATGAGGAGTATTATATGAATTAATGAAACCTAAATAGCAGATTAATTTTTTGGCAGGATACAAATGAAAAAGCTAATTGTACACAAGATGGACTTGGAAAACGAGGTCGTCCTGATTTTTTTGGTAAGATCATCGACTTGAACATTTCTTTAGACGTTGATTGTAATGACGATGTTCAATGAATTCATTCTAGAATGCATAAAGAAAATATTCCACTACTTGGTATGGAGTTTGAAACAGAAGAAGAGGCGTACAATTTCTATAAAATCTATGCATTCAATTTTGGCTTTAGTGTGAGAAAAATCAAGGCACATTTTTATAGTGATGGCAAAGTGAGATACTTTGGATTTGGATTTGGCTTGCCGTAGTGCAAGTTACCGTAGTGCAAGTAGTGCAAGGCTCTGACAGGCCGGCGTAAAAACTATGTTATAACTCGGTACTTGTTACTGGAAAAGACTTTGGATTTGGATTTGGCAAAGTGAGAGATATAATTTTGGTTTGTTTTGCTGAAGGTAAGCGTGGAACAGAAAGACGTGATACTAGTATAAAAACTCATCGTACTGAGACAAGATTTGGGTGTCTAGCCAAGATGAAAATTAGTAATTATTCTAATGGTGGTAAGTATCGTGTCATCGAATTTGTTCCAGGTCATACACATGTAACATCAGGTCCTTCTACGACCCATTTGTTCAGATCTCACAGAAAAATGACTACTGCAAGCATATCCCAAGCAGAAATGGCTGATAGGTCGGGTATCACTCCTAAAGAAACTTTAGAATTTTTGAGCAGACAAGCTGGTGGCCGCCAAAATCTTGGTTTTACTCATGTTGATTATAAAAACTATCTACGAACAAAGAGAACAAGGGAAATACAGTCAGGGGATACCGGTGGTGTTCTGGAGTATCTACAAAAGAAGCAGTTGAAAGACCCAAACTTTTACTATGCAATTCAGGTGGATATAGATGATTTAATAACAAACATATTCAGGGCCGATGCAAAATGATGGTGGACTAAGATTATTTTGGTGATGTGGTGTGTTTCAATACTACCTATAGTAAAAACAAAGAAGGGAGGCCTTTTGCGATGTTTGTCGAAGTAAATCATCACAAGCAGTCGATAATATTTGGTGCAGCACTATTATATGATGAAACTATACCAACATTTAGGTGGTTTTTTGACACTTTTGTCAAAGCTATGTCCGGGAAGAAACCAAAAAGCATTTTCACTGATCAAGATGCGGCAATGTCTAGTGCATTAGCGTCACAGTGGCCAAAAACATGTCATCGGTTATGTATTTGGCATATATATCAGAATGCTGCTAAGCATTTAATCCATGCTTTTGAGAAATATGAAAACTTTGCCAAAGGATTTAACAACTGTGTATATGATCATGAAGAGGAAACAGAATTTATAGATGCTTGGAATAAGATGCTTGCAAAATATAATCTCCAAGAAAATGATTAGTTGAAACGATTGTTTGAGCTAAAAGAAAAATGGGTGCTCGTGTATGGGAGAGATACCTTCAGTGCAGAGATTATCACCACCCAACGCAGCAAAAGCTTGAACAGTGTTATAAATAGGTATGTTAGCTACAAATATGATTTATTGCATTTTTTTCACCGTTTTGAAATACTGGTTGAAGATCGACGTTATGAAGAGTTGAAATCAGACTTTAAAGCAATTCAAAGCTTCCCTGCAATGTCATTCCCGGTAGCAATCCTAAAATATGCAGCAAAAGTTTATACTCCGCAAATGTTCAAATTGTTTCAAATACAATTGTGCAGAGCTCATGATTGCGCAGTCATGGATCTTGGAACTACTGGGATTATGAAAAAATATGGGGTTATACCAAATGGTAAAAAAATTCATCGCACAGTCATTTTTTATTTAGCAAATAACAATCTTTCATGTAGTTATAGAAGGTTTGAGTTTGCAGGTTTCTTGTGTTCACATGCTCTAAAAGTTCTCTCTATTCATAATACAAAGAGTATTCCTACTCAATACATCTTAAAGAGGTGTACAAAAGATGTAAAATTTGGGTGTACCAATATTCACTCGCATTCTACAAGTACAGATGATCCCAAAGATGATATAGTTAGACGTTATGGAGAGTTATGTCGACTACATATTCAATTAGCTACAAGGGCATCGGCTACTGATAAAGCATATGAAATAGCTATATCAGGACTAAACAAAATACTGGCCGAGGTTGACGCAAGTTTGAGAGGTCTTACCCTTCAAGAAGCTTCACAAACCGAATCTGTTGTTGATTGTGCATCTCAACATGTTGTTTTACCTGCTAATGATGATAACCTCAATGTGAAAGGAATTAAAGTTAAGGAAAAAGAAGTCGGCGTCGGTCCTAATAGGCTACCAAATGCTATGGAAATAGCAGTTACAAAAGCTACAAAAAAAAGCCTCGAAAAACAGTATTGGATGCTCCAAGCAATGATGATTCCCAACCCGTAGTCGGTATTCGGAACCAGCAATTACCGATGCTTCATACTGAACATGTATGTATTTTTTATGTTTTGCAGTAGTTTGAATCATTTATAGATGCATATTCTTATCATTTACTAAAGAATTATTGAACTCACAGAGTATTCCGTGGTATGGTTCAACTTACATGCCAACGCCAATACAATACTTTCAGGTATTATGTCTTCGTAAATAATTTTTCTTTTGTTACGTTATATATGTGTATATATAAGCTTACTGTTTTCACAATAATAATCATCTATTAAAATTGACTGTATATTTTCCACCTAGCAACAGAACATAGGAAGCTATAATCTCATAAATAACCATCAACAGTATTCTTTGGGAAGCTACAACACTGTAAACGACCTTTAATTATGTTCTACGGGCATAATTAACTTTCCACATCCACAGGTAAAATTTTATATTTTTCTTATAAATCGATGTATATAACTCACGTACAGTGAGTTCACATGTTCACAGTAGTATTGTAGATGTACTCATTATTCATACGCCTTATGAGATTGTTATATATATTTCAGGGATCGATAAATTGACAAGGTAAAAGAGAAGGAGCGAAAGTCCTAATCAACCACCAATGATTTCCTTGTTGATGAAGCTTTAGTTAACAACGCACATAAGTAAAATTTTATATTTTATTTGTGCTGTGAAAATATTGTTCTTTGCCTTTGAAAAGGATGACCTTTTGCAAATATTAGTTGTGTATGCTAGAGATATCAGTGGTTATGGTCGAAATAGATCATGTATTGAGTTAGCTTTTCATGTATTTTCCTTTGTGAAATGAGGATGCAGTTTAATCTACCGTACTCTGCTATTTGGCATCTTCAGTTAATCTACCATACTCTTTTATGATAATTCAAATCACCACTGTTACCCAGAGCTCTTAAGGTTTGATCATCTTAAATTGTATAAGTAAAAACCTCATTTGATTGCGCTAATAAAATAGCCAAAGCACAAGGGACCCAATCAATTTCTCATTTTTATATATCGTTCTTTTTCCCGCCAATTCTTCTTATAGCAACTAAATTCCAAAGATGATGTTGATATACTTCTTTTGGTTAGGAAGCAGGTTCGGAGAAAATATCTCTACAAATTGGTTAAGTCTTTATTGTTTTGATTTTTTTTCCTTGATTATCTCTGATCTCTAACTGTAATATCTTGTTTTATTTGGGTAACCTAATTTGGAAATATGGCGGATTATTACTAGTGGGACACAAGGAGACACCTAAATAGGTTACAGAGGATCCGAAGCCCAAAAAGAGAGTCAAAGTAAGAAGTGGGCTCCATTAAAGAAATAAAAGGTGGGTATGCCACTTATATAAGTGCATTTAACGTGTCACACCTTTTTTTCTTGAGAAAAAGATTACCAAAGCAGGCACAGTAGATGGCCTAGAAAAATGATTGACTAAAGTTAAAGAGCCACCATGATACCAACGCCTCCTTGGCCCTAAGAGCATCTCCAACAGAAGGTGCAAAAAATCTTATGTGATTTTTTTATTTAGTCCTTTAATTTATGGGGTCTATACAAAGAGTAAATATAGGACCTCATATCTAAAAAACCATCTCTAACAGTAGAGATTTTTTTTGGAAAAATAATGAAAAATATGACGTGGAGGTGGAGCCAGAGGTGTAGATAACACTTTCTTGAACACCTTCATATTTAGTAATTGGTCCCTCCTATTTTGTAGGACCCTACTATTGGAGATGGATTTATGCCAAATAGGGGTCTAAAATCTTATGTGTCACTAAAAAAATAAAAATTCATCCTCTGTTGGAGATGCTCTAATGGTGCTGGTACATCCGTACATGGTTTAGTTTCTTACTCCCTCTCGTGCCAGGGTCATGGGTTCAAGGCTTGGTACTAAGAAGAAGTTAAAGAGCCATCCAGAATTTCTTTGGGTCAGGTGACGCACAGAAGCGTAAATATTTTACGGTAAACTTTAGTAGTCACTGTTTTCCTTGCATAGAAGGTGGTTTACGTAGTAAGAGGCTAGTTAGTATCAATAAGGTAATGCTTATGAAGCTATGGTGGAGCGTAAGGAATCCAGATAAAACCTGGTCATATTTTTGACGACGAAAGACTTCAAAGTGAACGGTAACATAATTGATTGCAAGCTTAAATCTACAGTGTTTACTGGCATTTGGTGGATTTACAATTTTGTAAAGAAGCACACAAGATGCGTAATTGGCAATGGAGAAAATACTTCGTTATTCTATGATAGCTGGTGTGGTGATTTCTCAATAACCCAAAGACTTAATTTCACTTCAAGGGGGAAAAAATGATTTTGTTTCAAGAGTTAGTGATATCATAGTCGATGGTGCTTGGTATATCCCGGATAAGATTCGTGCTTTAATGACTAATGTTGAAGTTAATTTCAACAATATGTCGGTTTTTGCTGGAGATGATGATTTCAAGATATGGGATGTTGATCATAAGGGTGTTGTTAGAGCATTGCTCGATCGAACTCCCAAGCGTTGTTATCTCAAGCTTGTTTGTCAAGTTTAGTTGCCAAAACTATAAGTCTTGATTTCTAGTCTACTTATAGCTAAGTCTCGGATTATGATAGTAAGTGTAGTTGAGCCTTAGACTCCACGGCGTTCATCGAATGAAGACGAAGAACTACTCAAGGGAATCTGTGGAACTTCATCAACAAAGAGGTATGTGGAGACTTGAACTTATCTATCACTCAAAAGTCTATCCATTCTATCTCATATTTTTGAGACAAAATTCGTATTGCTATATAGACTTCATCTATACACATTTGCTATTTCGAGCTGAGTTTAACTCACTTTTCTATTTCTCGAAATATATGTTAGTAAGCTTTCACTTTAGCCAAGTTCATCTTTACTCGTGACGAAAGTTATGTTGATTATTTCAATATCTTGAAAATCGCTTTGATGAAAATAGTTTGTGGATAACGACTATTTTAGCATCCTCTAAGAAAGTTTCAATGATTGAAATGAGAGTTTAGAACAAGTAACCATGTTTGGATATAAACTAGTGTTTTCTCACATTTGTGTAAAGTCCAAAACCGGGAATCTAAAGTATGTGTACCCGTACGTGTACCAGCGGTTGTTGGAAACTCGAGGAAGTATGCGTACACGTACGCATACTGGCGGAAAGTTCATGTCCGTGAATTTCTGCTAGAGTTTGGAAGTGTGAATTGGTATACGCACCCGTACGCGTACTGGCATAACCAAACTCGGTCGGACCACTTAGGTATGTGTACCTGTTTGCATACTTAAGTAGGTTACTTTCTAAAATTGGTTTATTCATGAACTAAAACATTTATATAATAAGGAATGAAATCTTTGCAAACCGTGGCTATAATGTTCATGAATTGATTCGAGTGAATCAAAATCGATTTTGCTTCGATTGTGTCTTGTATACTACTACGAGATCTAAGCAATTGAACAACTCTCTAACTAGTTCATTTGAGTCACTTGAACTAGTTATGGTGAAGATGAATGAGGTTGATATGAAAGTGCTCATATGGCTAACCATTGGTTAACTATTGTTGAACCGACTAGGTGTACACGTTTAGATACGGTTACCCAAACCTAAATGAAGGTGCATTTCATTTGTGTATAACAAGCTAAGTTCGATCTAACGGTTGAAAGATATTAGCTTGAATCTAATCAGGTTTTCATCTAACGGTGAATATTGAATGCTTTGTTACCAAGGTAACTTAGATTCCAACCCTGATTTGGAGACTATATAAAGAAGAACTCTAGCAAATGGGAAACCTAATTCCCACACCTCCTGTGTGATACTAGTTGTATAAGCAAGAGTCGATTCTCCTTTAACCTTAGGTTTTTCACGAAACCCTATAGGTTAACGACTTAAAGACTTCATTGGGATTGTGAAGGAAGACCCAACTATTTTCCCTATAGTTGTGTGACCTGATCTTGTTGTTTCTATCGTGTTTGAGTATAATCGTAAGATTGGCTTGAGATTTATATATCCGATAGGCAAGATAGAAAAGTAGTCACAAACACCTTCGTCTCATCGTTTGTGATTCCACAATATCTTGTTTCGTTAATCGATTAAGATTATTGTGAGGTGATTGATAATTCTAGGCTATTCTTCGGGAATATAAGTCCGGGTTATCGATTGGTTCCTGTTCACCTTGATTTATAAAAAGACGAAACAAAAACTCATAGGTATATCTGTGGGAGAAAGATTTATCTATTCAATAGACTTTTCTGTGTGATACAGATTTGTCTATCAAGTCTTCGACTTTGGGTCGTAGCAACTCTTGGTTGTGGGTGAGATCAGCTAAGGGAATCAAGTGCGTAGCATCCATCTTGGATCAGAGACGTAAGGAACATAACTGTACCTTGAATCAGTGTGAGATTGATTAAGGTTCAACTACAGTCCAAACCGAAGTTAGCTTTGTAGTAGGCTAGTGTCTGTGGCGGCTTAATACAGTGTAGTGTTCAAATCTGGACTAGGTCCTAGGGTTTTTCTGCATTTGCGGTTTCCTCGTTAACACAACTTCTTGTGTCTGTGTTATTTCTTTTTACGCATTATATTTTGTTATATAATTAAAATATCACAGTTTGTGCGTTGAATCGATCAATTGGTAAATCCGACCTTTGGTTGTTGATTGAAATTGATTGATCCTTGAACATTGGTCTTTGGTACCGTTCAAGTTATTTCTCTTATATTCAATCAGGCTCGCAAATTCCTATTTGTTTGATTGCAGATTGAATCGAGAAATTGAGATATAACTCTTTGATATATTTTTCTTAAGATTGAGTCTAACTGTCTAGTTGATTCTCTTGAAAGTATATTGGAGTTAGTCCATACAGATTGCTAAGCAAAATATTGGGTATGGTTGTTATACCCCCGCTTTTTCAATTGGTATCAGAGCAGGCAAACACGTTCAAGACCTTATAAGTCTGTGTTTGTAGCGATCTGACTATATGGACAGAAGTGTTATCTCTGATAAACGCATCACCAGAAGAAAAAACAAACTATGTTTCTATAATGTCTATTAAAGAGAAAGATTTGTCAATCTCAAATATAGACGAACCTAGTGTTCTAATGAAACAGACCGACATTGACATGTGTTACCCCGATCACCTTTCAAATGAGTCTGAATCCATTGATGAAAGGGAAGCAGCTGAAGAGAGTAAACTGATTCTAAATCTTGTTAAAATTCAGGCTGATAGATTTAATCGGTTGAAAAACAATGTCAATGTTCTTCTCTGTATAGTGAGAGATTGTGACTCTAAATAAAAAGTCCTTGCAAGGAAAACGTTGAAGTTTGGTCATCACTTATCTTACTCGAGACGAATCTCAAAAAGGATGCTTTGGAAATTAACATCTCTTGAGTAAACTCTCTATTCAAGGATGTTCCAAAAAGTCTACTATACCATCTACTTCTATCACAACTGAAAGAGTTCCAGTTCCAGAAGTAAAATCATAATCCCTTCCTATTGGAAAAGATGTGCTCGTAGCCTCCTCTAATCAAGGAAGTTCCACATCACATGGAAGAAAGAAATCTCCAAACGATGATGTTAAGTCTGTGCTGTCTAATCACTCTTGTGATCAGAAAGTGTGTCTCTTTTGTGATTCAAAAGGGCATGTTAAGCAAAAGAGAAACACTAGGTTGAATAACAATTCCATTGTTCGACTTCAACACACCTTAGACTTAATTATCAAAGGTGTAACTGACATTCGTATGTCTAAACCAATTGGTTTCAGTACTCACCCTGTGTATTCTACCAGTAAAGTCAGTTCAATGTGTTCCTCAAATGCTCAAAAGCATAACAGACTCCTTAACAGAAATCGTCCAAGAAGAGCTCAAGAATTCTCTTCTGTCAAAAAGGGAGATAATGGTGCTTTTGATGTGGATAAAATATCAATAGAAGGGAGCAAAAATGATGATATGAAAAACAACCTAAACGTGATAATTGAAGGTTATAAAAAGATCGTTAATAGGCTGTCAACTCCCTCTAGTCAAAATTCTTCTGGTAAGAACTCAAACTATGTCTCGTATTTTGATGACAATAAGTTTTATGATAATTTTTCGCATCAAAAGGGATTCCTTCCTAGATTTGAAAGGAAAAAGAGACTCAACCGTGAAAACCATTCATTTAATGAGCTTAGGGCTCATTCTTGTGCTAATTAATCACAAGGGTTGAAAGCTTACTCATAAAAATCCTGTTGAGTAAGATGTGTTAATAATCAGGTATACTTTTGGCAAAATTGCTTCCTGTTTAGTTGAGCAATTTTCTTATCGTCCATAGCTAAACTATTGTCTGCAGTCAACTTTGCTTAAGTATTGGTTGTGTCTGAAAATGTTCTTCATTTTGTTTTCTTTTTGTTTTCTTTTTGTTTTAACTTCGAAGAAGCTTTTGTTGCAACTAAGTTGCTTGCTACTCTTGTGCTCTAAATTATTTCTCTATGGAGATATGAAATTTATTGAGCCAAAAATTTGTGAAAATATTCACGTAGCAAAAATTCTGTCGTGACGTAAAAGTACGGCCTTTTGTGTGTGTTTTTGTCTTTGGGTCAAGTTGTGTTCGTACGGGTACCCGTGTTACTGTCACGAATCAATTTTGGAAACCCTAAAAGTTACCTTCCGTAAGAAACCATTTAAATACCAAACCTTTTGAGTTACGTACGCATACTCTGGGTTATTTTTTTTTGTCAAGAATGTCTTTAGCTTCTAGCTCTGGTGATTTTGCAAGAGATTTTCTTGATAAAGGTATTGGTTTCGAGTCCAAGGGGAGGAAGAAAAGAACCCTAGTAGAAGATGATTGTCCCAATGCCTCATGCTACTATGCCTATTCACATCAAGATATTGAGAATGAGGATATGGTTTCTGCTGAAGTGGTTCATGATTTTCTTAAATACTTTGAGGAAGCAAAACTGCAACTCGTTGATTCTATGAAGAGTCTTGATGTGTTAAGAACTGAGTTGAAAAAGGTTAATTCTGACCTTGTCCTCATGAAGACACATGTTAAAGAACTTCTCAATGAGGATATCTTCTCTGAAGAAGCAGTGGATGCTGTCAATCACAAGCTCAAAGATCTCAAGGATCGTGAGGATTCCGAAAATGATATTTGATTTCAGTTTATGTTCGGTTTTGATGAGGAGTCTTTTTTTTTTTTCTTAGCTTGTTGATTTATTATTGTCTAGAAAACTTCTTGTGTTTTTAAGAAGGATAACTAGAGTCTGGAATAGCCATTATTGTGAGTACGCATAGCTATTTCCAACGATTTTCATCTTGCAATGTTTTTAGATTTATTTGTTTAAATTCTATTTTTTTTGGAAGATGATTTTACAGTATTAATCTTTATGGTTTCATATATTGCAACTTGTTATGGGATATGTGTGTTTGCGTCCGTGAACTGTGATTGTCCCATACGTGGTCAAAAGTTAAGTCTTTCATATGTCGGTATGCAAGTATTGATAAAAGATTGAATGAACTTTTGACAAACAAAAGTTAATCCTTTTATGTCATTATGCAAATATTGATGTAAGAAAGGATGAACTTTTGTTTACAAAGATCAAGTTTATTATATGTCATTGTGCAAATAGCGATGAAAAATAGATTGAATCTTTGTTTATTCCGTAGTATTGATCTTCCCTGATCCGTATCTTTATGTGAATACTGTGCAGCTCCGTAAGTTCTCTTATGTGAGCATTCCAATTAAATTAATCATGGGTTCTCTTGTGGTTAATTTAATTGAGATTTTTGGATACAAGTTCATATTCTTATGTGATTTGTTAATGTCCATCCAAAGAAATCCTTCTTTTCTTATGAAAGTAAGGTCGCTCTTCTTGTTCTTTTGGGAATGCCATTTATGGGGGAGAGTTCTTAATTGAACTTGTGCTTAATTGCCAAATCTTTGTGGGGAGTGCGGCTGTGGAATATTATAGGGGTTATCTTGTATCTTTATAAACTCCTTGATGAATGCATTTAGTTTCGGTTATATGATTGCATCTAAAAAGTTGATATGTACTTTTCTTTTGGTCATGAAGCGTCTCTATGGAAATTTCATTAGGATCCCACTAATTTTCGTACCTTTGCCAATTTTGTTGACAAAAAGGGGGAGAATTAATGTGTAGTTCACACTACAAATACATATGGTTTTCGGATCATTATGTAAGGGGGAGTGGTTTTCATGTGAGATGGAGTATTGACTAAGGGGGAGTGATACATATCACCATAGTATTGTTGTCAAAGTTGTGATACAATTGAACTTTGATGTTGTGTAATAATACTATGACACTGTATAACAATGATTGAGAGCTTTTGTTTTCTCATTGTAATGGCTACGGATCTTCAACAACGATGATGCTGAATTGAATACCTTTGGGATCATTGGAGTACTTGGAAGTGACGAAGATTTCGAGTAATGTTTAAGAACCAAGGAGATCAAGCATTTGGATGAGAAGCTACAAAGTTTATTTATTTTGTATTCCATATGTATTGATAGTTGTGTCACTAAAATTGACAAAGGGGGAGATTGTTAGAGCATTGCTCGGTCGAACTCGCAAGCTTTGTTATCTCAAGCTTGTTTGTCAAGTTTAGTTGCCAAAACTATAAGCCTTGATTTCTAGTCTACTTATAGCTAAGTCTCGGATTAGGATAGTAAGTGTAGTTGAGCCTTAGACTCCACGACATTCACCGAATGAAGACGAAGAACTACTCAAGGGAACTTGTGGAACTTCATTAACAAAGAGGTATGTGGAGACTTGAACTTATCTATCACTAAAAAGTAAATCTATTCTATCTCCTATTTTGAGACAAAAGTCGTATTTCTATATAGACTTCATTTATACACATTTGTTATTTCGAGCTGAGTTTAACTCACTTTTCTATTTCTCGAAATATGTGTTGGTAAGATTTCGCTTTAGCCAAGTTCATCTTTACTAGTGACGAAAGTCATGTTGATTATTTCAATAACTTGAAAATCGCTTTGATGAAAATAGTTTGTGGATAACGACTATTTTAACATCCTCTAAGAAAGTTTCAATGATTGAAATGAGAGTTTAGAACAAGTAACCATGTTTAGATATAAACATTGTGTGTTCTCACATTTTTGTAAAAGTCCAAAAACGGGAACCTAAAGTATGCGTACCCGTACGTGTACCGGCGGTTGTTGGAAACTCAAGCAAGTATGCGTACCCGTGAATTTCTGCTGGAGTTTGGAAGTGTGAATTGGTATGCGCACCCGTACGCGTACTGGCGTAACCAAACTTGGTCCGACCACTTAGGTATGCGCACCCATTTGCATACTTAAGTAGGTTACTTTCTAAAATCGGTTTGTTCACTTCCGTGAATTTCTGCTGAGTTTGGAAACTTAAACAAACTCAAAACCGGTTACTTAAGTACGCATACCTGTACGCATACTTAAGTGTGTTACTTTCTAAGATCGGTCGTTCATGAACTCAAACATTTAAATAATAAGGAATGCAATCTTTGCAAACCGTGGCTATAATGTTCATGAATTGATTCAAGTGAATCAAACCGATTTTGCTTCAATTGTGTCTTGTACTTCTTTGAGATCTAAGCAATTAAACAACTCTCTAACTAGTTCATTTGAGTCACTTAAACTAGTTATGGTGAAGATGAATAAGGTTGATTTGAAAGTGCTCATATGGCTAACCATTGGTTAACTATTGTTGAACTGACTAGGTGTACACGTTTATGTACGGTTACCCAAACCTAAATGAAGGTGCATTTCAGTTGTGTATAAAAAGCTAAGTTCGATCTAACGGTTGAAAGATATTAGCTTGAATCTAATCAGGTTTTCATCTAACGGTGAATATTGAATGCTTTGTTACCAAGGTAACTTATATTGCAAACCATGATTTGGAGATTATATAAAGGAAAACTTTAGCAACTGCACCTCCTGTGTGATACTAGTTGTATAAGCTAGAGTCGATTCTCCTTTAACCTTAGGTTTTTACCGAGACCCTGTAGGTTAACGACTTAAAGACTTCATTGGGATTATGAAGCCAGACCCAACTATTTTCTTTGTAGTTGCGTGATCTGATCTTGTTGTTTCTATCGTGTTTGAGTACAATCGTAAGATTGGCTTGAGATTTATATCTCCGATAGGCAAGATAGAAAAGTAGTCACAAACACCTTCGTCTCATCGTTTGTGATTCCACAATATCTTGTTTCGTTAATCGATTAAGATTATTGTGAGGTGATTGATAATTCTAGGCTGTTCTTCGGGAATATAAGTCCGGGTTATCGATTGGTTCATGTTCACCTTGATTTATAAAAAGACGGAACAAAAACTCGTAGGTATATCTGTGGGAGACAAATTTATCTATTTAATAGACTTTTCTGTGTGATACATATTTGTTTATCAAGTCTTCGACTTTGGGTCGTAGCAACTCTTGGTTGTGGTTGAGATCAGCTAAAGGAATCAAGTGCGTAGCATCCATCTGGGATCAGAGACGTAAGGAACATAATTGTACCTTGAATCAGTGTGAGATTGATTAAGGTTCAACTACAGTCCAAACCGAAGTTAGCTTTGTAGTAGTGTCTGTGGCGGCTTAATACAGTGTGGTGTTCAAATCTGGACTAGGTCCCAGGGTTTTTATGCATTTGCGGGTTCCTCGTTAACAAAACTTCTGGTGTCTGTGTTATTTCTTTTCCGCATTTTATTTTGTTATATAATTGAAATATCACAGGTTGTTAGTTGAATCGATCAATTGGTAAATCCGACCTTTGGTTGTTGATTTAAATTGATTGATCCTTGAACATTGGTCTTTGGTACCGTTCAATTTATTTATCTTGTATTCAATCAGGCTCGCAAATTCCTATTTGTTTGATTGCTGATTGAATCGAGAAATTGAGATATAACTCTTTGATATACTTTTCTTAAGATTGAGTCTAACTGTCTAGTTTATTCTCTTGAAAGTATATTGGAGTTAGTCCATACAGATTGTTAAGCGAAATATTGGGTATGGTTGTTATACCCCTGCTTTTTCAGGTGTATTCTTGGTCAAGTCTGCAAAAACAGCCCTGGGAAATGAGGAAAGTTGAACAACTAAGTTAATATAGAGAATTTTGCTGAGAAAAGCTATAAATTTGAGATATGATATATTTTGCAGAAAATGGGTCAAATGCCCGAAACTCTCAAAATAGGGTTGAAGTGGGAGTAAATTATTAGGATGGGTGAAATGGATGGAAAGAGTTTAAACATTAAAGTTACTATTGTACCCATGATTTTTATTTTTTCACCTATCTCTTCTATTTCTCCGTTATCCCCTACAATCATCTTTCTCCCAACCAACAGGAAAACCACGAACTCCATTCTTTTTCCAATTGTCTTCATCTTTGTACACTAACAGGAAAACCATGAACTTTATGGTTCTCCACAATTGACACCTTCAATTTCTCCACTATCTTATCAAGGTTTCACTTCCACCACCACCACAAACATCAACAACAACATATCTCAATCTGATTCCACCACCATTGAAGAATTCCAATGCCCTGATTTCATTACAACTTCTCAATTTCATCTTTTCACAAGAACAAGAAGCTGAATTAGGTTTTGAATCGTCAACTTGACTCTTGATAACAGCAAAACATGTAAGTTCCCTAACCCTAATTTTCTTTTTGATTAAGTTTCTGAAACATTGACCTCTGTAAAATAGTTTAAGATTCGTGGAATTGGTTTGGTTTCATAAAATTCTAGTTGTTGTTGTACCTACGCGTACACTAGTTGCTAATTGAATTAATAATTGATGGATTTTGTTTTCACCTTATTCTAGCTACATTGGTTTAGATTGAGTTGAATTTAGTTTCTTCACCGTGTTTAAACGAGGATGAAACTGGTTTCGTTTTGATTAACATAGGGTTGAATTTAGGTTCAGCCATATTTATATTAGGATGAAACCGATTTCATCTGTTTAGACCGGGTTGATTCGGGTTTCATCCTATTCATAAAATTTTTTATCACCAAACTTGTTACATATTCCCATAAATCTTTCATTTCGATATTATAATGTAATCATTGTTTGGTTCATTGTGTATAAATAAGAGTGATGGTTCTCTTTACGTTGTGTCAATATCATGGATGTTGGGACCGACAGTCACATAATGCAATTCCACCAGTTGCAATTTTGCATCGTCATCCATAAAAAATATCCATTCATTTTGATTAATGCCTGAATAATAAATAAATGTACATATAAGCCTCCCCTTCTTGGCAGTTCGTATGTAATGCAAATTTTGTCAAAATGTTTGCAGTTGTAGGTCTCCTTAAAGGTATGCACCAAACTACAGAGTCAAAATGACTACTAATTTGCAGTGGCTAAATCAAGCAAAGAGTTTTCTCTTATTTTTTTTGTCTTGTCGTGGTTGTTGTATGATTAAACTAGGTTGAACTTAGTTTCATTCTATTTTAGATTCTGTTGAATTTGATTTCATTCATGCTTAGAATAAGATGATATTGGTTTTACTTATGTTTAAACTAGGATGAAACTGGTTTTCTTCCTGTTTTAAACTAAGATGAAATCGATTTTCATCCTTTTTTAGATTATTAGGTTGAATTTGGTTCCCCGCATGTTTAAAACAGGATGAAACCAGTTTAGTCCAGTTTTATCGTAGTTTTAGCAATATATAATCACGTTTCTGTAAAATTAACTAAAATTCAGCATCAAATGCCATCTTTTCAACGTTTAATTTAGTAATTTTGTCTTCCATCAACCAGGTATATAGAATAGATCGAATGGTCAGGTAAACCAATTGATAAGGTGGTTGTCACTTTTGATGCTCCTATTGTCGTTAAGTTAGTCGTGGATCACCTAATTAACTCATAGTTTATTCACAATTGACAGAAACTAACAACAATGGGGCATGGATGGCTAATTGTTGGTATTCCTCTCTATTTCCATTATAAATGCATTTTCCAATATTGATTTTGAATCGGGTTGTGAATTTCATTTTTCTTCAACTTTTTTTTTTTTTTTTTACATTTTTATAAGCTCTTCTGTTGTGAAAATTTCCAGTACTTATAGATGAAAATACACATCGTAAAGCTCATTATGTTTCAAAACTCTGAAATTTAAATCTCTATGGTCATGGAAGTAGGTGGACTGGTGATGGCATGCACTAGACTTGATGTTGAACTGAAGTGGTGGTGATTTGGATAGAAGTTCGTGTAGCTGCTGAATAAGATGGTGGTGGCCAAAAGGTTTTGGAGTGTTGTACTTTTATTTTTTCTGAAAATTTTCTTCCCATTCGTCCTAAGTTCTCTGCATATATAAATACATAAATTCACTCACCGAGATTTTCTTAATTATGCTGACTCGTTTTTTCTTCTTCTCTTTCTCCTGCTGGCTTGATTACTTTTCCTTTTTAGTTTTTTTTTTTTCTTAAAGTCGTTCGATGTTGGAATAGAAGTTTGTGTTGCAAATATATCATTTATTTATTTTTGTCTTGCAAGGGGATGCGATTAATTCCATTGATTAATTGTTATTATTTGAATTTTGAGCCTTGATATTTTGTTCTTTCCTTTTTTTTTATGTATAAATGAAAACGACGATCAATCTTATCTCTAATGGATCACAAGCTATTTCCAATCGTGTTTGTGCCATAGCATGTTGCAGACTTGCATTTCAACTGTGTCTGTGTCATAACAATTTCGTTCATTCATCTTAGTTTATATTAACAAATTTTATTCGGTAGAGTTAAGTAAATTTTATTTGGTATAGTCAGCCCATCATGTGAATATCAATTTTACCAAAATATAAAAGTATATATATGGGTGAAATACCCATTTGAGGATACTGCAAAAGTATCTTTATTGTTCTTGGACATTTAAACAGTATCATATGTTATTTGTCTTTTTCACCCACCAATTATTTTTTTTGAGGTTATTGAACCAAATTCGTATATATTTTGGTGGTGACAGAAAATTTTCTAGGAACTCAGTTGGTGATATATCACTGTTGCTTTATACTGGTAGGCAATCCATGTAGGAGCATCATATTGATTCGACAACGAGGTACATGATAGTAGAAGCACCATAGTGGTTCTGAATATTTATTTTGTAAAATTAATAAACACTCGGGAAGTGTCCCAACAAGCACCAATAGTGTTTTAAAGTCTCAACATAGTGAGTTTAGAATACATAGACAAATACCGAGTCATATAACATATATAATAAAATATTGAAAGCTTAGTCGGGCGAGACTCTAGCTGTATATATTTATGCTTTAAAGAGGATACATGATCAGTTAGAGATGTTTGTAACAAGGATTTTATTTCAATTCCCTTGTGGAATGTGAAATATGAATTTTATACTTCTGAAGCAGGGTCAGAGACACACAAAAATCCACCATTAAAAACTACTTCCAATTTGAAGTCTGACAGTAGGCTAATGTTTGTAGTGGCTTTATACAGTTCGGTATTCAAATCTGGACGAGGTCCCGAGATTTTTCTGCAGGTGCAGTTTTCCTCGTTAACAAAATTCTGGTGTCTTGTGTTCTACTACCATATAGTTAAGTTATTGTGAGGTGATTGATATTTCTAGGCTGTTTTTCGGGAATATAAGACCGGATTATCAATTGGTTCCTGTTCACCTTGATTTATCAAAAGACGGAACAAAAACTTCGTAGGTATTTCTGTGGGAGACAAATTTATCTATCATGGTAGACTTTTTTGTGGGAGACAAATTTGTTTATCAAGTCTTTGACTTTGGGTCGTAGCAACTCTTAGTTGTGGGTGAGATCAGCTAAGGGAATCAAGTGCGTAGAGTCCTGTTAGGATTCAGAGACGTAAGGAACGCGACTGTACCTTAATTAATGTGAGATTGGTTAGGGCTCAACTACATTCCAGTCCGAAGTTAACTTGTAGTAGGCCAGAGTCTGTAGCGGCTTAATACAGTGTGGTGTTCAAATCTGGACTAGGTCCCGGATTTTTTATGCAGTTGCGGTTTCCTCGTTAACAAAACTTCTGGTGTCTGTGTTATTTCTTTTCCACATTATATTTTCTATATAATTGAAATATCACAGGTTGTGCGTAGTTTAATCAATTGGTAAATCCAACCTTTGGTTGTTGATTGAAATTGATTGACACTTGAACATTGGTCTTTGGTACCGTTCAAGTTGTTTCTCATAATAATCAGGCTCGCGGATTTCTATCTGTTTGATTTGCTGATTACATTGAGAAACAAAGATATAACTCTTGGATATATTTTCCTTGATTGAGTCTGACTGTCTAGTTGATTCTCTTGGAATTATATTGGAGTTAGTCCATACAGATTGCCTAAACAAAATATTGGGTGTGGTTGTTAGACCTCCGCTTTTTCAGTAACATTCACAGTTAAATAAGAACCCAAAAATATCTTATGAATAACTACCACTGTAAATCCTCTTGTAAATCCGTCCGCAATATTCAGTTTTAAATATTCCCATTCCTTCTTTTCCTTCACCATTTCATACATTCTTGTCTTTTCATAAAGCCATTAGGTCTGAACATTGAATGTTTATATTGTGAAGCCCTAACATTATCCATCCAAGTGGAATCATCTTCTACTTATTTGATTTTTGTAGGTCTAAATTTGGAATAAGTAAATGTAATATTTTTATTTAATTTTTGCAGGTCTGCGTTTAATTGGAATCATCTTATACTCAACTGAGTCTGCACTGTATTCATTCGATCATATAGTAGAAAAGAAAAATGGATCTAAATTAGGTTATCATTAATTTGTTAATAAGGTTGATAAGCTTTTCATCTCCTCTATTCAATTTGCGGCTAAATCCTCCATTAATATTAAATTTAAAACTACAACATATATAACTCAAGATATTGTTTCAAAAAAGAATAATCTTAAAATATTATCCTCCAATTGAAGTCAATGACCCTTGTATTTCACCATGGAAACCCATTTAGTCAAGCACTATAGCAGTGGCATTTTCCTGGCTTAGCTAAAAACCCTAATTGTAGCTAAGCCAAAGGGGTTTTGTATCCCCAGAGCGGCGCTTGAGTCCAAAAGGCCAAAGGCATAATCGCGCTATATCTCTCCAAAGTCCAAACCTTTGTAAAACTCTACTCTAAACCCTATTGTACAGTCTAAAAATGAGGTTAAGAAAACCAACCTCAACATCATCATCCCACGGTATAAAATCGATTACATCACCCAGAATTGTACGTTTCATCGTAACTGACTCAAACGCAACTGATTCTTCTTCAAATGATGATGATGATGATGGTGATAATCACAAAGTGAGAGGTAATAAAATGTATATTACTGAAATCTCCATTCCTCCTTTTACTGCTGCTGCTGTTGCCGTTACTTCTAACGGTAACAGAAAAGTAAAAAAGAAGAAATCAGCAAAAAAATATATTGGTGTTAGGCAAAGACCATGGGGAAATTGGTGTGCTGAGATTCGAGATAGGCATAGAAGTTTACGGTTATGGTTAGGTACATTCAAGACAGCCGAAGAAGCTGCATTGGCTTATGATAAGGAAGCTATTAGGTTAAGAGGTCCAAATGCAATTACAAATTTTGATTATACACAGACAGAATCACAAGTGCCGCTGGTTGCCGAACCTCCTGGCCGGGCTAGTAAAGGTACATTTCCAAGCCATGGAGAGTGTGATACTCAGGCAAGCTTCCAAAACCTGTACATGATCCATTTCTATAATATTTATTGTTTTATGTAGACAATTAGACATAAAATTTGGGTTATGGGGACATGTGCTATGCGTAGATGTCGTGAATTTGAAGTAGTACCTGACAATGTGGATCCCTGGTTTTAGCCTTTTAGCTAACCATAGTATTTCAATAAGAATGTCACTGGGAAATGATGCTATGTAGGTCTTAAATCCTATAGATATAGATTTCCTCGCAGAAGTGCTTGTGTTGTGTGTGCATTCTTGATTGCACTGCAGCATGGTAGAATGCATTCTATTTTGTTTTATGTAGACAATTAAACATAAGATTTGGGTTCTGGGACATGTGCAACGCATAGATGTCGTGCACCCCTGGTTTTAGCTATGCATTGTATTTCAGTTAGAATGCCACTGGGAAGTGATGCTATGTAAGGTCTCAAATCCCATAGATTTTGATTATCACACTGAAGTGCCTGCGTTGTGCGTGCATTCTTGATTGCATTGCAGCATGGTAGAATGCATTCTATTTTTATAGACACAGTTAACAATGCTTGTTATTTGGAATTTGCATGTCCTGAAGTTTGCCAGGCTCATGTGATTTGTATGCTCATAGCTGCCCAATCTTCTTTTTCTTCTAATTGACATATTCTCTTCTCATAACAGGAGAATTTGGCCAGGGAGAAATCTACAAATTCAGAAGCTGATCCATTGTCAGAAATCTTATCTCCATCTGAGTTTGGCTCTTCAGATAGACCATTTTACAGGTAAAATAAAGCTGAAGAACCTTCTAACGGTCTCTATAACCTCAAGATGTCTGTATACCACTATTGCTCATATTTTGTGTTTTATCTGCAGAATGGATGAAGTGAGGCTTCTGGATACTCGTTCTACCGAGTCTTCTAAGATGTCACCGGAAGTGTCTTGTTTGCAGAAGCTGCCTTCAGAAATGACTTTCGCTCCAAAGATTCCTCAAGTTGCAACCTATACTCGTAAGCCCATTTCTCCTAAAATGATGCCACTAGCTTTATACTACGATTGCGAACAAACAACACGCTGCCAAGAAACAGGAACTAAAAAAAGAAGCCTTGCTTCTACTGCTGTTGGTGTTATGTCTAGCCGTAACCAAACACTAAAAAAGAAAAGATATTGTAGAAATAATAAGAAATCAGCAAACTTAAATCCCAATCTGGTTGTTAATGGTGGTTATGGTAAGAAGTATCATGGAGTTGAGCAAAGATCAAGGGGTGAATTGGCTACTGAGATTCGACAGCCAAACTGCAGTGAAAAGTTACTGTTAGGTAAATTTGATACGGCTGAAGAAGCTGCAATGGTTTATGATAGAGAAGTTATACCATGTTTTGGTATAAAACTAGAACCAGAAGTGCTGTTTCCTGAGCGTCCTCCCGGGATTAATAGCAGAGATATATGTGCAAGCTACAGAGATTGCGATTCTCAGGCAAGCTTCTAAAACCTATCTATCATTTCTGTCATATATTCAATTACTGTACACATATTTGAGTCTGGGATGCACAGGTACGCCAGAGATTGTTTGGTGTTGTGATAATAGTGGTGTGAAACTTGTTTTAAAGTTTCAGGTCTTGATATATTTGAGTCTGTGACGCCTAGTGGCATTTGATATAGAACCTAAGAATTTGGAGCCCAAATATTGGCCAGCCTTCCATGTGTGAGCCTAGGTACATGTGAAGCAGAACCTAAGAATTTGGAACCCAAAAATTTGGCCGCGCATCTCGTGTTTGCATCTTTGCTTCCCAGATTAGGTTTATACATAATCTACTTATCTTGAATTTACATCTTACTTTACATGTAATGTTTTAGCCTTTTAGGCAGTGTGTTTCAATTAGAATGCTACTGGAAAGCATATTATGCAAGCATAACTGCAAGCACTCCTAACTGCAAGCACTCCTGCGTGGCCATAGATCCACAGGGGTTCATCAATCCCTAGATTTAGGTTCTCATATAGGAGTGCTTGCGCTGTGCATGCAATCTTGATTGCTTTCTAGCATGGTAGAGTGCCATTCTGTTTTATCCACACAGTTAAGAACGGCTGTTTAATTCCGTAAAATGATGTCAAGAAACTCATCATTATCATCATCCCATGGTGGAAAATCATTTACATCACCCAGAATTGTACGTTTTTTAGTCACTGACTCAAACGCTACTGATTCTTCTTCAAGTGATAATGGTGATGACGATTAAAAAGTGAGAGGTAATAAAGGTATACTACTGAAATCTCCATTCCTCCTCCTTCTTTTACTACTGCTGCTGTTGCTGTTACTTCTAACGGTAACAGAAAAGTAAAAAAGAAATCCCCCAAGAAATCATCAAAAAAATATATTGGTGTCAGACAAATGGTGTACTGAGATTCGTGATAGAAGTGTACGGTTATGGTTGGGAACATTCAAGACAGCTGAAGAAGCTGCTTTGGCGTATGATAGGGAAGCTATTAGGTTAAGAGGTCCAAAAGCAATTACAAATTTTGATTTTACACATCCAGAAGCACAAGTGCCGCTGGTCGCCGAACCTCCTCGCCGGGGTAGTAAAGGTACATTTCCAAGCTATGGAGAGTGTGATACTCTGGCAAGCTTCCAGAATCTGTACATGATCCATCTCTATCATATTATTCTGTTTTTTTGTTTTATGTAGACATTAGACATAAAATTTGGGTTCTGGGACATGTGCAACACGTAGGTGTCGTGCATTTGAAGTAGAACCTGACAATGTGGACCCCTGGTTTTAGCTATGCATTGTAATTGAATTAGAATCCACTGGGAGATGATGCTATGTAAGGTCTTAAATCCCATAGATATAGATTTCCACGCATGAGTGCTTGTTTTGTGCGTGCATTCTTGATTTCTCTAGCATGTTAGAATGCATTCTATTTTTATAGGCACAGTTAACAATGCTTGTTATTTGGAGTTTGCATGTCCAGAAGTTTGCCATGCTCATGTGTATGCTCATAGCTGCCCAATCTTCTTTATCTTCTAATCGACATGTTCTCTTCTCATATCAGGAGAAGTTGGCCAAGGAGAAATGGACAAATTCAGAAGCTGATCCGTTGTCAGAAATCTTATCTCCATCTGAGTTTGTCACTTCAGATGGACCATTTTGCAGGTAAAATGAAGCTGAAGAACCTTCTACTGATCTCTATAACTTCAAGATATCTGAATACCACTGTTGCTCAAATTTTGTATTTTATCTGCAGAATGGATGAGGTGAGGCTTCTGGATACTCGTTCTACTGAGTCTTCTAAGATGCCACTTGAAGTGACTTGTTTGCAGAAGCTGCCACCAGTTGCAGCATGTACTCCTGAGCTGCCACCAGATATGATTTATTCTCCAAAGATTCCTCAAGTTGCAACTTATACTTGTAAACCCATTTCTCCTAAAATGATGCCATTTCTCCAAAGATTCCTCAAGATTCCTCAAGTTGCAACTACATGCTGCCAAGAAACAGGAACTAAAAGAAGAACCCTTGCTTCTACTGCTGTCAGTGTTATGTCTAGCTGTAACCAAACACTAAACAAGGAAAGATGTTGTAGAAATAATAAGAAATCAGCAAACACAGATCCCAATCTGGTTGTTAATGGTGGCTATGGTAGGAAATATGGAGTTGAGCAAAGATCAAGGGGTGAATTGGCCACTGAGATTCTACAGCCAAACCGCGGTGAAAAGTTACTGTTAGGTACATTCGATACTGCTGAAGAAGCTGCAATGGTTTATGATAGAGAGGTTATACCATGTTTTGGTATAAAACTAGAACCAGAAGTGCTGTTTACTGAGAGTCCTCCCCGGGGTAATGGCAGAGATGTATTTGCAAGCTACAGAGATTGCAATTCTCAGGCAAGCTTCCAAAACTTATCTATCATTTCTATCATATATTCTGTTCTCTTACGACTACTGTAGACATATTTGAGTCTGGGAAGCACGCCAGAGATTGTCTGGTTTGTAATAATAGTGATGTAAAACTTGTTTTAAAGTCACGGGTCTTGATACATTTGAGTCACAAATACGCCGAAGTTAGCCACTTGTCCATGGGTGACGCCTAGTGGCATTTGATATAGAACCTAAGAATTTGGAGGGCAAATATCGGCCAGCTTTCTATGGGCGAGCCTAGGTACATTTGAAGTAGAACCTAAGAATTTGGAATCCAGAAATTGGCCACACATCTCGTGTTTGCATCTTTGCTTCCCAGATTCGGTTTATACATAATCTACTTGACTTGAAATTACATCTTACATGTAAGGTTTTAGCCTTTTAGGCAGTGTATTTCAATTAGAATGCTACTGGAAAGCATATCAGTCAAGCAAGACTGCAAGTGCTGTGCATATTAGGCAGTGTATTTCATGTAGGAGTGCTTGTGCCGCGCATGCAATCTTGATTGCGTTCTAGCATGGCAGGGCCATTCTGTTTTTATCCACACATCTAAGAACGCCTGTTTTTTGGAGTTTGCATATCCAGAATTTGTTATGCCCATGTGACTCGTAGCAGCAAGTGACGGTCAGGCTCCTAGCTACCCATCCTGGCTTGCTTCTCTACAATCTTTCTTCTGTTAACATGTTCTGTTCTCATGTCAGGAAAGTTTGGCCAACATCAAGGAGACTGGGATGAAATCAGAAACTGATATATGGTCAGAGATCTCAATTGTGCCTGAGTTTGTCTATTCAAATGGATCGTGTTTCAGGTAAAAAGAAGCTCAGGAATACCTTCTACCAATCTTTATCTTCTAAAAAGTTACCAAATCTCAAGGTGTATCAATAATATACATTAAAGTATTATTTTAATGCTCAACTAGTATTCTGCCTGCAGAGTCGAAGAAATGAATACTGCATCAGTTTCCAATTCTCCTACGATGTACGCAGCTTCAAACTACAACTATGGACAAGCTACATGCTCCCAAGAAGAATCAGTCAGCAAAGTCTCTGAATACTTCCGTGGATCCTTGCCTCCCAGCTTTGCTGCACAATTACCTATACATCCGTCTGAGGTCGCAATAGGTAGACCATAATCAGAAGTTACAGTCTACATATATTACTTTACTCTATTGTATTAGCTGATTGAATTCACGTGTTTTTGTAGGGAAAAAACTACCTGTCCGTAGGAAACCGTTATCAAGTGTCAAATCATGGTACAATTTTGAACTTTCGAAGTGAACAACTTCTTGGCAGTGATTAAGTTGTATTAAAGTGCTTGGTAATTGCTAGGAACTACTGACCTTTACCTTTTCATGACAGAACTACGACATCTATTCTTGGGATTTAACTATTTCATGTACATTACTTAGTGTCTTCGTCTTATTATATTTCTTCTGTCAGCTGTGATGTTGGGTAACTGTGCTTTCTTATTTTTTTCGCCAGAGAATGCTGATATAAGTAAAGGAAGTTATATCGGTGGCATAGGAGGTGATTTGGTGCTATGACCAATTGCAGTTTCTTAGATGATCAGTAGTTTCTCTTTGGGTCATTCCATGACATGTTGCTGAAAATGTAAATAACACTACCAGCTCAGTTTTTTTTGTCTAATCTTTTCTTAGCTCTAGTTTTAATATAATTGATAGACCAGATTGACAAGTATCTAATGCACAGTCACAAGATACAGCACTTGTATAGTTTTTACATTCGGAAATGGAATAGAAGAGTCAACGCTGCTTCCCTTTTGTTTATCTTTCTCCGTAGTTCTATATTTGTGTCTGGTTCACCTTGATCGCCACTTGATCGCCAAGGGGACCCTCTTTCACCATATTTGTTGATTATTTGTATGGAAGCCCTTTCTAGAGTATTATTAGAGGCGGAAGAAAGAAAACTAATCAGTGGGGAATTGTCTATCTCCCTCTATCTCTCACCTCCAGTTTGCGGATAATTGTCTAATTTTCACAAAAGCAGGAAAAAAAGAGTGCAAAAACCTAATACATCTTCTCGATCTTTTCAGCATGGGCTCGGACCAACAAATAAACTATACCAAATCCGGAGCTTTCTTTAGTAACTCTGTCTCTAATAGAGAAATAAGGGAAATTCTTGATATCCTAAAAGTGGACGGAATTAGGCTGGATGATAAGTATCTAGGAGTCCCCCTATTTACTCATCAATCCAAGATCAAATGTTTCTAAAAAAGCTAAAGATAAGACAAAAAGGTTTGAGCAGCAAACTCCTATCCCCAGCAGGAAGAGGAGTCTGCATTAAACATGTGGCAGATACCATGACAACATACTAAATGTCGTGTTTTGTTATCCCAAAAGAAATTACAAAGAAAACGGATGCCCTAAATAGATCTTTCTGGTGGGGTCACTCGGAGGAAAGCAATAGAGGTTGGTGCCCTAAAGCGTGGGACTCAATATGTACACCAATAGAAAATAGAGGATTAGGTTTCAAACAATCTGAACAATTTAACATAGCCATGATCACAAAAACTGCTTGGATAATGATACAAAACCCAGATTCCCTTGCCTCAAGAGTTCTAAAATCTAAATACTTTCGAAACAGCTCCCCTCTTAGTCTTCACAAACCAAAGTACAATTTTCATGGTTCTGGAAAGGACTGTGGAAAGGAATTCAAATCATTCAAGACGAAGCAACATGGCAAATAGGAAATGGAAGGGACATTGAGCTCTGGTTGCATAACTGGGTTCCCCTAAATTATCCCAACCCTATCACAAGGAGTGACATAAAACCAACAATAACAAACATCTTGAGTAAGGTTAGTGATGTCCCGACTCATGATGCAAAGGAATGGAATGAAAATTTCCTCTGTCAAGTCTTGCCTCAAAATGTTGTTCAAAACATAATTGGCATTGACCTCAATCTGAACCCAACCAATCATGATACTATAATCTGGCCTCACAACAAGAAAGGAAACCTGTCGGTCAAAACTGTATATGAGTATCTTATAAAGAAACAGTTGATGCAAAATGACCAATCCTCTCTACCACCACAAAACCTAATATGGAGAAAAATATGGTCTTTAGATGTGCTACCGCGTATAAGAGTGTTTGTATGGAAATGCTACTGTGGTATTTTACCGGTTAGTAGCAAACTGGGGAGATGGGTAACTACAATGGATACTACATGCACTATGTGTGATTCCTCCACTGTAGAAACCGATGAACATACCCTCCTTCAGTGCCCATATAGTAGAGCTGTCTGGTTTGGGGTCTAATTAGAGTTACCAACCATAATACTATTCAAAATTGGGTTGAATCCTGGATCAATAACACTGATTCTAGTCCAGTCAATGGAGTCCATATGAATCAATTGTATGCTCTTATAGCATGGCATATTTGGAAAGCTAGGTGCCTTAGATGTTTTCAAAAGAAGCAACAAACACCTGCGGTAACTGTCAATCTGATAAAGAATCATATCACCACCAGAAACAACAACCATATAGAAATGAATTACAACAGAATCCCCAATATGGAACAACTTCATCAGTTGCAAACC
The DNA here is from genome assembly GCA_023531105.1 of Papaver atlanticum. Lineage (NCBI taxonomy): Eukaryota > Viridiplantae > Streptophyta > Magnoliopsida > Ranunculales > Papaveraceae > Papaver > Papaver atlanticum. The sequence goes on along the minus strand of JAJJMB010004448.1, from coordinate 857,594 downwards.
ATGTCCCCACAACAAAAACTAACTATGCTCTGCTACAGCTGCTGGCAAGATTACTATCACACTGCTATTGTCATTACTGTCTTAATAGATGAGCAAGGAACAACAAAAGGAAGATGGGCCTTCCACAAGGAAGTAAGCTCCTTACAAGAAAGCACATCGATGGGGGTCGTTGAAGCAATGAAATGACACCAACAAAACAAGCGCAGGATCTGCAACATCGAAACGGACGACAAGAAGATGATAAAGAAATTGAAGATGAAATGGAAGGTTCCCCAACAAACCACCCATGTTGCTATGCTTGAAGATAATGTAGAATTATTTAGTTATTTTAGACAGTTTAATTGTAATTCCCTAAGGCAAGGTTGGAAAACAAAACTAGTAACCATAGCCAAGTCATGTGCTCCATCCTCTGGAGATGGTAGTAATTTCTTTTCTATGTTGAATTGTAATATGTCAGTAACAAACAATGCTTCTCAGAATCTGAGGAGCTAGTTTCCTTTAAATAGATGTTGTTTCAAGGAGAGCTTGCTTTAAACCCCAAGATGAGAGTATAAAAAGTTCTCACCATTTTTTATGGATGATCCTGAGACTGGTTTGAATCCTAGTAGATTAGAAATCCATGGAATTTACTATTTTTGATTGGCAATCCTAGAAAGAGTATCTTGCAATTATTTGGCTGAGAACAACTGCACCCCCATATATAATCTGGATTTGTAAGAAATCTCCATACCAATTTTGCTCGAATTCGTTCAAATTTTTCTTCTCATTTCATTTAATAATCTTACAACGTCACCATAATTTTTCAATGTCAGTACAATCCACTCTAATTTATCCAGCATGAAACAGCCCATGAGTGCACACAACATTGCGCGTTAAATTGCTCAAGTAAAGGGGATTTTTACCTCTATTTAATAGCAAAATTTACCAACACAGGACAAGCAAGAAATTCATCATTTTGGAACTACTAAAAGCAAAAGGAAACAAAATAATGTATTCATGAGTACCTGAAAATCATATGAAGCTACTACTACCCTAAACCTTAAAGCTATTTTTACCTATTTCACTCTTTGTATCTCCATGAATCCATTCTTGTACATTTTCATCGAAACTCGTCAGCATCAAATTCTTTACCGATCAAAAAATCAAAAAATACTAAAATCTGGAGGTTTGAAATAAAATCACGAGATTCAAAATGAGAAAGCTTGTCCGGGCATTGGGAGATATGGAACAACAGTGTTAGCCATGTCAAAGGCTTACATGAAGTTACGCACACATTCCTAAGGTATGCCCAATAAATGACGTGTGAGCATGTCCAAACAACACCGGCTTACGATTTTGTAAATTTTTTTTGTTATTATTTTTTTTAATACACTAAAGAAAATAGATTAATTAAACTGAATCATAGGCTTGTGATTTTGTATACCAAATAGAATAAATGTAGTACGATGTTGGGGAACAAGAAAATCTACTCCTACGATTCCAACACTGACAAAATCATAAGACGATCCTCACGTTTTGGATTCCCGATTTCGTTGGGATTCTCGATCTCGGCATCCGCACGAGACGATTCATGCAGTCTCGACAATTGTATGTGATTTTGACCAGGAATTTAAGCTGGACTCAGTTAGTCTCGACCTGGCTCGATCTAACTCGCGGAGATTTCAACGAGAAGTTTGCCCCGATTCGGTTTGTCTCAATCAGACTCGGTATACACGGTTATAGGTATAAAATCAGGAAAAAAAAATGCTTACAAAGTCATTCCGAAATTTTAACGAGGACCGCACAGGAGTAAAATTATTACAGTGTCTCGGCTGAGACTGAGATCCGAAACTCACTTCATTAAGTCACTTTCACTTGATTATTCACTTTTAACTCTAATGTATTCAATAACATTTCTTTCAAGTTCGAGTCTTACGCATACCCAACAACATTAATCGGTTGCTGATGTGACTATCGTATAATGGTAATGTCTTTGAGTGACAATACTAACGCAATGTATTAGAAACTCGTCAGCACCAAATTCTTATCGATCACCACACTGATAAAATAATCTCCACTTTCTCTTCTCAACTTTAAACTACTAGCATTTTTCAAACAATAGAAGAGACTACTTTCTGATCGCTCTGTTAGACCCGACTAATAACACAAGTGTAGGTGCCAAGAACTGTTGCATCATCTATATGCTCTTTATTTCTCACTTTGTGCATTGTGACAACCCAAGATTTTTTAGATTAGAAATTTTAAGGTGTTAAGTCTTGGATCTAAAATTGCGTCAATCAAGAATCAATCTCATCTAATTTGGATTGTGCCAACCAATCACATATGTTGATATTCCTCAACAAAGGCGACAACAACCTCATTTATAATTTCAGTAGAACTATAAATTGAATACTAGACAATCATCTTAGCTTGTTACGATCCCACTGCAATACTCTAGTATTTAAATACTTTGAAAATTTCGCAAAGTTACTGGTACTAGCACCCTTCATGGGAACTATAATTCACTTGTCCTCAAGTGAAGAGATATCAACTTTGAGAGCAAGATTTTGTTTTAATATAATATATTGGCACACCATTTGTAGTCTCTTCTAAAACACTGCTTATTATATGTGATAGGATTTTTCTCTCCGAGAAGCAAAAACGTATATAAATAAAAGTAAAATGAGACAATCTACGCCTATCAATAACAACATCCTTTTTCGATTTGACTCAGCTAAGAGAGACATTGATATATACCTACTTCTAATGGCATATAGTCTTTCTATGATCATGAAATATTTTCATCATATATACGAAAATTTCAAGTTTCTTAAGGTATTAATCGATTAAGTCGAAGACATATCAGATTTTAACAACACCATGGTGCGCTACAGATGCTGACTTCAAAATTCATCTGAAGTATACTAAGGACCACGAACTCGGGGATAAGCCAAGAGGTTACAAAAAATTTAATTGAAATTGGACAATATTAACGATAGATTTGAGGCGTGGAGAGGCGTAGTTTGAAATTGGAGTAATGGTAAGTATTTATAAGGAATTCAAAGAGAGTCATCGGATCTAGCCGTTGAGTGACATATATTGTATCACGCGGCTGAAGTTTAACCGCTCAGCAACGCAGATTTCATCGCATGACATAACATCTGTCCCACGACAAATGCTGGTCTTGATGTACAAATACTCAGATTTATTAATTTGTTCATCCATTTTTCAGCAATTAAACCCACAAGAAAAATTCCTTTTATTTCGGCTAGAGTATGCCCAAAAGTGAGCAAACCGAAAAAAACTCGTTATGGTTATTAGCACAATTAATATCTAAAGAACAAGAACCCTGCAAATTTACTAGCAACTCATAATTTGTATAAACTCTAGAAGAAGAAAACCATTAAAATTACCTTATTGAATCCTCAATATTTTTAGAAATATTTACCCTTCTTATAGTCGTAAAACTCCTAAAGATCCAAGACACGTAATTGGCATCCATTAGAACTCGCAGTCCCTTTTTTTAACCAATTTTATTCTACTTCTTCCTTGAAACGAACTCAAAAGTTGTTATGCCAAAAAAAAATTTAATTTTATGTCATGTTCTTCAAGATAACATCTATTTTTTCCTTGTTTCTACTAATCTAAAACTAGTTCATCATCGTATATATAAATTATTCTTTTACAGAAAATCGGCAAGATAACATCTATTTTTTCCTTGTTTCTACTAATCTAGTAAATAATTTATACTTTTTTCACCGTCATTTTGTTTCACCATTCAATTAGAATGTCCCCCACCCCACCCCAATTGAAGAAGTCATTGAATTTTGTGAATTACTAATCACAATATTATTAAGAATTTCCACAAGCTCCTTTTATTTCCATTAAGTTGTTGGACGTAAACATTGACAAGAATGCATAAAGATCTTTGAGTCATCTTATTGATTTAAGAGCAGATGCACTTGCTGACGATCCAAACTATTAGTTTCTTCCAAATATTTGACTGCATCCTTTGTTTTTTCTCTGCAATGTTTTAAGAATCGGACCGGGTACCAACCCGGAAAAATCACTGGGTCAGGGTCAACTGGTTTAATCAGTGGATCAACCGGGTCACTGGGTTATAAATTATATAGGCCTTTGAGAAGAAAGAGTTAACAACAAAAGAAGAAAGAGTTAACAACATAAATATGTGGCTTTCAGATTCTGTTTAATTGGACGACCCATATTTTCCCTTATTATTTTAATCCATTACATCTTATCGTATTGGTAGCCCTAACCTAAGTTTGATCTTAGCACTGCGCCTTCTTCCTCCTTCACAGCCGCTCAATACCCCTCTGTTCCTCTTTTCTTTCTTCTTTTTCCTTCTTCTATTTTCGGTTATGTACTATGTATTGCTTAGAAGTGGAACTGGATTACGGTGATTTGTGTTTCCTTTCTCTTTTAGTTCTCTTATGCAAATTCAAACGGCAACAACCTTTTGAGTCTTGATCTACTTAGTAAATGATTCTATGGTATGAATATCAAATCAAATTATACTTTGCAACAAGTTTCGGTCTTTGGGTAATTTTATATTTCAGATCAGTAAGTTGAGTTTCTGTAGGGTGAAAAAAACCCGGGTGAACCGGCTACAAACCAGCTGGGTCGACTGGTTCACTGGTTAAACCGCCCGTTCACCTGGTTCACCGGGTTTTCTAACAGATTACTGGGTCAAGGGTGACCCAACCCTTTTTTTCCAACTGGTTTACCGGTTGGACCGGCCGGTCCGGTTTTTAAAACACTGCTTATTAGTTCTGATACACTTGCGACATACTCAGAAAGACTAGATTTCTTTCCTCTAATTCACAATCATTTAGTCCATGCAACGCTAAGTCTTCCCCACTAGACATCTTAATTATGTCATGGGGCATATTGGATTGCACTTTTTCCTTTATGTAATAAGTTAGACTTTGATCGATGTTTTCTTTTTCTTATTCATTAAATGAATGCCCAAAACTCCCCCACATTGAGTTTACCAAACTCTCATTCTCTACCTGTTCGAGATCTTAAGGCTCTGAATCCTTGTAGATGAGAATGTTCTGCTTTAAAGCAATCCAACTAGGGGTAGTCCAGGGGTCTAGTACAAATATAGAATAATGCCCCTGAACCACTGAGCCGAGGATGGGTCTTTAAGGCCTTAGGACCTTTAAAGAAGCCATGAACCATTGGATTTGAACCTTTTTGATATATCCTTAGTTTATATCTAAAGTCTCCGACTGTTAGAATCTGATTCTGACGCATACGGAAGGGAGATGTGGAGTTTTTTCCTATCCCCAACTTAACCCCCACTCACTTCCACCACCTCACATAACATACATAAATGGGCCCCCTATTTTCCCCACACCATCTTACTTGTTGAATTAATGGCTAGGATCAGTGACACCTAATGGTGAAAGATATTGGTGGAAGGGAGTTGACTTTCCTATCCATTTGAGTTGTAGGCCTTCCCAACCATTCAAGTTAATGCCACGTCTTTTTTTAATGAAAATACGGTAATTGATTAGTGACTAGCAACCACTTCTTTTTGCCTTTGTTTGGCCATCACCATCTCTGGTGAAGCTGGATCCAATGAACGTGCATCTATTGGTGTCGAGTAACATTCCCTGCTAAAACATCTTCGATCTCCAAAACAGAGGTTTTGAGAAAACACATGTGGTTGGATCCTTTAATGCATTTTTTGTCCACTTTTGGAGAAATATTAATATTGTTTGAGCTAAAGCAATCAATGCTCGATAATTACTTCATTTGGGAATTGTTTAAATCAATAAATATAACATCATTTCGATCGGTAGGTCTTAAACATTCCGTTTCCATCCAGATTAGAAAGAATTGCTTTAGGTTGCATTTGGCATAAAAGGCTTTTGAATCTACGGAGTTTTAACCACCCTGAATTCCAACTTCCTAGATAATGAATTTTATTCTTCCAAAATTATGTGTTTGGCATGATTATGAATGAAATTGATAATACATTATTTGAACAAATATGAACCTGTTCAATTTTTTTACTAAAGGACCAATAAATTAATAAATATAAGATTAATAATTAATATTTTTATGTAAATACAAAATTAGTGAAAATAAACTTTGAAATTTTGAACAAAAATAATTAGATTTATTATTTTAAATAATTATGGTTTTAGTAAAAATCAATTTCAGTATTTTTAATTGAGAATTAATGATTTTTCAACAATACGATGTATTCTAATATTAAAAAAAATATTCTTTTATTTTTAAACATGAGAAAAACTAGATTTATAATAAAATATAAAAAAATTACCATTAAATACAAAAAATTAAAAATATTTAAGTCAAAATATAATTATATCAGTAAATTAAGAAATGATATATTGCTTAAAGAAAAAAGAAAAAAAAAAAAAAAGAGAAAGTTGAAATACCAATATAGTGAATGGGTGGAGTTGAAAGGATAGAGTTTCGACTTCCATAAGGGAAAGTGTCTTTTGATTTTCCACTGAATGATAAAATTTCAACTTCCTTAATGATAAAATTTCAACTTTTAGGAATTCAAAATATCCGTATATCCTTGGGTTTAGACTCCACCCTTAACTTCTTCTGTCGACCAAACTCACCCTCACGCCTCAACTTTTTCCGTGCCAAATGCCCCCTTAACCATTTCCCGGCACATAACTATCTACTTCTTGGAACCTATTCCCCACACTATACAATGATCCTCACTTTCCCAATTTCAAAACTACCTGCGTTTTTGAAACCGAAAGAAAAGTCTCTTTTTTTATTGTTAATCGGTTAGATCCGGATAATAGCACAAAAGTACACATACCAAAAATTGTTAAGTCACATGCAAATTCATTTGCAACTCTAATGTGTTCCGTCACATGTCACGGTCCACAACTTTTATTTTAGACATGAATCTAACTCATTCCCTAAAAAGTTAAACGATTAATGACGTGATCATTGTATAGTGGTAAAGTCTTTATCTCATAATAGAGTAGAACCTCTATATAAGAATATCCTTGGAACTACTGAAAAATATTCTTATATGGAGATTATTCTTATATGGAGGTCTACCTTGAAAATATCAAAAAAAGAAGAAAATTGTTATATATGTACCTAGGAAAAATACATATATACGCATCGGAAACATCATAATGTACCTGGGTAGTAGAATTACTAAATAAATTTTGTTTAGTTTTCCATAGGGATATATGAAGCTTGTTATACAACACAACCCACAAAAACTCAACCACGACATAAATTTTTTTTATTGAGTTGTGCAAACGAAAGCATTAAACCCACTTAGAAGTAAAAGGATCATGCAAAATGGTTACAAAAATTTGTTCATCTTAAACTGTGATGTATGACAAGACCTATATTATTTATATTATAATGTCAATTATTCTTATATGGAGGTAAGTTCCTTAAGACGGGACCGGAAAAAAATATGACTTATTCCAATATGGAGTTTATTCTTAAATATAACTGGCCCAAGTCGGAACCAGAATTTTTTATTCTTATATGAAGGTTATTCTTATATGGAGTATTCTTATATAGAGGTTCTACTGTATCAATGATATAATGGTAAACTTTTTTATCGATTCGAAACTTGTCGGCATAAAAGAAAAAATTGGATGAAAGAAAATATAGATAAGTCAAAATTTCGAAACTCGTCATAGTTACAAATTTTATCAATAAAAAATAAATAAGTTAATCGACTCATCAATCACCAATGACAATGGATAAAACACAAATACAAGGTTCTTAATATATCTAGGGGTAGTAATCTCTGATTACCCATTCAAAAAAGATAAAATAAAGAACCGAAAGAAGTAAATAAATGAAGAGTAAGCTTTATAATATGTACAATTATAATTTACATATTTCAAATTAAAACATGAAAGATGGGGTTTAATGTATGTAATGTAAGGAGGGCACATCTTCAGAATCTCTATTTGGTTTCACCCATCTACCGTAAGGATTATTTACAAGTCCTTTATGCTCTAATTGATTGATACCAATTTTCAGGAATTCTTAGTTCATCTACTAACAATCCACAAGCCTTATTAACTAATGCCACATCCCTATGTTTGCGGACAAAAACGACCTGCTATTTTTTTGGTAAAAAGTGGTGGAGGAGGCAAGTGCTCGATGAAGCAAATCGCCTGAACCTTTAAACAAATGTACTGCACAGGAGCACTTTGAATTCGAGAGACTAATTGATGTGATTTTTCAATGATGTTGTAGTAAATAGGATTAGAACTCTAAGACTTGTGAAGATTAAATTTTAAAGATTTAATTAAAATAATAAATAAAAGCGAGTGTTACTGGGACTAGGATTTCACCGAATTCATATCATAAGGTTCAATTATTTATTCTTCAACTATTATAGCTCAATAAATAAAAACATGGACTCTTATTTTTGCCAAGGTAAATTCTCAAAATATTAGTTATAAATCGTAAGCATGGGACATCAAACTTTTAAGCAAGCATGACCCATCAAATGAAATGATAACTAATTAATCAAAATCATAATTTCTATTTTAATTAGTGCAAAAGTCATATAGAGAATAAAATAAATTTACCCATGTATGAAAATCGGATTCCTCCGTCGCCCCAGTGATGGGTTTATCACCTCATATTGTAAATACGCTCAAAAGAATTTTTCATTGCTCAAAATGTGTTTACAAAGAAGAAAATAAATAAAAAGAATAAAACAGTGATTTTGCTCTCCCAAAACTCCCTTCTCCGGATCCTCCTTTTTGGTCCTACTAGCACCCTATTTATACACAACAACCCATTACTCAAACATCTTTTCAAAATCTTCTTCCATAACTCCATCAGATCTTCTCTTTAATGAAAGATATCTCATGGATAATTTCTTTCTCCATTATCACAAATCTTCTTTATTTGTTAGAATAAAATCCTAGGGATATTATCTCTTTCTTTTTTTTTCAAATAAAACCCAGATTTTAACTCATAAATATATTATCTCTTTTAACTTCAAGATATGGAAACTTCCTGTATAATAGGCAAGAAGATATCTTTGCCTTAAATCTTTTTAATCTCCCATAAATTCTGTGAATCTGTTTAAAAATGAAGAAGGAGGGGGTGCCTCTATTCATTTGCTGGGTGCCTTTAACAAGATCGGTGCTCTTATCTGAAATGAGGGTGCCTTCAACACTTTTAAGCAAATTCTTCCAAAAATGCCTACACACACATAAAACACCATAATAAGTACAATATCAAGCACTAGCAATACAGAAAATTGAGAACAATTTAGACACAAAAATGTGTCTATCAAATACCCTTAAACTTATTATTTGCTAGTCCTCGAGCAAAACTAATCTAGAAAATAAAAAATCCTAACTCAATGTCGCAGGCATCGCGATTGCACTTAGCATGTGCAACAAGCCTTTGAACCCTTAGGTGGCCCTAGTGGCCGAGTTATAGTCTCGGGAGGGTTTACTAGAAGTGTACCCACAAACCCTTTACTCCAGACACTAGTTATCTACGCAGAACCTTGAAAGGCACTAAAGAATCTCCTTGGTTGGCATACTCTCATTGACTACAGGAGGAAGTACCCTGATGCGAAATTCCAATTGTTGTACACGAGTTTGCACCCAAGTATACTAAAATTCATATATAAGTGACAAAGCTCTACTCAGATAGTCGCACTATGGACATCATATCCGGAGTCAACAAATCACATGAATAGGTTAAGAAGATGGAAATAGAGAAAACGTAGATGGTTTTAAGGTGAACGGTGTTTCCCATATCTGTCTGAAGGCCTCTGCCAAGATGAACCTATCCTAATGGACCGAGATACCGGTCTAACTAATATCAACACAATTGGCATATACAAGGGGACCAGCGGTCGATAATCCTAACTCTAGGTCAACACAACTGGCATATATAAGGGAACCAGCGGTCGACTTTATTCCAGTTGGTCTGATGGTCTAGTCTTTTTTTTTTTTTGAGGTATCTCAATCACTCTATTTCACCATAGCAATGGTAACAACTTGATTCGTGTGCCCCGCCAGATCACTTAAAAGAAAAGAAAAATAAAAACAGAAGGTGAAAAGGACTCAACGAGATATGGCGAAACTACCATGTTATTTCTAACACATGAGCTCTGTGCTTTTATGAATAGACTCTATTTAGTTGTTTCCATCCACTCAGATTGGTTAGTGTCATCCTAAATAGGTTCCTCAACTCCTATAACCAAGATGCTTCCATCCACTTAGATTGGTTAGTGTCATCCTAAATAGGTATAAATTTCTAGGCTCTGGAGTTTATTTATTGCAACTAAAAGCTAACAAAAAGTTTCTTCCCCACCCCCAAACTTAAATCTAACATTGTCCTCAATGTTCTAAAATGTTCTAAAGATGAAATTAAAAGCATGAACAAAGAGAAACTGTTACCACTTGATGGAAGAGAAATAAGGAAGGATATTACCGTAAGCATGAGCGTGGGTTCCTCCCAGAAAATGCTAAATTTAAAGTCTTTATCTAGACATCAAATACCTCAAAAATGATTGCCACCTTCCAAAGTCATATATCAATAGCCGAAATAGCTGCGGGTCCTCAGAACCAAATAGAGCAGACACAAATGAAAGACTACCACCTTGGATTATAAAAATGAGCAAACGGAGCATAACTTGATCTAGGGATTTTATCAAGGCAACTATATTTATCTGGGGTGTCTCTTTTGGCTCTATATAAGTGTCTAGGAAAATAGGTTCAACCGAATGACATGTCTCTAAGAACTGGGTTTCTTCATGGACAGTATCTGGAGGATCGGGTAGCAGAGTTTGAAGAAACTCAAGTAGTATCTTAGACGCACAAAGCACAAGTCCCAAGTTAGGGACTTCAATTAGGGATACATGACGATCACTAGAATCATCATTACCCCCGAACTTAGGGTAAACAATATCCTCAAATGGACCAAAATCTATGGGATGGGTTCTAGGGTCCATAAAGTCAGCACAATGACTAGCTTCTTTTGGGGACTGTTCATCTAAACGAACAACATCATCGTATAATGGATTATCAAAGAAAATCTCTAGCATAGGCTCATCAACTAAGGTGTTCGTCATGGTTACCTCATCTGAAGAACTGAAAGGTTCATCAAATAATGGATTATCAAACATAGTGCAGGCTAAAGGATCAGGAACTAGAGTGCTAATCATGTTCACCACTTATAAATCATCTATCTCAGAATACTTAATGACATTAAAGACATTTAGCTCAGTGGTCATATTACCAAAAGATATGTTCATAAGTCCGGTTCTACAATTTATGACAGCTTTAGATGTGGCTAAGAATGGGCGGCCTAAAATCACCAGTATTTGAGTACTTGGGTCCTGAACAGGCTGGGTATCTAGAACAACGAAACCCACTGGGTATATGAACCTATCAACCTCAATAAGAACATCCTCTATGATACCACGAGGGACTTTGACAGACCTATCAACTAACTGAAGTGTCATTTTGGTCGGTTTCAACTTACCAAGACCTAGCTGGGTGTACACATGATATGGGAGTAAGTTAACACTAGCTCCTAAGTCAAGCAATGCCTTATCAACTACATGATTACCAATAAAACAAGATATGGTGGGGCATCCAGGGTCCTTATACTTAGGGGGTGTTTGGTTCAGAAGAATTGAACTTACTTGACCAGTTAAAAAGGCTTTCTTTTGGACATTCAACTTACATTTTCGTGTACAAAGATCTTTAAGGAACTTGGCATAAGCAGGCATTTGCCTAATTGCTTCTAATAATGGAATATTAATGTTCACCTGCTTAAATGTTTCCATTATCTCGTTGAAAATCGACTCATTCTATTTTGGGGGATAACAACTGTGGATATGGGGCTCTAGGCACAAAGGTAGTCCTATCAAGAATTTATTGGGAGTCCTTAGAGATTGTTTCAGTTTCCTCAGCTACGGGTTCCTCTTGATAAGTAGAAGGTGGAACTACAGTATGTCCACTAGGCATGGCTACCTTATTATCTACCGTTTTTACGCTCCTAAGAGTTGTCACAGAGTTCACATGATTGAACTGTTTCTCTCCTTTGGGATTCAGATCTGTTTTCTAGGGAACCTTCCATTTTCTCTGTCACTTAGAGTCTTAGCTATTTGACTAACTTGAAGTTCTAACATAGCAAGAGTCTGGTCGGTTTTATGTTGATTATTAACCTGATTCTTTGTTAACATTTCATGGCTCTTTGCTAACATATTAAGAGTTTCCTCTAAGATAGTCATTTTCTTCTCAGAAGGGTTCTCGAACTGGTATGGATCTAAAGAGTCCTTAGCAAAACCAAAACTTGGGGTAGGATGAGAATTACTAGACTTAGGATGGTTTCTCCAACCAGGGCTATAGGTTTCTGAGTATGGGTCAAACTTCTAACGGTTTTCAAACCTAGAGTTGTTGTAGAGAGCATGGGCTTCCTCTTCACTAACCTGACCTTCCCAAAATGAGTTATTGGGCTCTATTCCACAACTAGAGATTTGAGAGGCTCTAATCCTATCATCAAGTTCAACAAAAGACCTATGTTTATACTGACCCAACTCCAAGGTTTCTAACCTTCTAGACAAAGCAGCAAATTTAGCATCTGACCCAAAGCTAGTATCCATCATATTAGTGCTACCTCTATTGACCAATAGTCTTTTAGGGGGTTCAACACAAGACTCCCACTGTTGGGATTTTTCAACCACTTCTTCTAAAAAAGAGAAAGCTTCATCAGCAGTTTTATCCTGGAACTTACCTGCACATAAAGACTCGACCATGGCTTTGGTCGAATAGTCTAAACCGTCATAGAGAATTTCAACTAGTTTCATTTTCTCGTAACCATGGTGAGGACATTGGGATAAGAGATCGTTGAATCTTTCTAAAAACCTATAAATAGATTCTCCCTCTTGTTGGATACTAACACTAATTTTCTACCTAACAGCTGCAGTTTTATGCTTAGGGTAAAATTTCAAATAGAATGCAGCAATAAGTTCCTTCCATGTTTCTATAGACTCTGATGGTAGGTTATGCAGCCAGGTCTTGGATTTATCTCCCGAGGAAAAGGGGAACATCCTAAGTTTCAAGACTTAATCACTAAGGTCTTTAATCTTAATTGTTCCACAAATTTCTTCAAAGTCCCTAATATGAAAGTAAGGGTTTTCATCATCTTTTCCTAAGAATATAGGGATCATCTGAAAAATACCAGGATTCAACTCATAAGTAGCCGTAGAGGCTGGCAATTTAATGCACGATGCCCGGTTGGACCTAGTTGGGTACATGTACTCCTTCAAAGTTGTCATTCTTGGCACAGTTAAAATCCTAGGGGTGAATTCCTCACTAAGAGTCAAATTCTCAAAACTAAAGTTTCCAAAAACAGGGTTCTCTAAAGAAGAGTCTTCAAGCTCCCCGTTTACAAAAGAAGAACTTCTAGGCTTTTCACTAATCAAACGACCTAGAGTGTGTCTTGTCCAAGCCCGGTTTCTAATGACCTCGGGCATACACTAGAGAAAAAGATAAAAATCCCAAGGAAGGGAGGTTCTAAGCAAACACACAGCAGGCTGACTCCACCAAAACAAACCTAAAGATTTCTAGCAAACAACAAGCATGATGGCTCCACTTAGATTGTTTCTAGACCAACTTCTACTCTTTCGAAAGGCAATTCGTTGCAATTTCAGCAAACCTCTCTGGAATCAATCTGAGTTAAATTAAGTTGAATAGAGACAAGGGAAGCTCAATGAAGCTTTGACACCCAGGCCTCACTGGCAAAACATTCACTTGGGTTACAAGGCGGCACGCTCAACTTACATTAACCATCATGAACTTCGAAGAATGCTTAATAGAGCAACTAATATTTTTCGAACGACTTTCCTATTAAGCTCGTTACCCTATCGGTCTCGTTCTAGTCTGTATTTTAAGTTTAGGTTCGCGTAGGTTGTGTGTTCCTAAGGCGGGCAAGAAGAGAACGGTGATGAAATCCGAACCCTTATCTTGTATGGCCAGGCCTTGCCCTTTACTAGGAAATTAAACCGTTTTCAGTCCTCAACATATAAGCATACGAAGGAAGACAGTAAACCCGCGGACAGGGGATTCACGGGTGTTCATATAAACTTACCTCCCGTACCAGACGGGCGAAGAACCGCTGAAGTCGACTCGGGCCACCGACTCCTATGTCAGTGTACGAACCCGAGGGGCCGAGGCAATATCGTAATTGCCGCCCTTCTCTGCAAACAGTTTCTATTCAATTACCCTTCTTTAGGGTTTAAAAATAAAAAATAATGTCCAAAGTCCAATGTTCAAAAAGGAAAGTGCAAAATAAAAAGAAAATTACAAAAATAAAATATTCCTAATACAATTTCTAAAGAGAAAATCTAAGAAAATAATAATAAAACTAAAATCTAAAAAAAATCTAAAGAAATAAAATAATGTTTTTTTGTTTATTTTTTTCGCTTTGTCTTTTTCACTCCAAATTCTTTAACTGACACCAAAAGCTTTGGCAAATCCTTTTTCTTTCGCTCCAAAAACCAAAATCTGTAGTTAAAAGACAAATACCCAAAAACGTAAAATAGAACAAATAAAATAAAATAAAATAAAAACTACAAAAACAAAACCTAAAAATTAAATATAAAATTCTAAACCTAAAAACAAGTCCGCGGCGGCGGCGCCAAAAATTGATGGTATTTTTACAGTGATTGTAGAAGTGGTAAGTAATATGGTTCGTTGAGACTTGTGAAAGTAGATTTTTAGAATTAATTTTAAAAGAAATAAAATAAAGAAAATAAAAGTTGATGTAAAGATTATATTAGAGAGACCGGACTCAAGATTTCACCATTCATCAATATTCATGTGGTTCAATGTTAATTTTTATCATGCAATTCTAGACAATATAACTCCAATCAAAAGAAATTGTGATTCTAATCATTGCCTATATTAGATTTTCAAAACATCAATTGTTAATCGCAAGCATGAAGTATCAAAAGTCCTAAACTAAGCATACTTTATTAAGAGAAAACACAAATAATTAATAAAAATCATTTACTCAATTTTCATTCGGTGCAAATAATCCTAAAAGAATTGCATAAATAAATTTAAATGAATTTTACCACATAACTATTGGAAGAATGGCTTCCTCCATCGCCCAGTGATGGGTTTAGCACCTCATATTGTAAATAAGCTCAAAAGAATTTTTCATTCCCCAAAATGTGTTTACAAAGAAGAAAATATAATAAAAAGAATAAAACAGTGATTTTGCTCTCTCAAAACTCCCTTCTCCAGATCCTCTTGTTTGGTCCTACTAGCACCCTATTTATACACAACAACCCATTACTCAAACATCTTTTCAAAATCTTCTTCCATAACTCCATCAGATCTTCTCTTTAATGAAAGATATCTCATGGATAAGTTCTTTCTCCATTATCACAAATCTTCTTTATTTGCTAGAATAAAATCCTAGGGATATTATCTTTTTTTTATTTTTTAAATAAAACCCCATATTTTCTTTCTCCTTTTCAAATAAAAACCAACTCATAAATATATTATCTTTTTTAACTTCAAGATATGGAAACTTCTTGTATAATAGGCAAGAAGATATCTTTGCCTTAAATCTTTAAAATCTCCCATAAATTCCGTGAATCTGTTTAAAAATGAAGAAGGAGGGGGTGCCTCTATTCATTTGCTGGGTGCCTTTAACAAGATCGGTGCTCTTATCTGAAATGAGGGTTCCTTTAGCACTTTTTAGCCAATTCTTCCAAAAATGTTTATTTCCAAAAACGCCTACACACATATAAAACACCATAATAAGTACAATATCAAGCACTAGCAATACAGAAAATTGAGAACAATTGAGAAACAAAAATGTGTCTATCACTAATCTGTAGGACCCTGGCCTAAACCAAGACAATGACCATTCCAGGTTCAATTCGATTACAAGAGGAGGAGAAGGGTCGGTCTGTGGGAAGGGAAGCTGAGAATATGTTGAGATCAATGAAGATTGATCGATTGATGATGTGATGTGTTGAACTTCTTTTAAGATGAATTCTTTGTGTAGATGAGAGAAATTCTCTGTAAGTGTTTGATGATTTACAGTGATGAGTCTTACTCAGATGTCGTTATTATTCTGTTATCAAACCATAGGTTGAGAAACCTATTTATTGCAACACACCGATCTCCTGTAAGTGGTGACAGTTGAAGGAAGTGGAAGAATGAAAAGTGAGATAACGTGCAAAAACCACTTCCACTTTGCGTGGAAGGCTTGGTTGATTGACCATCCACTATTCCATTTACTCCTTAACTGTCAGCATGACTTACTCACATTTCTCATCTTAGATGTATTGCACATCGCACGCGATGTAGGCCGCCAGAAGAAAAAAACCCTAGTTTTATCCCCACATGTGACATGAATTGATGTCTCATGTGAATGTCTGCTTTGCAGGAGTGTGTTTACGTGTGGTCAATCTTTGACATAATTAAGACTACGAGTCTTGATCGATGAACTGAATAGTTCATGGTTCAAGGTCATGATGGATGAAGCATGAATTGCTTGATGGAACAACAACGTGCTCTATGGACCATGGTCGTTGAATTAGGTCACTGATAACCGTCATTATGCTAGTTGAAGCAGTAATGATAGTCGAATGACTATTATGCTAGTTGAAGCAATAATGATAGTCAAATGACTTGGATATGGTTTAATGAGATTGCTAGATAAATCATGTTGGTGCGAGAACTTTGACAGAAAGTCGTATAAAAATAATAATTGTTGGATGATCATTGGAGGTTCATCTCAATCCATGTGTCCTGAGTCAGTCGAATGACAAGGAGAGGTTATGATATTAAAATAATGTTCGACTGACGAACCAAATGTTAGCTGATGGATCAACAAAATACTGATAGTTGGATCGGTAATTTGAGTCAATATGAGAAATATTGCTTTGCAGAGAAATCGATGGTCAAAGCAAATACTGCTAGTAAGAGAAAATACTGCTAGATCAATCAATAATTGGCAGTAAGACCAAATAAAATATTAATTAAAAATACTGGTTGCTGGACCAAATATTATTTAATTAATTAAAATATTGATTGCTGATGAATATTAAAATATTGATGTTTGAACCTGTTCAGAATTATGCTAGACTGAGCATTTGGTTCAAAACCCTAATTTTGATCAATGGATGATCAATGAATGAATAACTGAGAATCAACCAATGAATGAGACAGGGACCGGGTACATGAAGTGATGGACCGACCATGTAGTGTCTAAGTGGTCGACTGAGCATTCACCAAAGTCCTTTGCAGAACAGTTAGTGAAAGGATGATTAATTGTTGTTTGATCATTATTAAAATAATGCTTGACTAAGCATTAATTAGATAATAAAACCTAATTATGAAGAGGAGAGAGATATACCAAGGGTGTGGAATCGTCCCTTGGTGGTAGTGGGACCATCTGATGGTGAGTGGATGATTTTCCCAATTGCAGGAAAGAGTTTGAACAAAATATGGACTTTAGATGATTAATTAGGTTAAAATCATCAAAAGAGGTGGGATCGGCCTTTGCAAACCAAAGGACCGACCATAACCGGTCATGGTGGCATACCTGTCACCATGTTGTCCGGGAACCAATCCTGAGATTTTTTGTATTTTCTGATGGTCCATCGAGCATTATTTCATGATTTATAAAGGGTGTGATACCAATTCAACGATCCGACGGTCATGATCTGTTAACATATATTTGTCCTATATGGATTAGTATCACCCCCAAGTAATACTGGTATCCCCTTTTATAAATTGTGCATTATTTGGTCCTTTAATGAAGAATCTGAGTTTAACTGAAACTCTTAATTTTTGTTGAAAGACCAATCATTAAAAATATTAAAATAATATTATTTTAATATTTCTCATAGTAAAAAGACATAATGGATGCGGTACCACTTGCTTTGCTAACCATATGGTCCATGGAGCAAGATATGTAAATCAAGGAGTTTTGATAGAAAGAGGAAACCCTAAATAATAATAATAATAATAATAATGATAATAAAGAAAAAAGAGGGAGAAAGACGGCCAAAACCGACAGAGCAGCATGGCCGGCCGGCTAGCCGTGTGGGCCCACTCCTCATAGTTTCCCTATTTTATTATTTTATTATCTCTATTCCCTTTCCTTTTTTGATCAAACTCCCATATTTTGTTCTTCCATGTTTTTTGGATGCTCTTTTGAGCATTATTATTAAAGACATCTGTGCCTTTTGCTCGGGGCTTACTCGGGGGTTCCCTTTATGCCTGAAAGATAAGTATTCATTACTGCTTCATGGAATTAACCTGAGAAAAGTCATGGATCCTGAATAAGTGAATATTAGTGTATCAATTATAGGAATTCAACCAATGAAAACTGCAACTAGAATTAATTAGTGGCTCTATACTAGCATGCAATATATCTAGAAGCATTTAATTGATTTAGATATGATATGATCAGTATCATATTTATTCTGGGCATGGTTATGATGCCATACATCTTTCAAATGCATTGCACATATTGAAAGGGATACTGAATTGCTCATTATGAAATATATGGAACATTGGCTCAGAAACCCTAATATCGCCGACATATATTATTATAGGACTGCTATTCACTTCTCTTGCAAAAGGTGAAGACAAGAATTTCTTATGACTCCGATACTGATCATATATGCATAATTTTTGATGTGATTTTACGAATATTACCTTCGTCAAAAATCCACCATCAACACCCTCTTAGCATGTTCCCAGAAACTTGACTCTGAACTAAAATTCCCATCCATAAAATGAAGGTATGTCTCTATACTAAGAGATCCTAACAAATTGAATTTACTTTTTAGATACGGAGACGATCGAACATCAACTTTTATTTCAGCTCCTACATGGGTATAAACCCAATCCAAGTTCCGTGTAATTTCTGCAAACTTCTTAATACTCTCATTTAGCATGATTTCTGGTGCTTTAGGAACTAAATATTGTTTAACCACAACTCGCAATGTCTTGACACCCATCTTATGTAATTTATCTCTGAACACGACGTTCCATACTCAAGGTGCATCGAATGAGATGACGCCGATCGAAAGATCAGGGTTTGTTTCAGCGGATTCGTAAGTGTATGATAGTGCCAAAGCTCCTCCAAGGATGTGACTAGTGATTGTAAGACTACCTGCTTCGCCTTTTCTCGATACACAAGACTTTTTACTTCATTTGTTAGGAAAAAGAAAAGAAATTCACTTGTTGAGATGCACTGAGATTATTATACCTAGTAGTTTCACTCTTGGAGGTGTATATATGACAAAATTCATATTCAACTTTCACTTCACCTTCCGACACGTCAATCGATTCTAATTTATTCTGTAAATCTTCAAAGTTCAAACCATTCTGAAGGTGCGATAGTCCCACACCACGCAACGACTATGTCTCGCAATTTCTAATCGATTTTGTAAAATTAATCACTCAAATTTCGATTATTTCTTTGTCCGTTGTATATATATACAAACAAAACAAAAAAGGTAAACAACTATAGGAAACCTAATTAGTTTTGTAACTAAATGTTCTTTTTTTAAACAATGTTTAATCTAATATATAAAGCTTGGGATTGCTTATTTTATTTTTTTACTGTACATAATTCGGCGTTCATAATCTCGTAGAAGGTTGTTCTTTTTCGACATCTCATATGAATTATCATCTTGAGTTTCATTTGTTTTGAACACTTAAACTTATAGTTTTAGTAGGATATCCAACTTATTGTTGGTGGAGTCAAAAATCTTAGCACAAACATCAAGTAGTTTGTCAACATTTTAATCTTTTATTATGAATATGTTACTTATTTCTTTTTATTATTAGTTATTATAGTTTTACGGTTTATATTATTGAGGATTAATGGAAGCAAGGTTTATTTTGTATCCAGCAAGATTAAGAAGGAAAACTGTTGAAAATTCGGTAATCCTCTTAGACCTAGGAATAATTGAAGTATAGTTACCAACAGAAGATTTAGAGGCAACAACTCTTTTGAAAATAATGAGCAACTAGGATTGAAAATAAAGATAGGGATGCACATCCTAAGGACGGTTTGGAAAGTGAAGTTTCCAATTCTAATGAAGCAAATGTTTTGCAGGAAAAAACCATACAAGAGATGGAAGATAAGGGAATTTCCTTCCGTGCAAGATTGGATGTCGTGACCTTCCAACGGGAGGTATCTCTTCTAGGTAAAGAAATGTTGGAAGGCAGGACAGATTTGGAGGGGAATATCTTGGATGAGGTTTCTCCGGGAATTAGCAATTTGGGTCTCAAAGTTCAAAAGGGTAGGTCTCCTAGACCTCTCCGATCAAGCTCATACCTGGTATTCTTTCTTCTGATGAAGATGATGTGGGAGAATATTTTATGAAGATTTTGAGGATTCGAACATCATGGCTACCATTTTTTCCCAAGAATAAGAGTAACAGAAGATTGAGGGGAGGTGGTCGTAGATATCTTCCTCTTTGCTTTTTCTTTTAAGTGATGTTTATTATTTAGTTATTTATTTTCGAGCCTTTTCTGGCTTGTTTTGAGGTTATTTTCCCCCTTTGGTTTATGGGGGTGGGGGGTCTTTGAGCCCCCTTGTAATTACGTTTTTTGCTTTAATAAACTTTTGGACTTAGCAAAAAAAAAAGGGTGTTTATTTTGGTTAAAAAGTTGGCACAAATGTACTCGCTTGTGAGACGTTAGATGTGTTGTTATGGAAATCCAAATCTAAACATCCGATATGAATGTTATTTTTATTTAATACAATAATTCTTTATCTTCTGCACTCCTACATATTTTTCATTATTCATATTCAGTATTTGAGTCCTTTCGTGAACATTTAATATTAGTCTTCTTTATATCAAGATATTCTTAGTTTTATTCAATTTTTTTTGTAAAGTTAATCACCCCAATTTTTGTTTTTTCTTTGTACATCTTACGTATAAACAAGATAAAAACATAAACAACTAGAGGAATCCCAAGTAATTTTGTAATGAAACCTCGACTAAAAATGGAATGCCTCATTTAATCAAGTAAGGAAAACCTTCCCACACAAAGGAAAGGAAAAACAAAGAGAGACAACCAAATTAAGTTACATGGTATGAACTTTTTGTTTCCACTGGTTAACTAAGACCTCAAAAAAAAAGAAAACCCTTTGAATAACTAATTAGAGAGAGCCTAATGATATATTATCGCTTTAAAAGATTGGAGTTAGATCCTGAAATTTTATATCACTTTCTAAAATATATTTAGAGGAGGGATCCATTCACAGGATCCTGTTTTACAAGTTTTAACAGGGTTGTAATAACTGTTGGATGAAGAAAAAAAGATGACTAAGATCTTTCCATCAAAATTCGGGTGATCCGGGTTACCCGATTCTCACGATGAAAAACAAACTAGTTTACTAGTCTTTTTCTTTTTCCTCTCTCTCACGGATCTTTTATGATGCTTCATTAGGGCTGCACATGGGTTGGATTGGGTCGGTTTTGGCCTCACCCACCACCCAACCCACTGATGGCGGGTAACAGAAGTTGTCACCCGTAACCGACCCAACATCACAATGGGTCGGTTTTCACCCGACCCACATTACGGCGGGTTGGGTCGGGCGGGTGGCGGGTATACCCATCCAATATTTTTTCTTTTACCAATTTCCTTTACCAAAATTACAATTCATTCAATCATCTTCATAATTTCACACAATTCCAAACAAACACAACATTCATAATTATACATAAATTCTAAATCAACCATCTATTGTTTTCAATTCGTCCCATATTGGAATGGCAGCACCTATTCTTCAACGTCCTCACAGAACCAACAGAACTTCTTCAACGTCCTCACAGCACAAACAGAACACCATCATTTCCTTGTATTTTTCTGAATCTACTTCTTCCCGCTTCTCTGTTTTGCACCAATCTTCCCACAATTCAAAAAATACAACCAAACTCATTATAAATCCCACAAATATCAGATTTAAATGGTTGCAACATAACTCAAAACTCAGATCATCTTCTAGAATTAGATTGTCATCAGTTGTGTAGGGAATAAAGATATTAGGTTGCTAAAGATTATGCAGGAGAAAACAAAATTTCTAGGGTTTCTTACGAAATTTGGGTTTTTGAACAATGAGTTTGATTTCTTAAAGATGCGTTTTGATTTGTTAGATGGGGTTTAGGATACATACCTTTTGATTTTTGAAAAACTAGGTTGATTTAGAGATCTCGATTCAGAAAATAGCAGAAGAAAAATAAAAGTGGTAAATTAGATTGAAATCAACTTAAATCCAGGTATTTGGTGTAGGTGGTGAACAAATCAACAATTTCAGTGATATATGAAGAATAGAGCAGGGATTCTAGTACAAGGGATTGATCTGGTAATGGTGATGAATTCTTTTCTCTGAAATAATTTTTTTTAAGATAAAGAACTAAAGATAGAAACGAGGCAGAGATAGGGTAAAGACAAGACACCTCTTCTAGAATACATGGCACTGTTTGGATAAGTTAGCCTAGATAAAGAGTGGTCAGGATTTGTGTAGGGAAAATATAAATCTACGGTTGTGGTTTGTTCAACTTAAATGTTGTTATTATTAGTGTTTTATTAATTGGTGTCTCACTAATTGCTTATGATGAATGATTTATTAAATTTTCATTTCCCTTAATTAGTCTAATAAATACATAATTTCATTCATAAACAAATTAGTGTTTTATTAATTGTTGTCTCATTAATTGCTCATGATGAATGATTTATTAAAATTTCATTTCCCTTAATAAATATAATAAATACATAATTTCATTAATAAATAATTTTACAGAAAAAGTATATCAATAAAAACTATCACAGGTTGTTTCTCATAAGTGGTGGTTGTGATTGAGGATTACAATTGCATCTGACACCCAAAATTTACTTATCATATCACTAATGTCTCATTATTTTTTTACAATAAATTTTTATTATGTCATAATAATAAATAAATTACTCTATTAATCATTATATAAATATATTTGGGTGAGAGTCACAGATCAGTGGTGGTGGAAGCTGTTTCGGTAGCAAGAGTGATGGTGGTAACTGTTGGTGAACATCGGTGGCTGGTGAAAAATAAAATGCACTCAAGTCCTTCAACCATAATAGCAGGTATTTGACTAATCTTTTTCTGTTTCTCCAAATCGAGTTAGTTGCATAATCTTAAATCACTATCACTTTTTTTCTTGCTCTAAAGTCATTTTTACTTACTTTTGTGGATCAGTGACAATGATATCGTGGTTTAAAAATAGTACTATTAAAAATAGAACATATATTTATTTTGCACAAATGTTTACTACTATAAGATAGTACAAAGATGATATTTGAAAAAGTGGGGGTACAACAACCTCACCCAATAATTCTCTTAGCAATCTGTATGGACTAACTCCAATATACTTTTAAGAGAATCAACCAGACAGTCAGACTCAATCTTAATAAAAAGTATATCAAAGAGTTATATCTCAATTTCTCGATTCAATTCTTACTCAAGCAAATAGAAATCTGTGAGTCTAATTGAATACAAGAGAAATTAACTTGAACGGTACCAAAGACCAATGTTCAAGTATCAATCAATTTCAATTAACAACCAAAGGTTGGATTTCCCAATTGATTGATTCAACGCACAACCTGTGATATTTCAATTATATAACAAAATATAATGCGGAAAAGAAATAACACAGACACCAGAAGTTTTGTTAACGAGGAAACCGCAATTGCAGAAAACCCCGGGACCTAGTCCAAATTGAACACACACTGTATTAAGCCGCTACAGACACTAGCCTACTACAAACTAACTTCGATATGGACTATAGTTGAACCCCAATCAATCTCACACTGATCCAAGGTACAGTTGCGCTCCTTACGTCTCTGATCCCAGCAGGATACTACGCACTTGATTCCCTTAGCTGATCTCACCCACAACTAAGAGTTGCTACGACCCAAAGTCGGAGACTTTAATAAACAAATCTGTCTCACACAGAAAAGTCTATAGGATTGAATAAATCTGTCTCCCACAGAAATACCCAATATTTTTTGTTTCGTCTTTTGATAAATCAAGGTGAACAGGAACCAATCGATAACCCGAACTTATATTCCCGAAGAACAACCTAGAATTATCAATCACCTAACAATAATCTAAATCGTATGATGGAGAAACTAGATATTGTGGAATCACAAACGATGAGACGAAGATGTTTGTGATTTCTTTTATCTTGCCTATCGGAGAAATTAATCTCGAGTCAATTATTTCAATTGTACTCAATACGATAGAATCAGCAAGATCAGATCACGCAACTACAGAGAAAATAGTTGGGTCTGGCTTCACAATCCAATTTAAGACTTCAAGTCGTTAACCTACAGGGTCTCGGTAGAAACCTAAGGTTAAAGGAGAATCGACTCTAGCTTATACAACTAGTATCACACAGGAGGTGTGGGGATTACCTTTCCCAGTTGCTAAAGTTCTCCTTTATATAGTCTCCAAATCAGGGTTTGCAATCTAAGTTACCTTGGTAACAAAGAATTCAATATTCACCGTTAGATGAAAACCTGATTAGATTCAAGCTAATATCTTTCAACCATTAGATCGAACTTAACTTGTTATACACAAATGAAATATACGTCATTTAGGTTTGTGTAACCGTACCTAAACGTGTACAAGTCGTTGGTTCAACAGTAGTTAACCAAATGGTTATCCATATGAGCACTTTCATATCAACCTTATTCATCTTCACCGTAACTAGTTTAAATGACTCAAATGAACTGGTTCAAGAGTTGTTCAATTGCTTAGATCTAATAGAAGTATACAAGACACAATTGAAGCAAAATTGGTTTTGATTCACTCGAATCGATTCATGAACTTTATAGCCATGGTTTGCAAATATGCATTCCTTAGTTTATATAAATTTAAGTTCACGAATAAACCAATTTTAGAAAGTAACACACTTAAGTATGCGTACGAGTATGCGTACGTAAGTAACAAGATTTGAGTTTGTTTTAGTTTCCAAACTCAGCAGAAATTCACGGACGTGAACTTTCCGTCAGTATGTATACGGGTACGCATACTTAGGTAACCAGATTGAGTTGGTTTTAATTTCCAAACTCAGCAGAAATTCACAGACGTGAACTTCCGCCAGTATGCGTACGAGTACGCATACTTACCCAGTCTCCATCAACCATTTAGTACACACACAAGTATGCATACATTTGGTTCCCGGCTTGAAACAGCAAATGTGTATAATCGAAGTCTATATAGCAATACGACTTTTTTCTCAAGATAGGAGATATAGTAGATAGACTTTTTGAGTGATAGATAAGTTCAAGTCTCCACATACCTTTTAGTCGATGAAGTTCCACCAGTTCCTTGAGTAGTTCTTCGTCTTTGTATGATGAACGTCGTGGAGTCTAGATCTCAACTACACTTTCTATCCTAGTCCGAGACTTAGCTATAAGTAGACTAGAAATCAAGACTTATAGTTTTGGCAACTAAACTTGACAACAAGCTTGAGATAGCAAGCTTGCGAGTTCGACCGAGTAGTGCTCTAACAATATTTATAACATATAAATGTTTACCGCTATAATTTTGTCATCGAGACTGTTTTCCTACCTTATTAAGAGGTTTTCTTGGGAATGCTTACATGTTTTTAAATTTTGAGGTAACAGACGCAAAAATAATGCCAATTGATGAGTCATAATATTATAGTCAGCAAAATTTAAGAGCTAACAAAATTTGATTGTATGCATTATTGCATCCAAGAGATTCCATAAGGCATTTCACAAATAAAATATTCCTTACTAAATGTTTTAATATCATTTTTATTCAATGATTGATAACTGAGTCTATTGTTATCAGGTTAAGTGGTTAACCATTTGACTGACTAGCTAAACATGGTTTCATCATTTTTATGCAGCGAATAACCACACATTTGGAAGGTCAATATCGTAGAATGTGTATGTGTTTTGAGGTACTAGAGATCTTATTGTGTTATTGAATTCGTAAGAACATCGAATGTGATATTTATTGTTGAGTCCATACTGGATTTTAATCTTTTTGCACTACTCTTAAAGGGAAAAAAAGTCAATAAAGATCCGGACATTTTTAAGGCCTAGCCAACTATCCAGGACGAATGAACTCAGATGACGTAATTTTTTGATAACTAACATATTTCAATATTTTGGTTTTGTATGGTCACTAAAATAAGTGATTCAGAAGTGTAATATCATTTCAAATGACCCATAAAATACCTTTGTAAACTATAAAACACTATAACGTTTTTTTTTTTTTTTTTTGAAAGAGAGTGTGAAAATTAATTATGATAAATTCGTGGCTTGAGGATGCAATTCTAACGTAATTGGGAATATGTGAAAGTTTCAAACATACTATAAATAAATCATATATGTGTACATGAGAAAGGATTGGAGACTGAAGACAAAAAATATCAATCAATTACTTCTTCACTTTTAATAAGGAGGGTAACACGACAAATAATAAGTATTAAATCTAATATCCAAACGCCGAAAAAATGCATATCAAATAAAAATGATGCCCGTGTCGTTAAGGCACGGGTTAAGCCCTAGTTGTTAAATATAGGAGAGTGAACAGCTAGGATTAACTGATGAGGAGTAATCTAATGGTTAAGGTAGTTTTAGGCAGGTGAGTGGGTTGGATCGGGTGAGGGAAGCTGCGATCTATAGTCGACCCAACATACGGTGGGTTTTGATGCTGTGACCATAGTCGACCCACTCCTAGGTGGGTTGGGTCGGGTGCGGGTAATTTCAGGCGGGTGTGGGTTGGGTTGGCGGGTTGGGTCGGGTTTGTGCAGCCCTATGCTTCATCCTCTTAATGCTTGGAAAATTGATATCATGTCTTTTGTTTATGATCCGATCAGATATGAAAATTGTTGAGAAAGATGAATTCTTTTGTTGTTTTCGTGTGATATCATACTGGGCCTAAAGAATGTAAGAACTTAGGTTTTGCTGGTTATCTTTTGATTAATCAAAGAACAATAAAACTACAACCACTGTCGACTAATAAGTGACTCTTAATACTCAAAATTCATTGGATTTCTATCATTCAATTCCTGATCAATCAAAAGCCCAAAATCACATTGATTGAATTTTTGGTTATTTCTTTCTTCTTCTAGTTTAACTTTCTTTGATCAAGTTTGCATTTACAAAATAAGAATTCTGTTCAGGGAAAAAAAAGGTTAGGATCAAGGTGGCGACGTACCCTGATTCACCGATTTTTAATAGTCAATTTTCGCGAGATTTTTGAACAAATATTTCATCAATCTCTTACTTTTACACATTAGCATACTAATTAATTAAATTGGATTTGAATAATGGATCTTTATGATGGTTCATAACTTAACATCAAGAAATAATCAATCTACATCCCAAGTGTTTGTGCTTAAGAGAGAAAATATTGAAAGATCTGTGAGTTAGAATAGGGAGAAGAAACTTGAGATGTAAAAAGAACAACAATCTACTTCGTTTCGAGTATGTGATGTAATTTTAGATAGTGGTAAGAATGAGTTCGTAAGACTTGTGAAAGCAATTGAATTTAGATTTATTTAAACTAAAAGTAGAGAAAATTTTAATCCAAATTTGTTTTTTTTTTAAGAGTGAAAATAACCAAGACACTAGATTCCACTATTACACATGAATAAATGATGATAAAGATTCCAAAACTCTAATTATTTTTAAAATTTCTTTTTCTTAATTCACAAATTATCAAGCATATTCTCAAACATTAATTGTATCCCTTAAGCATAGATTATCTAATCAAAGCATAACCTATCTAATTGAATCACAACTAATTAGGAAAAATTATGCAAACAATTAAAATTCTACAAAGTAGTGATTGAGTGAATTATAAAATACAAATTAGAGAAAAATAGAATGGTTACCAATTATTCATGCATAAATAGCTTCCTCCGTGCCTTGATTACGCGAGAATTAGCTCATCATTATCATGGAAACATGCTCAAAATTCATCTTTATTAATGCTCAAAAATGGTTCACAAATGATGAAATGGGAGAAAAATGAATAAAATCGGGTTCTGTAACACTTATATTTGTTACAAAATCAATTGTTACAGAAAACGATAAAGGAATACCGTCACTGGCACTGTTGAAGAACGACGGTCTTTAAGGGTCTTATGTTCTTCGTACCTTCTTCACCAGCAGAAAAATTGTTTTTCCTGCAACTTCGATTTTTCGATTATGTGCTGCTCCCAACTGCTCCCAATTCTCTCTACCCTTCAGTGAGACCCCAATAAACCTATTTATATCAACCAACACGTAAAAATCTCGCTAATAAATCCAAAATATTTTCTTTTACTCGGGGATGATATTTACGTGATTCTTCCCCTGTTTATCTCCTCCACGCATCTGTTTGATCTCCACAGACTTCTTGCACGCTGAAAATATGTTAAACTCGCTCTAATCTCCACGCAATCTTCCACAAAATCTCATCGACACGTGATATTCTCGTTTCTCCCTGTTTTCTTCTTGCGGATTACTCAGCCAAATTCGGTTGAACCTAAAGCCCAAAACATGTTTATTAGGTCATATCACAACTACCCATAAGAAATCATCCCTTTAGTCTCTTCATAACATCATCAAAAATCGATCGAACCAACTGCCAGTGAAGAAAAGAATTTTCCCGCCAAAATCCATTTTCAAATGATGAAGGTGAAGTGCCCTGAATCCAAAACTCGGGTGCCTTTAGCAGCTCGGCTGCCTTGGGGGCGCCCTTATCCATTTTTAGGATGCCTTTAGTAATTTTGGTGGGTGCCTTTAACACTTTTTCTGGGGTGTTTCCAACACTTTTTCGGGGTTCTTCCGGTGTATTTCTGGGGTGCTTCCGGTGCATTTCTGGGGTTCCTTTAGTACTCTATCCTGGGGTGTAAAACACCACTTTACGAGCCAATTTCGTCGCAAGAGCTTATTTCTCTAAAAATACCTACAAAGACATAAAACACCATAATAAGTACAAAAATGGGTACTAATAATATATACAATAGAGATGAAAATAGACACATAAATGCGTCTATCAGTATGAATAACCCATATTTCAATAGTAAGATCAGGACCGTATTTTTATCACCACTGTTTTAGCATCGGACGGTTAATAAGACACTGTTAAAACTTGTCAAAGAGGAGTCTGTCAAGGGAACAAATTGAAAACCTGTCCAAGAACCAAAACAGTTTCCACATCCCTCTTAGAGCAAGGGCTATGAAATAAGAACCCACATCCAAGATGAAAGAGTTTGGGGAAAAAAAATCAAATTTGATGCTACTATGGCAAGAAAAGAGACAAATTTTCACCCCAAAATTTGCCAAACACCCATTCATTTTAAGGAGTGTACATAAGGGACACTAAATGGCCCACTAGAGAAAAATCTAATAAAGACAAAAAAAAAACTGTATTAAACAAAACAAAGAAAAGCATTTTGAGGTAAATAATCAAAGACAAATTTATTTGTTTTTCTTTTAAAATTTTTTTGTATGGTTTCTCCTAAAATCATTCAATCACGCTTCCCTTTTCATAGTGGGAAATTCACGCATTAACCTAGTCTCTCATCCATTTTGAAAGGAATACCCCATTCCCTTAGGGCGTATGATACGATAACATAAACATTTAGAAATTTGTTCAGCTAGGTGGATGAGAAAACTTAGTTCACCGCTATGTACAAAAGTGCATTCAACAACGTAACATATGACGTTTGTCAGAACTTAAGTCGTCCAACACATAAATATTTGATCGTATAACCAAACTTGTGTCGCCAACAAATAAATCCCAACGGCTCTTTTTACCGACAACTCTATTTTGATTTTCCTATAAATTCAATTCATTTCAACATTTTAACTCACACATCTCCACATTTTACTACATGATATTTTTCTTTACAAACTCTTTTATATCTCACTAGCTTACAAAATGATGAGAATTCAATTCATTTCTACGTTTTAACTCATACCTCTCAACTTTTTACTTTTTGAAATTATTCTTTACAAACAATTTTATATCTTAATCTGTTTTACAAAATGATGAGTGGGGATCTTTAAAGGAGGTACAAAGAATAAAAGAAACTAAAAGGGTGAAAAATTACCACCAACATGTACTGATCTTAGTACAAAAGATAATGAAAACCCTTCTGTATATACTGATACAGCCTGTTTCTTTAACAATTCTCGTGTTGTCCCTCTCTTACAGTTCACAGGATAATAAAGAGAGACTAAACCCTAATACAAGAAAGCAACGTGGCGCAGCCACAACCATAACGGATAATTATACTTAATTAACTACTAATTAAATAACTAACCCTAATTAACTGATATCGACACCCAACAGTTTGTGGTGCCCAAAATAGACTTGCTAGCCCCTTAACTTAGTTGACAATGCCCTCTTCTTCAGTACATCCTTGTCCTCAAGGATGGAATTTTGGAAATTGAGCCGCGATGCTGGAACTATCTTCCCAAGTAGCATCAGCAGGAGTGGAGTTGGTCCAATGGACTAGCACTTGAGGAATACTCATCCCATTCCTTTCAATAACCCTGTCACCTAACAATGCTGCTGGTTGTACTTGGATTTGACCTTGATGATCCACTAG
Organism: Papaver atlanticum; assembly: GCA_023531105.1. Classification (NCBI taxonomy): domain Eukaryota; kingdom Viridiplantae; phylum Streptophyta; class Magnoliopsida; order Ranunculales; family Papaveraceae; genus Papaver; species Papaver atlanticum. Next base: position 826,957 of record JAJJMB010004448.1, on the reverse strand, counting down.
TGGTAAGGCTGGCACTGGGATGATAGCAGCTCCAAGTTTTTTCTTCAACTGGGAGACATGAAAAACAGGATGAATCCTTGAGCTAGGAGGTAATTGAAGCTTGTAGGCCATCTCTCCAATCCTTTCAATTACTGCAAAAGGCCCATAGTACTTTGCTGACAGTCCTCTTCTTATCTGCATACCATTTCATCCTTTCCTGTGCTTTTCTCAGGGATTCTTTCAGTACAGCTAGCATCTCATCTCTCTGAGTCAAGTACTTTCCCACAGCTTCAACTGAAGTAGAGACCTCAATAGGAAAAGCAAGATGTGGTGGAGTGTAGCCATACAAGGCTTTGAAAGGAGATATCTTTAGGCTTGAATGATGATTTGTGTTATACCACCACTCAGCTAGTGGTAGCCATTGGCTCCATCCCTTTGGCTTATGCCCTGTCATGCACCTTAGATAGCTGTCCAAGCAACTATTGACCCTTTTTGTCTGGCCATCAGTTTAGGATGGTAGGCAGTACTTAAGTTGAAAGAAGTGCCTAAAATCTTGAATAAATCCTGCCATAAGTTTCTCGCAAATACCTTGTCTCTGTCAGAGGTGATTGAGGTAGGTAGCCCATGAAGTTTGAAGATATGATTTAGGAAATCTTGTGTCACTGTAGCTGCAGTGTAGGGATGATTAAGAGCTATAAAATGGCCATATTTGGTGAGCCTATCCACCACCACAAGGATCACATCTTTTCTGTCAGACTTTGGCAAGCCCTCAATAAAGTCCATTGTGACGTGCTGCCATGCATGCTCTGGAATAGGTAGAGGTTGTAGTAGTCCAGCTGGATGAGTATGCTCCCCTTTGTTTCTTTGACAAATATCACAAGCAACCACAAACAACAATATCTCCTTCTTTTTATGTTTTTCCAGTAAAAGTAATTTTTAGCACTAGCATAGCTTCCTTGGATACCTGAGTGCCCTCCTACAGCTGATAAGTGTATGGAGTCTATGATGGTACTCCTCATGTTATTTCCACACCCTACATATATACAGCCTGTTTTTGTACCTCAGTACTCCTCCCTCATAAGTATAATTCTGCACAGCAGTTGGGGACACTATCAGCTTAGGTATGGTTTCTTCAGCAACTTCAGCATCTTTGTAACTATTGATTAACTCTTGGGACCATATAGGTTGTGTAACAGAGATGGCATTAAAAGAAGATGTCACATGTACTCTAGAAAGTGCATCTGCAGATTTATTCTCCATTCCCCTTTTGTATTTGATCTCATAATCAAATCCAAGTAACTTCATGAGCCATCTTTGTTGAAGGACAGTAGTAATTCTTTGCTCCATGAAGTACTTGATACTTTGCTGATCTGTATGGATGATAAACTTGTGCCCTGCTAGGTATCCCTTCCATCTTATGACAGCTGATACTATGGCTAGCAATTCCTTTTCATATGTGGACAAACCTAAGGATTTTGGGCCCAATGCTTTACTGTAAAAAGCTATAGGTCTACCTTCCTGCATCAAGACTAACCCAATACCTGTTGCACAAGCATCAGTTTCAACTACAAAAACTTTGCTAAAATCTGGTAAGGCTAGAACTGGAGTGCTACATATGGTTGTTTTGAGAGAATTGAAAGCTTCAGTGGCAGCTGGCGACCAATTGAAGTTATTCTTCTTCAGTAACTCTGTTAAAGGCTTGCTGATATTACCATAACCCTTCATAAACTTTATGTAATAGCCAGTGAAGCCCAAGAAACCTCTTAACTCCTTAATAGTTTTAGGAACATGCCATTCCTTCATACTAGAGATTTTGTTAGGGTCAGCTGCCACACCTTGTCCAGTGATCAAATTCCCTAAATATTCCAGCTCTTCTTGGGCAAAACAGCACTTAGATTGCTTAGAAAATAACTGATGTTGCCAGAGTAACTCAAGAACAATCAATAAATGTTTTTCATGCTCCTCATGGCTTGGACTGTATACCAGGATGTCATCAAAGAAGACCAATTTTTTTTGCCTTAAGTAGGGTTTGAATACATCATTCATCAAGGCTTGGAAGGTGGCTGGAGCATTGGTGAGTCCAAGGGGCATAACCTTGAACTCATAGTGCCCTTGATGTGTTTTGAAAGCAGTCTTGGAAATGTCTTTCTCATAGACTCTTATTTGGTGATACCCTGACCTTAAGTCAATCTTGGTGAACACCCTAGCTCCATGCAATTCATCTAGTAGCTCATTTACGACTGGAATGGGATATTTGTCCTTAATGGTGAGTTCATTGAGCTGTCTATAATCAACACAAAATCTCCAAGTTCCATCCTTCTTCTTCACTAGTAATATTGGAAAGGAAAATGGGATGTGACTTGGTTGTATAATACCATTTTATAGCATTTCTTGGACTATCTTCTCCACCACAGACTTTTGAACATAGGGGCACTTGTGGGGTCTCTGATTTGTGGGTTGTGAGTTAGGTTTCAGTGGTATCTGATGATCTAGTACTCTAACAGGGGGTAGCTGGTTTGGTTCTTTGAAAACATCAGCATAAGTGGTTAGCATGTTTTGAATATTAGGGGGTATTGAAGTTGTGGGTAGTTGGGTAGTTGAAATAGAAAATAAGTGCCCTACCAACCCATGAGTGTTCTTCCTAAAGAAATTCTTCACTGCACTAGAACTCATCTGCATTAAGGTGGTCTTCTCAGAGCTTCCAGTTAAGGTGATTTTTCTTCCTTTATGTTTGAAGGTAATACTGAGCTTAGAAAAGTTAAATATCACATCTCCCAACTTCCTCAGCCAATCATCCCCAAACACCATATCACACCCTCCAAGAGGGAGTAACCTAAAATCTTCAACAAAAGTATGTCCCTACATTTCCCATTTCAACTTAGTGCAAACCCCTGTGCTTATTGTCTTATCTCCATTAGCCACTATCACTAAAAGATGAGTTGTGGGATGTACCAGACATGACATTTTTTGAGCTAGATCAGTGTCAATGAAGCTATTAGTACTTCCAGTATTAATGAGGATGGTTATGGCTTGCTTCTTCAAGATACCTGGTATTCTGATTGTCTCACCATTTGTTCCACCAGTTAGAGCATGGAGGGATATCTCCATATCTGACTCCACAGGGTTTATGTCTTTTTCTTCTAAAGGCAGTTCCTCCTCAGGTTCTTCTTCTTCTACTCCTTTAGTAGCTAACATAAATAGATGTTGGATTTTATACCTATGTCCAATCTTATATGGTTCATCACAATTGTAGCAGAGTCCCTTTGCACGCCTTTGGTCCATCTGTTCTAGGGTGAGCCTTTTAATGGGTGGGAATCTGTTACTTCTGAAGTTTGAAGATGACAGTTGGGGTTTAGGGGTGACAGTAGGTTTTTGAGTATTGGTGTTTGGCGAGGGTACTCTTGGTGAGAATGGTGGTGGTGCAAAAGCTCTATAAGGGTATGCAGTGGTGGGATTGATCTTAACTTGGGGTTTAGCAGCTTTTTGGCCAGTACCCACAATGAGTTCTTGCATTTTGGCTAAATAAAAAGCTTGAGGTAATGTAGTGGGTTTGAACATTTTTATTGCACTCTTGATTTCAGGCTTTAGCCCACTGATGAATCTAAGAATGAAATAGTCTTCAGTCATGTAGTGATTCTTACTAATCATCAAGGCCTTAAGTGGGCTACTGTAGAAACTTGAAATAACTTGTTGAAACAACCCACATAGTTATCATTTGCAAGGTCCTCAAACCTCAAACAGATTGCTTCTACTAGTTCCCTCCAGCTAATATATCCTTTACCAGTGTGATAATCTAAGAACCATGAATCAGCTTTACCATCTAGATATAAGGAAGCAATACTTACCTTTTGAGTATCATCAGTGTTGCAGATTTGGAAGTAACATTCAAACTTTATGATCCAACTTCTAGGATTGTCTCCATCAAATCTGGGAAAATCCAACTTTGGGTTTCTTCCGTAGTTAGATCTAGACGATTCACCGTGCTGGTCATGTGGATCTGTCATTTCTGGAGATTTTTATCGCCGTCTTTAATGTAGATCTATCACTTCTGGTGATTTCTCAGGTGATTTCGAGCCAGACTCTTTAACGTTATCTTCTGTATTTTCTCTCACCACTAAAAGCTTGAATAGTTGAGCTATTGTAGTTAGAGTTTTCTCAGCCACAACTTTACTTTCATCAGCAGGGCATACAAGTTGTTGGAGAAAGTTATTGCTTTCCTGTGCATTTTTATCTAAGGTATCACTCAACTCACAGATTTTCTGTCTCAGATCCTTGGTTGTTGCGTCTACGTCTTTCATTAGTGCTGCTCCTGTTGTTCCTGTCATCGTAACCGGCTCTCGATACCAATTGTACTGATCTTAGTGCAAAAGATAATGAAAACCCTTATGTATACACTGATACAGCCTGTTTCTTTAACAATTCTCGTGTTGTCTCTCTCTTACAGTTCACAGGATAATAAAGAGAGACTAAACCCTAATACAAGAAAAGCAACGTGGCGCAGCCACAACCATAACGGATAATTATACTTAATTAACTACTAATTAAATAACTAACCCTAATTAACTGATATCGACACCCAACAGTTTGTGGTGCCCAAAATAGACTTGCTAGCCCCTTAACTTAGTTGGGTACATGACACAACACATAATTTTGAACAAGGCTGCGCGTATGATTTTAATAATATTAGAGTACTGTATGGTCCAGATACAAATATATTTCTAAGTCTTATGTCATCACGTTAAGATTGATAGTCAAAATATCTCATATTGAAAGCTGGTTGGTCATAATTGCACATCGTTTATCGTGGCAAATGTTATCTTGTTGATTTAAGGGCACATGCACTTGATGACGGTCCAATTAATATTGACTGAATCCTTTGCTTTTACTCTTCCTATTTCGATATATGTACGACTTATTCCGAAAGACCTAAATTTCTTTCCTCTAATTCTAAACCATTTATTCCATCCAACGCTAAGTCTTCCTCATAATACTAATTATGTCACGAGGAATATCAGAATGCACTTTTTCCTTATGAGTAACTTAGAATTTGGCAGATGTTTTATTTTTCTTTTGTACATAATAGGACTAACTTTCTTATTCAATCCAAATTAACTCCCCACATTGAGTTTACCAATATCTCATCCTCCACCTGTTAGAGATCTTAAGGCTCTGAATCCTTGCAGAGGAGAGTGTCCGTCTTTAGAACGATACAACTAGGGGTAGTCCAAGGGTCTAGTCCAAATATGGACCAATGCCTCTGAACCAATGGTTAGCAGAGGGTGGGACTTTTAAGGCATAGGTAGAACCTTTAAAGAATCCATAAACGACTGGATCTAATTGATCTATATTTAGACCGTCCTTTTTAACCTATCCTTAGTTCTTCTCTAAAGTCGTCGACTCTTAGAATTATGATTATGACGTATATGGAATGAAGACATGGAGAGAAAATAATTCATGTCCCGAAGAGTTCCTCCCGAAAACTCTCCCGCTACACAAAAACTAGTGGAACCCAATGCCCACCCTATATATTTCCACTGTGTTGGCCCCCGGGGCTGTGTGTATCGGGAGAATTCTTCGGTCAGTGTAGTATCTCCCTACATGGAGTTGTTTTTTTCTTCCTCCAATGTTTCTAAGCCCACACGATCATCATCAAGTACTGAATTGATGCCTTCAACCTAATGTCTCATTGACCTTGAGGTGTGTTATATTTCCCCCCTCTATCTCACCAATTCCCACAATAGAAGCATCACAATCAATTTCAAATAGTTTAGTAAAATACGGTATTGCAAGTACTGGAGCACTACATAACATTTCTTTAAGTAGATTAAAACTCTTATCTGCTTCTTCAGTACGTAGAAATTTCTCTCGTTTCAAACAATCAGTCACTCCAGCAGCTATGGAGATAAAATTGCGAATAAAACGTCTATAAAAAGATTTCAAGCCATGAAAACTCCTAACATCCTTAATACATGTTGGAGTAGGCCATTCGGATGTGGCATTAATCTTCGAATCATCAATTGCAATTCCTTGATCAGATATTATGTATCCTAAAAAAGTGACTGAATTGGATAAAAAGGTACACTTTTTAAGATTCACATAAAGTGCATTATTTGCAAGTGCTTAAAATACTTGTGAGAGATAAAAGAGATGCTCTTCTTCACTACGACTGTAAATCAAAATATCATCAAAATAAACAATGACGAATTTACCAAGGAAAGGTTGCAGTACCTGATTCATTAGTCGCATGAAAGTACTGGGTGCATTAGACAACCCAAATGGCATTACTAATCACTCATATAAGCCTTCACAAGTTTTAAAAGCTGTTTTCCACTCATCACCCATTCTAATACGAATCTGATGATAACCACTGCGGAGATCAATTTTAGAAAACACTTTAGAACCAACAAGCATATCAATCGAATCATCCAATCTTGGAATTGGGAATATGTATGGAATTATGATCCTGTTTAAAGCTCGACATCCAATGCACATTCTCCATCCTGTATGGAATACGACGTTCTACTTTGATGGCCTGCTGTATAGCTTCCACCATAGTGAAAACGGATTGAGTCATTCATTCTTGAGTCAGTCTGTTTAATCCTTCAACGAATCTAGCTACGAGTTGTTCTTCAGTTTCATTGAGTTGATTACATGCAACCAAACTGTAGAACTCAGACACATAATCTTCTACCAACCTTGCACCTTGCTGACAAGCTTATAATTTCACAAACAATTGTTGTTTGTAATCTCTTGATAAAAATTTATCCCTCAAGAGTCTTGTCAATCTTTCCCAAGTACGTACAGGTGGTTTATCATACTTGATATGATCCTCACAGAGTTTTTCCCGCCAAGCAGCAACGTCTCCTTTGAGTTTGTAAGCCACCAGTTTAACTTTGGAATGATCAGGTACTTCCATAAATTCAAAAAAAGCTTCGACCTCGTAAAACCAATCTAATAAGTCTTCAATCTTGAATCTACCATTGAAATTTGGAATATCTGCCTTTAGTTTATATTCTTGTAAAGACCCATAAGGGTTTTGGCCCGATTTGAGAAGTTTATCTTCTGTCAAACTCTTCTCTATTCATCTTCAAGATTATCATCATCGTCGTTATCAAATTTAAGACTTGAAATCTTCTTATTAGGGGTATTAAGAAAACTTTCATACTGTTTTTTTTCTTAATTGTTGCAAAATCTCTTCAGGAATATGAGTGTCATGTACAAAAGAATGTTTTGTTTTTCCTTTCGAAATATATTTAGAATTTGATGATTTTCTTTCACATTCACATTTATCTTCAATATCAGAATCTTCTTTATCATTAATCTTCATCTTCTTCCTTATTTCTTGTATCATACTGGTAAGCTTTGTGAAATTGTCAGTTATATATCTCTATATGTCTCTAATCACATAGTTCTGATAACTTGTGAACTTAGACCTAGTAACCTGATCTCCCATTGAAAATAAAACTATAGAAATTTCTGATTTATTTATTTAAGGTTGCGGAAGCGTAAACTCAAAGATCTATCCTAGATGAGAATCTAGAATTAAGGCTGTGGTACCAACTAATGTAAAACAAACTAGATGAATGCAATTCAAAGATTGCAGGGGATGAGATAGGAAGAATATGGATGAGAAAAGAGAAGAATTTCTAAAGAACATGAAGAATAAGCTGTAGAGAAGATAATTAATAACTTTTGAATAATAATAATAATAATGTGTCTTCTCACAAGATACGAGCATGTTTATATAGGCATGAATCATAATTCTAAAAGAAAAAAGAAAAATAAAAGAAATCTAAAAGCAGGAAATAACTTGTGAAACAAGTCATGAAGAGTTCTAAAAATAAAGTAGAAGAAGAAAGGAAAGAATATCGAGATGTTCTACATCATATGTACTTTGTAATTTCATATTCGTTGAAGCATTGAAATAAGGAATCGAAAAAAATAAATGAATGAAGAGTAATCTCTATACATATTATATACAATTACAATAGTAACATTTACATAATTCAATCCAAACATGGAGGACTGGGAGTTTCATGTATGTGATGCAAGGAGGGTACATCTTCGGAATCTCTAGTTGGTTTCACCCATCTACCATAAGGATTCTTTACAAGTCCTTTATGCTCTAACTGATACCAATTTTCTGGAATTCTTAGTTCATCTACTAACATTCCAGAAGCTTTGTTAACTAATGCCACATCCCTCTTAGCATGTTCTCGAAAACTTGATTCTGAACTAACAAACCCATCCACAAGATGAAGGTATGTCTCTAGACTATGAAATCCTAATAGGTCGAATTTACGTTTTAGATATGGAGATGATCGAACATCGACTTTCATTTCAGCTCCTACATGAGTATAAACCCAATCTAAGTTCCCAGTAATCTCTTCAAATTTCTTAATACTCTCATTTAGCATGATTCCTGGGGCTTTAGGAACTAAATCTTGTTTAACCACCACTCGTAATGTTCTGACGCCCATCTTATGCAGTTTATCTCTGAATGCGACATTCCCAACTCGAGGAGCACCGAACGAGATGACACTTATCGGAAGACCAGAGATTGTTTCAGCGGCTTCGTAAGCGTTGAGTAGTGCCAAAGCTCCTCCAAGGCTGTGTCCAGTGATTGTAAGACTAACTGCTTCACCTTTTTCTCTGTACAATTTTACAAGCCTTTTCACTTCATTCATCACCTGCTGAGATGCACTGAGCTTGTTATACCTAGTAGTTCCACTCTTGGACGTGTATATGTGACGAAATCCATGTTCAACTTTCACTTCACCTCCCGATTCGTCGATCGGTTCTAATTTATTCTGTAAATCCTCAAACCATTCCGTAGGTGCGACAGTTCCACGCCACGCAACGACAATGTCTCGCCGGCCTAAGCGTTTTGTTTCTTCGTTATCGCTAACTGCGATGTACCCCATCCAGTTTGAATCTTTACTCCATGATGTATCTACTAAATGAGATCTTTCGAGCCAGCGAGGAACATCTACATGCGACATGGCATATATGTACTTTGTAATTTCGTATCCGTTCTTACTAAGTCCAAGTTTCTCAAAAAGCTTTTGACGGTTATACCTACAACTCCCGCAATACTCCGAGAATGAATCGAAATCGAACGCGTCGTATGTAGCTTGAGCAAACTCGCCATATTTAACAATTTCTCGCCTTAGCCAAGGTTGGAGAGGGCTCAACAAATTCTCATAATGATCACTCGTATGGATTTCGTCCCATTTTGTTGATATGTCCTCTTTAGGGGACAGTATAGGAGTTTCCGGATCAGCCATTTTATGTCGACGATCAACCATAATTCGGTCGTGTCGGGCGTACGAACTGTTATTCGTTGGAGCATCGAAATGAAGATGAACAAAGTTTAACAATGATTCAGCCAGACGAGCAGTGCGATTTTGTGTTTCGTGGGGACTTGGTGGCTCTGCTACTAATGCCGCTTGACGGGCATATATACGGAGTGATGTTACATTACGGTTTTTCTTGACGGATTGAATTAGAGGAATATTATTTTGACGAGGAGGATTAATGGTTGTTGCTGATACAGAAGATAACATGATGAAGAACAAGAGGAGGAAGAAGAAGAAAAGATAGGCTGGGTAAAGATAATAGAGAGGATAAACACCTATATTTATATATATATGCACACATGCACGGAAGAGCTTGCACATTGACTTTAGCGCGAACGAAATGAAACTACATGGAAATGTCAATTAATTAGTATAGTACTAGATTGGCTGCTCAAGTACAGAAAATAAAACATAAAATACTTAGAAAAAGTAAGTTGGGTAATAAGTTTGAGTCTTTACTCGTTTTATAATACGCGTTCATATTGGTTGACCAACTTTACTAATGACACTTGATTTGGTAAAATCCATACACTAATTACACTTGATTTAGTATATAATATGTGTGGTTTTGTTTTATCTTCATCGTCCCCATCTATGACCAGAGACATGTTTTCGTGTCGTTAACAAACACTAGCTGGTCAAAAAGAAGTAGTAGTATATCACTTTATTACCTAGAAACTTCATGATATACGGAGTTGTACTAGTTCAATCTCATAAGTTTGACTAAGGTAAATCTATCAATAACTTTGAATAACTCAGCAGCTTATTTTAATTTTAAAGGGAAACACGAATGGAGATCTATTGATTACTTTTGAGCTTACACGGAAAGAAAACTGATTGACATAGACATGACATTTCGTAATAGGTTTTATCCAAGCAGGTGGAGCTTATCTTTATTTCTTCCATTAACCTTGGATGGAATAAATGGTGGTGGGACTTCCTAGTGTGGGCACCTACAGCTATTTTTCTGGCTATTTTTCTACCAGCTTTCTTTAATCTTAGATAGATACAGGGTAACGGTTTCATTGTGTATTAAGACTGTTTTGTGCATCTCTCCAGTTACGTCGAATGAGAATATTTTAGGGTGTAGGGCTTATCCGAAAATATTTATGGCCAATAATTATTCCGTTCGGGAATGCTTAATATGTAATTGGAAAACTGTAACTGGTAACGGCTAATTTCACATTCTTGTTATTGTGTTAACATTTATCGTTTTGATGCATGTTAGTTTTTAATTTAATATTGTCCTTTTTTTCTCAAAAATAAAAATGAAAATGAAATGGCCACAATCCAATTTCATTTTGTTTGTTTTACCTTAGATGTAATGATAACAAATTTCATTTTGTGTGAAGGTTATGTTATGCATCTTTCTTGCGACGTCGCATGGGAATATTTTTGTAGGACCTATTGGAAAATAATCTTCCAAGTTCCAACTACCGTATGCTGGACAATATGGGACAATATGGGAGTCCAGGAATGATTTCATCGTTTGAAGATGAAATGGCCACAATCCTGCTCCATTTTGTATTGCTTTACTCAGCTATTTTTCTACCATGATTCGTACGGTTGTTTGTTTTACCTTAGATGCAATGATAATAATTGTTTCATTTTGTACAAAGGTTGTGTTATGCACCTATCGTGCGATGTCGCATGGAAATATTTTTGTATGGCCTATCAAAAAATAATCTCTAAACAATTATTCCAGCTACCATATGTTGGGCAATATGGAAGTATAGTAATGTCATCATCTTCCCAGATGAAATGGCCACTATCTTATCTGACTTTATATCGCTTTGTTTGGATAATTTTACACCATGGTCCATATGGTTGTTTCTTTTACCTAATATACATGGTAACAACAGGGCCGGAGCTTGCTCAGTGCAAGGGTGTCACTTGCACCCCTGTCCAGCTGGCTCCAAAGCCTAATTTTATGCCCAGTTACAGAATACGCATTATTTACAGGTCTAGTTTTCCTTTTTGCATCCCTGACAAAAAATTGTACCCTAAAGCAAAATTGGGCACCCCTTCTTAGAAATCTTGGCTCCGCTCTCGGGTAACATTTGTTTCATTTTGTATAGAGGTTGTTTTGTGCATCTTTCTTGCATTGTCGGATGAGAATATTTTAGAGTGTAGGGCTTATCGGAAAAATCTCTGGCCAATTATTCTAACTACCATGTGTTGGACAATGTGGAAGTCTATGAATGCCATCTTACAAGATGAAATAGTCACAGTCGGATCTATGATCGATAAGGTGAAGATTCGGTAATTTTCTGGGGCAGAAACTTTGTGGACATTAAAGGAATTTTTATAGATTCCATTCTATGCGATATAGATTCTTTCTTCATTACACAATCTTTTAATTTATTATTCTTGTCTCTTGGATTGTACGTGTTAATGTTTCTTCTCCTTTGTGTTAATGTTTCTTCTCCTTTGGGAGACTGATCTTAATGAGTTCGTAAGCTCTTTTGAGCCTTTCTTCTGGTAAGTTTTTTTTTTTTTTCTCTCCATAAAAGAAAATTCATTACTCAAAGAAAACCAGATTACATAGAGTTGTCCATCTCCAGGATTGGGAGATACATCTTGGTGGTTTTTCATCCCACACTTGATTACATTTAAACTTCTTGGCATATTTGGCTAACCCATCAGCCGCTTCATTGCTACTCCTAGGAAAGAAAACACATTTGATACTACTAACAGATTCTATTTTCCTACTAATATCCGAAAAAAGATTATGGTCCTGCCAATTAGAGTTAACAAAATTTGAAGCCACAGCTTCAATGACATTCTTACAATCTCCTTCAATGATGACATTTCTCCAGCTTCTGCACTTTATCCATTCCGCAACTTCCAGGAGAGCTAAGCCTTCCCATTGCTCAGCATCTCTAGCATTTGTGACTTTCACCATGGCCTCCAGAAATCTCCCTGCACAGTCTCTTAAAATTAGACCAATTCCACATATTGTATTGTCTTTATCAAAAGCTGCATCAAAGTTTAGTTTCCACCAGTTTTCAGGTGGTTTCTCCTATTTTTTTCTTAATTTTTTTGGCTTGATCTCTGCATATAGGGTTAGTTTCACAGCCAAGAATGTTATATTTTGTGCAAAAAATTCTAATGCTCGTGATAATGCTATTGGGGTGTGCTGTTTTTCCTTCAAATACTGTCATGCATCTATGTTTCCATATTTGCTACATTATAACTGTTGCTAAAAGGATACTTTTCTCTTTTTTAAAAGAGTTGATGCTTTGGTCTTGATTCCATGATTTGATCCAATCTTGCAGAGTATTGAAGTGCTGCTGAGAGTGCATAGCTTCTGGTAAGATGGTGAACCAAATAACTTTTGCTAGATCACAGTGAGAATAATATGAGTGTCTGTCTCTGAGGTTTGCTTGCAGAAAGGGCATGAGTAATCTTCCAGCTGAATGTGTCTTCCCACTCTTGTTCTAGTTTGTAGAATATCTTTTAGGCATCTCCATAGAAAGAGATTTAGCTTGTATGGAAGCTTTAAATGCCATATCTTTAACCAGAATTTTTGCTCTTCTTTGCTAATGTTGTCCCCATTGATTTCTTGAATCAGAGCTTTATAAGTGGACTGAACAGAGAAAGTACCATTTCTTGTCACGCTCCAATTGATGGTGTCTTTTGCATTTTCTGTAATTCTTATTTCCTGAATTTTCTTGCTTTCTGTGTTGTTAAACAGCTGATCTAAACTTTGAGCATTCCACTGTTTAGTTTCTTGTTGAATTAGACTCTGCACTGTGTCATTTTTTCCTGAGTACAAAGATGCATTTGAAAGCTGTGTGTGGTGTGTATTTGCAATCCAATTATGTCTCCAGATTTTTATTCTTGAGCCATCACCAACACTCCATATATATATATATATATAACTTCTTTACTATTTGCAGACCTTTATAGATGCTTTTCCATATCCAGGATCCATCAGGAGTAATTTAATCACACAAAGGGTCTTTATTGTAGAAGTATTTTGCCATCAGAATTCTAGCACAGAGAGAGTTGTGGTCTGTAATCATCCCCCATGCTAATTTAGCCAGCAGAGCATCATTAAATATTGTGGTGTTTTTGAAGCCTATTCCTCCAAGTCTTTTTGGTTTGCAAACAGTACCCCATGAAATTAGGTTAATTCCCTTCTTGTTTTTTTTCTTTACCAGTATCTTCTTTGAACTCTGTCAAGGGAATCTGTTACATACTTTGGCATTTTGAAACATCCCATCTGATAGTTAGCCATTGTGTTTAGAACTGACTGCACTTGAGTTGATCTCCCAGCTTGATCAATTATTTTTCCTTGCCAAGTACTTAACTTGCTCTGAACCTTTTCTTCTATTGGTTTAAAACTTTCTCTCTTGTTTTTTGCCAAAAAGAGAGGCAGACCAAGATATTTTTCATTCAATCCCATAGTCTTCATTTGGAGTATGCTTTTTATGTGGGAACTTCTCTTAGGTTGCATATGTTTGTTGAAGAACATACTGGATTTATTGAAATTTATAACTTGTCCTGAGGCAGAGCTGAATTTATTGATGATGTCCAGGAGATTCCTAATATCTTGATCTTTGCCTTTGCAGAAGAGAAGGCAATCATCCGCAAAAAGTAGTGATTGATACTTGGGCTATGCTGACTTGGTTTAATTCCCTGATTTTTATTTTAAACTTTCTGTTTTGCATAACATTCTTGAGAAATCGTCCATACAAAGAATGAACAAATGTGGTGATATTGGGTCACCTTGCCTTAGCCCTCTTGATGGAGTGAAAGGTTGGCATGAAGAGCCATTAAGAAGGATGGACACTGAGGTTGTTCCAATGCATTGGTTAATCATTTGGCACCATTTGTTGTAGAATCCAAGTTGCTTCATGATATCCATTAAGAACTTCCATTCAATCCTGTCGAAAGCTTTCGACATATCAAGCTTGATGCCAACTTCCCCAAGTTTGTTCCTACTTTTCTTCATGTGATCAACAATTTCATGAGCTATAATTGTGTTATCTAAGATGTTTCTGTTTGGGACATAAGCTGCTTGAAAAGGAGATACAATTTTTGTAGGATAGGTTTGAGTCTGTCAGCAACGATTTTTGAGATTATTTTGTAGTTTATATTGCAGACGCTGATTGGTCTGTAATCTTAAGGGATTTATGGGCATTCTACTTTTGGTATCGGGGTTTGAAAAGTATAGTTAAGCTCCTTGAGAAGATAACCATTTCTGAAGAAATTTTGTGTCATGAGTATAATATCATTACCTACTATGTTCCAGCATTGTTGGTAGAAACCTGCTTGAAATCCATTTAGTCCTGGGGCTGCCCATGGTTTGATTTTGAAGACTTCCTTTTTGATTTCTTCCATGTCTTGTATTCTTGTTAGATTTGCATTGTCTTCTGGAGTTATGCAAGGGTTGATGAGACTCATGATTTCTTCATTTCTCTTTGGATTTGAAGTAGTTGTAATGTTGCTGAAGTGATTGTTGAGAAGCTGCTCTATTTCCTTTCTTTCTGAGTGCCAAAGTCCCAAATCATCTTTGAGAGAGTCTATGTGATTTCTTCTTTTTCTGTAGTTAGCCTTTGAGTGGAAGTATTTGGTATTTCTGCTTTCTTTCTTCAATAAATTTTCTATAGAATTTTGATACTTCATGTCAGAGTCCATCTTGTACCAGAATCTCAGCTCTTGGTGAAGATTATCTAGTTCATTGTAATTATTGAACTTTTGATTTGCTTGAGCATCTAAGATTTTCTTCTCCACCTCCTTTATGTGTTGGTTCACATTGCCAAAGAGTTCATAGTTCCATTTTTGTATTTCTTTTTTGGTTTGCTTTAATCTTGACACTGTTTGAAAGGCTGCAGATCCTTGTTGTGGCTGACTCCAAGCTTTAGCAATTACTTCTTTGCATGAGTCTTGCTGAATCCAATTTTCATATACTCTATATGGTTTTTTTGTGATCTTTCTCAGCTGGGTTTGTATGAAGCAATATTGGTGTGTGATATGATCCTAATGCTGAGAGACTGTAAGTTGTTGCTGTTTGGAAAGTGTCATGCCATTTTGTATTTGCCAATGCTCTGTCCAGTTTAGCTTCCACCAGTGATTACTCTGTCTGTGGTTGCTCCAAGTGTAAGGATATCCAGAGTATTTGACCTCTACTAGATCAGTTTGAAGTAGCCATTCTTTTATGCAGTTGTTGATGCTTGACTGAGATGAAGTTGGGGGTGAAATCTTTTCTTGGGGGTGAATGATGATATTTAGATCTCCTATTATCATCCATGGAACTTGCATGTTCTGGCTTCTTGTGGTGATAGTTTCCCATAGTTATTTCTTCTCCTTATATCTTGGACTGCCATATAAACATGTTAGTAGCCACTGCACATTTTGGGGACCAGCTGTGACCATTACTTCTATTTGATTCCTTTGTTCATTTGTTACTTGTATACCCATTCCATCTTTCCAGAGGAGGGCAATGCCACCAGAGAGACCAATAGAAGACTGAGACCAGTAATTAGGAAAACCAAAATGTCTAATGAAAGAATTAATTTTTGTATAATTAGTTTTGGTTTCTGAAATGAAGACTATGTCAGGGTCATTACTATGAATACAATGTCTCAAATGGTCTCTAGTATCCGTTTGTCCAATGCCTTGGAAATTCCAATATAAAATTTTCATTTTTTCAAAGTTTTTATGAAAAGGATTAAAGGAAAAAATGTAAAAGAAGTGACAAATGAATTGATATGGGGAGAAAACTTTATGAAATAATTGAAATTGCAGGATAAATTTATTGTTAATTCTGGAAGTTACTTGGTCTTCTTGCCCTGCAGAGTGATGGTACTGAGTGATAGCATTGCAGTGTTGGTCCCAATCCCCCCCTTGCTCATGGTCATGATCCTGAATGTCCGGAAAATTTTGGTACACACTGTTATCATCTTGACTGTCAACATCCATGTAAATAGGATTACAACCTTGTTGGCTACTGCAGCCTTCTTTTTTGAAATTTTATTGTTGATGGTTATTGGCGACCCATCTCCATACTTTGGGTTCATTGCCATAACATCATGCTGTGACAAATTGGTTTGTCCAAACTTGAAAAGCGCTTTATTAGCAAGAGCTCGAACAAAATTGTCCTTCCTTTCATATTCATCATCATCATGATCTAGAACAAAGCAAGCTGGGCATAGATTTCCTAGTTGCTTTTGGTAGCAGAAAGGAATCCATTGAGTGAATCCAGCTCCATTCTCTGTTAACAAACCCCTAATGAGAGGTTTTTTCACATTGATTTTGATGTTGGCACTGACAACATTTGAATCAACAGGGTTTCCATCTTCAGGATCAAGATGGAAACCCTGTACATAGTTTCTTCTAGAATCTTTGCAAACTTGTACATAGTTTCTTCTTCAAAAAGTTCTGGTGGTAAATCTTTGAAATCCACCCAGAATTCTTGGGTGCTGAAATCCATCTTTTGTATCTGTACAAAGGAGTTGTAAGGCCTGACCATGAAAAGGAAGCCATTCACTGACCATGGAGCATTTCCAAGCACCCAATTGACTTGGTCCCAATTTGAAAATCTGACAATGAAGTAATTTGGTGATAGGTTCCTTATCTGGATTTTCTTCACTTTCTTCAGCTAAAGGTTTTTGAGGTGGAATTCAAGATTTTCAGGTTCAGCAGCAAGAAGTTTTCCAACAATGCTTGTCGCCCACTTTGAGATTCCAATGGATTTTCACCTTTTCCAATTAAAAAAGACAGTATAAGGCCTACTACGACATTTATAATGTCTAAAGCACATATATTTTTGCTCTGAACTGATACACTCACCGCGGGTTGGATCCTGTGGTGTGTCCCGCAAGAGACAGTAGGGTGGCACCCTTCCTGACTCGGTGATTTAGCGGGTGGGGCCCATCCCACTGTCTCTTGCAAGACAAACCGCGAGATCCCAACCCGCAGTCAGTCTATACTTACTCATTTTTATTTCCGTTTGACTCGTTGGCCAAATCATCATAAATTATACGATTCTTCGAAGAATTATAAACTTTGTTAATGAAATAGTATCTCTTTGATTTTTAACCACTTTTCATACATAATTACCTTCATCAACTCCAAATTTACATGTTACGATCAAATTCATTAAACCCTTAACTTTGAAGTGGCTAATAACTACCTCTGAATCAAGACCGTAACAAACGGTGGGGGGAGACATAAAATTAAAACCTTACTCTCAATCCCTTTGTCGTGGATACTTACTGATTCGTTTACTGTGTGTGTTTTTACTGCTAGTGAACATGATTTGTTTGTTGGTCAGATGCTCACTTTATCTTGTTATCCAGCGATAGATCTGTCACAATGACGAATCTATATTTCATACTAGAACGGAGTTGATATGCTCTATTTATAATATCTGGTTTTCCTAACGGTTCTGCTAATTTTATAATGGGAGTTGTGAACACAACTCAGTTTCGCTTCTCAAATGGAAAATTCCATAAACCACGGTTTTTGTATCAAAGACGAAGAACTCACGGGTCAGTTTTTTCCTAGTGGCGTGAAACTTTTGGTACGATTTCTATGTGGTTTTGTTTTCATGGAAATCCCCTTCCACTATGCCAAAAATATGGTCACCAAGATCTAGACAGCATATACCCAAACATAACACAATATAAGCGAAGTAAAAGAAAAAAAGTATCTAGACAACATTCACCCATATATAACACAATATAATCTAAGTAAAATAAATAAATAAAAGTTGATGTTAAATCTTATATATTAGGGTTCGATATTTGATGTAGAGGCTAAGGGGTTTATATATAGGGACCATGGAGACAAATCCTCCATGATCAGGTACTACTTAGAGGGTTTTTTTTTTTTTTTTTTTTTTTTTTTTTGACACCAAAAGAAACATATATTAATAGAACTAAAAGTACAACTGAGCATCAAACATCCCTTATGATTTCTTCATAGCTATCAGGGATGTAGTCAAAAAACTGAAAAGATGTTTTAGTGGATCTAGCTTTGTTAGCTAGATTATAATCCGCTTTGTTTGCAGTTCTTTTTACATAACTGATTGATCCACCATTGATACTACCTAAAAGGTGCTTTAATTCTATTACAAGATCATGGTTCTCCCATTATACATTCAGGGTGGCACCTCTAATTGAGTTTACTACATTTATACAGTCTGATTAAAATAAAACACTGGACAGATGTTGAGTTTTGGCCCATATAATAGCTTCCTGAATAGCCAAGCACTCTGTCTCCTCTGCATTTAATCCTCTATTGCAGTATCCGCCTCTGATTCCCTTGCAGGTACCTGTACAATCTCTGATTCCCTTGCAGTATCCGCCAAAGACTTTTTTCTTTTCATCATAAGAAGCATCAATATTTATCTTTAGATAATCACTTGGGGGGGGGGGGGGGCCAGGTAGTTATAATATTCAAAGTAATGTCCAAATTATGTTGTTCCTGAGCAGAATTTATACTATGAAGACACTGATTTATCTGATAATTTATATTGTTGATTGATTTCAGTGTGTTTGGATTTTTGTTTCTGAACACTTTGTTGCATCTATTTATCCAGATTTCCCAAGTTGTTATCATGACTCTGATTATCTACATATTCCAGGAGTCCTGTTGCATATTGGTTTTTTCTGTAAACCAGCTTTGCATCCAAGAAACTACTGAAGTATTTGAAGCTTGAATCTGACTGACATTTATGTTCATAGATAACCAAATTGATCTAGCTGAGTGACAACCTATTATGAGATGCTCCAAAGTTTCAGGTGTCTGATTGCAAACTGGACAGTCAGTATTTATGTCATTTTTATAGAAAATCAATTTCACCATTGTTGGAACAATGTTCCTAAGACATTTCCAAATAAAATGCCTTAATCTATATGGGGTATTAGTCTTCCATAAGTTCTTCAAAACTGTTGCTGGTACTAATTGGGACTGCAGTTGTTGACCCTGAGGAGTTAAAGCATGATATGTGGATTTAACAGTAAAAATGCCTCTAGTATTTGGTTCCCAGATAATGGTGTCCTGACCATGTTGAACTAAATGCATATCGAGAATGAGATTAGCTATATCTTTAGAAAAGACTGCTCTAATCAGAGGCAGATTCCATCTTCTCGGATTTTGTAGCATCAGATCACAGACGTAGACTATTCTTGCTGGTTTGTGTAACTACCATTTGGAACTGGAGGATGATCAAGGTCTTTTATCCATTTATCATACCAAACTAGAGTCCTTGTTCCGCACCTAACATCCCATCTATGAATCCTCCTAACAATTTCCAATCCTTTTTCTATTCCTTTCCATATCCATGATGAATTAGAATGCTCTTCTTGAAGGTGAAGGAAATTACAATAAGATGAATACTTAGGTTTTAAGATTTTGACCCACAACTACTCAGACTCTATACAAAGTCTCCAAGCTAACTTGGTTATTAGAGCCATGTTAAATTGCTCTAAATTCCTAAAGGCTAAACCTCCTTCTGCTTTTGTCTTGCACATAGAATTCCAGGCTATAAAGTTTATGCCCTTGTTGTTTTTATGACCCCACCAGAATTTCCTATGAATTACATCAAGTTTCTTTAGAGTGTACTTAGGAAGCCTAAAATTACCCATATAATGAGTAGGTACAGAATTCAAAACTGACTTGACCATAGTTGTTCTTGCCGGTTTATTAAGTAGTTTTGAGTTCCAACCTGATAGCCTATTTTGGAAAGCATCACTGATTGATTTTAATTAAGGATTTTTAGCTCTACCAAGCAGAATTGGTAAACCAAGGTATTTATCAGACTTGCATAATTGTTTAACTCCTAGTTTACTGACAATTTCTAGTTTCTGCTGATGCGATAAATCTCATGTAATAAAGGCCGTCGACTTTGAAAAATTTATCATTTGTCCCGATAACTTTTCAAAGTTATTAAGAATCTCCAGGATTGAGGATATACTTTTTTGGTCTGCTTGAAAGAAAAGCAAGCAGTCATCTGCGAACATAAGATGGTTGACTGATGGTGCTTCCTTTGCCACTTTTATGCCTTTAACAAAGTTATTATTTTAAGCTTGGAATAAGATTCTAGAAAGGAATTCCAAGGATATAATGAATAAATAGGGGGATAAAGGATCCCCCTATCTCAAACCTCTAGAAGGAAAGTACTGGTCACATGAACTTTCATTGAGTCTTATAGAGATTTGAGTAGTTGATATGCATTGCTTTATTAACTCCTTCCATTGTAAACAAAATCCCAATGACTGAAGCTTATTATCTATGAATGTCTACTCTAGGCGATCAAATGCCTTGGACATGTTTAGCTTTAAAGCTATGTAACCCTTCCTTGATTTCGATTTCTTCATTGAGTGAATCATCTCATGCACTATTATGATGTTGTCATTGATGTATCTGTTTGGAACATAAGCTACTTGTGTAAGAGAAATAACCTTGTCCATAACATTTTTCATTCTCATGACTAACAGCTTTGAGATAATTTTATAAGAGTTGTTGCAGAGACTGATAGGTCTGTAGTCATTAGGTGTTGATGGATATTGGGATTTAGGGATTAAACAAATAGAAGTTTGATTTACATGAGCAGGCATTGTTCTTGTACTAAAGAAATCTTGCACCACCTTTACAATATCATCTCCTACTATATCCCACTGAGTTTGATAAAATATCGCAGGGAAACCATCTGGTCCCGAAGAATTCCAACTGGCTAAACTTTTAACAACCTCATGAATTTCTTCCTTATCTGGCATCTTGATGAGGAATTCATTATCTGAGGAAGTTATAACTTTTTGAATATGTTCAAAATATGAATGATGGATGGTAGGATTTGTTGTTGTGACTATTTCTGAGAAATGCTTGGTGAAAAGACTTACTAATTCATCTCTTGAATGGAGCCATATACCATTGGGGTCTCTTAAAGAAGTGGTGTTATTCCTAGCTCTTCTTCTATTTGCGAAAGCATGGAAGTAAGAAGTATTATTATCAGCTTCTTTTACCCATTTATCACAGGCTTTTTGCTGCCAAAATTCAGCTTCTATACTTCTCCAGTAATGAAGATTATTGATAGTGCTATCTATTTGATTGCTAATTGGTAAGGACTGGAGGTAAGATAAGTGCTGCATTAGCTGATGTATACGATGTTCTATATGACCAAATTTTTGCCTCTTCCATCTAAACAGAGTGTTCCCTGTAAAATTGAGTTTCTGCTGGAGATCTTGGTATGAGCAAGAATTGGGAGGTGAGAACCATGAGCTGGAGATGAGTTTAGCACAATCAGGGTCTTTTAACCAGCATTTGTAAAATTTCCAACAGTCCTTAGGTTTGCTACAATCAGCTTCTGTGACTAAAAGGATTGGGCAGTGGTCTGACCCCAAGAAAGGAAGATGAAACAACTTTGAGTCTGGATATTCTATCTGCCAGTGAGCATTGTGAAGAGCCATATCTAGTCTAAACCTTTTAAAACCCTTACCATTCAACCTATTGGACCAAGTGAATTTGCTTCCAATGTAACCCATATCCATAAGACCAGCTGCATCAATAGTAGTGGAAATCCAATTGTACATTGATGTTTGATCTTAGGATTGTCCCTTTGTGTTAATGTGAACATTAAGGTCACCCATAACCATCCAGGATTGGAAAACATTTTCACTAAGATCTTTGATGAAATCCCATTGCACTTTTTTCATGTCGTTATGAGTTGATCCATATGTGCAAGAAAGAAGCCATTCTTCTTTTGAGGGATTTGATTTGATTAATAAGTGGATCATGTTGTCTTGACATCACACCACATCACATGGGAAACCATCTTTTCATAGCAGAATAAGACTTCCTGATAAACCTATTGAGCTAACAAATAGAGAATTGGGGTAGCAGTAAGGTCTAGTTAATAACTTTGCGCTATCTTCTTTAATTTTAGTTTCCATAAGAAAGATGATATCTGGATTGTGTTGCCTAATAATTTCAGATAGATGATCTCTAGTTTGCAAAGCCTTGAACATTCCAACTTAGAATTTTCATTTTAACAAAGAAACTATGACTAATATTGCACAGATTAAAAGGAATTAATATGTAAACGAGTTGATTGATGTTGTTAAAAGATTGTGAAATAGAAGTAAAACTTACCTAATTATCCGCACTTGAAGATCCACCTTTGAACCTCTTTGAGTAGTTTTGCTCAGACACTGTCCCATGATAAGAAGGAATAAAATTAGGAGATTAAGTCTGATTATCACTAAAGATCGAAGCATTTTCATTGGATTGATCATTCTGACTTGATGAATTTTGAAGTGATTGAGCAGGATTTTGAAAATGTTTAATTAGGGTATGAATTGGCTCCTTGTAGCAACGTGTTGGGTGAAATTGATCCGGATCTATGTTATCCATATTATAATTATCAAAAGTGACATCAAATTCTCCCAAAGCTAAGTAATTCCTGAGCATGTTTGGATAAATACTCTCTTCTGCATTTGGAATATTAGAACCCCCAAAATTATTTTGATTAAATATGAAATTTGAAGCATAATCCAAGATTTTTTAAAGTTCCTGATTGATTTGTTGTGCAGCTATTGAATCTACCGCCTGAGAGTTACTAGTTCCACCCTCCTCCATTCTTATTCTCTTTCCTTTCCTGTGGATAGTAAATGTATTTGAATCATACCTTGCTAGTTGCAACCCAGAGTTGCAGCTGAATCAGTGCGATTTGGCGAGTTGACTCCTCGATTGAGCATCTGATTTTGTTCATTAGTACAGGTCATCATATGAGCAGAAGATTGCGCAAGGTAGCATGAGTTTTCTTGAACTTGTTGATATGTCGCTTTTTCCTGATTCTCATTAATTGCATGCATCTGATCATTTATATTATTTGCTGCATGTTCATTCTCTTGTTCTCCCAGCATATGTGAGACCTTTATGTTGCTGATCTTAACACCTCTAGTGTCTGGGTTACTCCAGGATGGCGATTCAAGAATGGAGGTTGAAGAGAGATAACCTTTCTGCTGTTGCAATAAGAAATTTTCTATGGTTTCGCACTCTTGATCATTGTGATCAATGGTGTAGCAATACCCACATAGATTGAAAGGTTGTTTCTCATAAAAGAGCCTTATCCATACTTCCTCTCCCACAATATTCTTCATCCAGAAACCTCTTCTCAAAGGATCTCTAACATCCAAAAAAACTTTAGCCTTTTGTACTATACCTTTTGGAACTATGCAATCTGGAGGGTCCAACTCTATAACTTCACCCATTGATGATGCAATGCTTCTTACAATTGGAGGGTTTGAAAATTTCGGTTGCATGTTGTATAATCTCATCCAGAGAAGTTGCTTTGTAAGATCAACCTTGCTTTTCGGGATATTAGGGTTCCATGGTTCCATAACAAGTAAATCACCTTCTATAAACCATGGCCTAAGCTTAAAAACCATATCATATTCCTCTTGAGTGTAAAATTTTATCATGTAGCAATCTTCCTGTTCTTCCTTTTTAATATAGATGTCTTTACTCTTGCTCCAAAGTTTTTTGAGTTCTTTATCTAACTCAGTGACTGTGTAATCCTTGCATGAATAGACTTTTACCAACAAACACAATTTCCATAAGTTGGCTCCCTGAATTAAATCTTCAATTGACAGTATAGGTTGTTTAAGAGCCTTAAGTCTTTCTTATAGAGATGTTCTTTCCAATACTTGCTGGACCTTTGTAAGTTGAGACTCCATGGAAGGATTGAACTTTTTGGAGAAGATGAGACTTATGAAAAGAAGAAAGCGTGTTTATGAATCTGATATCACCGAAAAACTGCATGGTGAATGTTTTACACTTGGAGGAAAGCTTGAAGGAATAAGAAAGAGGTTTTGGGCTTAGGTATAGAGTTAAGACGACTAGACGTCTGTTAGACCCGAGCGTGCAAATAAAAAATATTGAAAATAGTTTATCGAGAAGAAAGCTTATAGAAAGGTGAGTTTTGGATCTCTTGAGTAGATAGCCAATAAATTGTGAATCAGGGATTCAAAAGTGTGAGTCAAAAGGTATGATAGTAACCAGAGGGACAGATAGGCAAAACCACTCTATATGTTCGTAGGTAAATCTCCAAAGTGCTTCAATCATGACCTAAAAAAGTAGATAAAAAGGAAACATTAGAAAAGTTTTAAAAAGTATGATCATAAGGTAGATAATTGTATGATTAGAACATGCAAAAGGTGATTTAAAGGATTAAACTAAGGAAATTTGAGAGAAGATGTAGAAGAAGAGTCCGGTTTGACTCCGATTTAGTCCGGTATTTTCTCTTCATTTTCTTAGAGGGTATGCTGTTTAGCTAAGGCATATTTTAGATTATTGTATTACATGGTCTTGGGCTTATAACCCTTTGTCACTTACCCATTAGGCTACAAGATACTGAATGCAGTATGTTTTTCTTTCTTCCTTTTGGTGTTCACTTCTTGTTTTTTTATTTTAGTTGTTTAGTTCGTGTTTGAAATACAAGTGTTGTATGTGTTTATAAACCCACTTTTTTTTTTTATTCTTTTGCTATTTTTCATTATCTGATAAACCTTTTATTCATTGTTATTTCACCATTAATCTTCTACTATAGGTACTAGAATTTGTTTTTGACTTTGTTTATTTTTGTAGGTGAATATGGGGAAGGGTACCACAAATTGTTCCTTAAATGTTCAAGGTGATATTGTAAATATAGCTGATACACACGTAACTACCAATGGTAAAATGGACAGGGATAAGAGTACTGGAGGTAAAATCTTGCTAATGTTCATATACATACATATATATATATGTTATATAATTCCATGGTTAAAATGTGATATTCTCTGCTGTTTTTCAGAGGAAAACGAATATGATAAGACCCAATTAGTTTTAGTCCATGGATATAAAATCGTATTCGTAGGGTCTAGATCGACAGAATATTTCGACGAACTTGTCCCTCAGATCAAAGTCAAAGTATATATCGAGTGGTTTGAAACTTAGTGCTATTATTTAAAAGTTTTTTAATATTACATTACAGTAGATCTTCGTTAAATTAATCCGCAATAAATTAATAACTTTGCTAAAATAATATTTTTTACCAGTCCCGAATTGGGCCAATGTGTTAAATTAGTAACCTGTTAAAGTTATATGATAATAAAAAATTTAGGTTTCCAATAGGGCCCAACTAATATATTAATTAATAATCAGTGTAATATTACTATATCATGGTGTCTTATTAAAATAGAAATCCAAAATTATTTGTTTGTTGTTCATACTTATATAACATCGGCTTCATCTATACTTTTTTTTGTAGTCCCTTGAGAAATTTTGGAGTGATTTTATTGTATTATTTTTCTTAATATTTGAATTTTTAACATCAATGTATATACATTTACACACATGATACACTTCTTTCTGAAATTTATACTTAAATTTGGTATGTTTCGATATATTAATATCTTGTTAATTTATCATAAATTAGTACTTCGCTAAATTGATAAAATATAGTATCCCCAAGTCTATTAATTTATCGAAGTTTACTGTATTGGATTTGTTTTTCAGTTGGGAGAGGCGACTGCAAAGAAAATAAAGAAGTGGGCAAAGAAAAAGGATAAGGAAAAGAGGGAGAGGGTGGTAAGGTTGACAACAGAAAGGGTTGTTTTAGTATGTAAAGCATGGATGAAAGATAAGGCAAGGATCACATACAGTAGAACCGAGAGAAGATATATCTTGTGGTCTCATAATATCAATGTATGAGCCAAATGATGGTGGTCAACGACCAACAATTAGGTCTCTGAAGATTGACACTCCTACATCGTCGGGCCTATCTTTTTTCCAAGGAGTTTGAGGAATCAGTCAACAGACAAAACAGTGACCTTTTTGGACCTAGAAGCAATTCCAGAATGAATGATTAGAGTCTAATTTGGAAATCTTGGAAGGTATCATTAGATGGTACGAGCTTTACCCTGTTGTTTTTTACATCGATACTTGCAACATGATTTACTATTTCTACTTTGAGAGAATGCAATATGTACTGTGGAGACTTATAAGCGATGTTTTAGTATCAATTTTGTGGTACCTAATTTGTTTCTCACTTTCAACTGGTACATGTAAATTAATGTTATTATTCAAGGGTGGTTTGCTTTTAACATATTGGATGTAACTCTTCGTGCATGTGATAAGAAACTTCATTTTAGAATAAAAAAATATTAGAGTTATAATCATGACTTACTAGTTCTACTTTAAGAGAACTTAATGTCATTCAACGTACTGTGGAGATTTATAAGTCATGTTTTAGCATCAATCTTGTGGTATATTTTTACTTCGAAAGAACCTTCTTCATAGTACTTGTCTAGCCTTTCAAATGAAGAGTATTTAAAAGAGTCAGCTTAATTTTTTATATATGATAAAAAATAATATAATTTCTGAACGGAAAGAATCCAACTCTGCATATTTTTGTGAATATGATGATGGCATGAGATTTACCCAGTTTTTTTGTACATCCATACTTGCAACATGATTTCCTATTTATACTTTGAGAGAACGCAATGACATTCAACGTATTGTTCGATATTTATAAGCCATGTTTTAGTATCAATCTTGTGGTACCCAATTTGTTTATGAGCTTCAACTGATTCATATAGATTGATGTTATTACTCAATGGTGGTTTGCTCTTAACATAGTGGATGTAATTCTTCATGCGTGTGATAAGAAACTTAGTTCTAGAATAAAAAAGTATTAGAGTTATAATCATGATTTACTATCTGTACTCTGAGAGAACACAATGGCATTCAATATAATGTGTAGCATGTTTCGGTATCAATTTTTACTTTCAGTACTTAAGACTAAATAGTCTTCCTAATAGTTATACTTTCGTCCTACCCATCACCAAAGACATCTTAGCTTTGACAATGATATATCAACAAATATAGGAACGTCTTTCAGTTCCCGTGAAAGGAATTATATTCCATAATAATTTAATACGATCTACGGCCACGAACTCAAGTCATGATATGTAAAAACATAAAAGTATATATAACTCTGACAGCTAAACCGTAATGTCACTTCCCTGTAAACCTCTCTCATTTCCGTCTCTCTATCCCCCTATCTTCTCCTCTTTTTTCTTTTCCTTTCGTGAGTATACTATTTGAAATAAGCTTAAAGGATATGCTTTAAGAAAACTTTTGTTCATGTTTGAAATGCAAGTATTGTTTGTGTTTACACTTTTATAAACCCACTTTTTTTTTGTTTTCCTTATTTTGATCTACATAATGAACTTGTTTTCTCCAATATCTCTTTCTATTATTTATTTTTTGGTTGTTGTTGTTGTGATAAGCTTATTTTCAGCAATAATGTTCTTCTACGGGGGTCTTTCATATCTTTCTTTCTTTTATTTTATTTTTCATTTTTTTTCCCTTTTTTTTCTCTATATTCCTATAAACCCACATTTTTTCCCCAGATTTTGATCTTTATTTCAGCGTGAACCTTGCACTTGTTTTTCTTTTTTACTTTCGGTGTTTACTTTCTGTTTTTTTATTTTGGTTGTTTTGTTCATATTTGAAATACAAATGTCGTTTGTGTTTACATTTTTATAAACCCATTTTTTTTTCCTTATTTTGATCTACCAAATGAACCTGTTTTCTTTATATATCTGTTATTGCATCTATTTTCTTTTTAATTTTTTTTAATTGCATAAGAAAGTGAAAAATGGAAAAGTTTGAGTTCGGTCAAGTCGATTTTTTCCCTCCTAACCGAACTTTTCTATGGAAACCTATATGTTGAGTTCGGTTACGTCGCTACTTTTTTCTCCTAACGAATTTTTCTCTGAAAACCTATATGTTGAGTTCGGTTAAGTCGTAATTTTTTTTTACCTGACCGAACTTTTCTCTGAAAACCTATATATTGAGTTCGGTTACTTCGCAAAAAAAAATTCCTAATCGAACTCATATTTTTCCGCTTATTTTAAACTGGAAGTTCAGCTAACAAATGCTCGGCTGCCTGTCTGTATACCCCATAATAAATGTTCGGCTTCCTGTCTTGGAAATCTGATAGTCGATCAAAGCAAAAACTCTATTGAAACTAAGTTCAACTACCCGTACCTTCAGAAACATTAACCGAATTACATTTGCATATAAGTTCGGTTACCTGCTCTTCAAATCTTGTAGCTGAACGTGTTTGACCTAGCCCAAATCAAGCTATAAACTTTCTCATTTTCAAGATGTTTTTGGTCAAACAAACAACAAAAAACTAAATTTGAAGTATGCCTAAGTAGTTTGAAGGTTCAATTTTTTTTTTCCAGTACTCATATTCTGCTCATTCTTCTTTTCTCAAAATAATATAACTTAAAAAAAAAAAAACTTGTTGATTTAATCTTACACTAATCATTAACTAGCTTAACTCAGTGATTCAACTAACCATTCCACTAGCTTAATTATAAAGGATAATTTTTCTATTACAATAAATATTTGGATAAGGGGTGTTTCAATTTACTTCTAAATGCCCTACTAAAATTAAAATCATGAGGCCCCTTCCAAAAGGGAGTGGTGCCACAAAAAATCATTCCCTAATTGACTCTGAACACGGCAAAAAGCCAAGTCTTAAAATGAGCCTATCAACATACTCGGTCTTGCATAGAGTGGGATAAGACTATATCCTAGACAACGCTTGTAACCAGACCAGAATTAATTTTGGTCTCAAATTCCAAAACCTGGATAAATTTTAATTTTCCATGATAAATAATTGATTGTAGTATAATGGAATCTACATTCTTTACCGTTTAAAATATGTCAATTATTCGAAACTCGTCACCACCCATTCTTTACTGAGAACCGAAGCCTTTTTCCAGTAACAAGTATCAGGTAGACTGGAGTTTAGCATAGTTTTTACGCCGGTTTGCCACGCCTTGCACAACCCACATTACGCCGGTTTGCCACGCCTTGCACCACCCATTCTTTACCGATCAAAACAAAATGAAAAAACCAACCATACATGTACATATTGCAATTGTCTTATGTGATGGTTTAAAGAACGATTATAGTGTAATAGAAAAACCATTTGCTGATCGTAGATACATCAATTGTTCCAACTCGCCACCATCAAATTCTTTACCGATTAAGGCAAAAAAAAAAAAAAACCCTAAATTGTATAGCCTTTTACCATAACCATACACGTACATATGTCAATTGTCTTGTGTGATGGTCTAAAAACCGATTCCGCGGAATGTCAAAATGAGAGCTCTCCTCTAATTCTAAACCCTCTTCCTTTAAGCCCTCCCTTAGTTCTCTTCTCAAACTGCCAGTTTCAACATTATCATGTTCCGATGAAAACTTCAAAGCCATTAATGAGGTTGCCGGGAAACTCATCGTCACCATCATCCAGCGGTAGAAAACCATTAAAAGTTGTACGTTTCTCATTAACCGACTCAAACGCTACCGATTCTTCTTCTTCTAGTGATAATGATAATCACAGAAGAGCTAAAAGGTACGACTACAAGAATGTAATTTATGGAGAAGAAGAGCAGATTACCACTGCTCGTTTAGGAATATGTCGGAGAAGTAAAAAACCAGGTAAGAAATATCGTGGAGTCAGATGTAGAGAAACAAAATCAGGTAAAAAATGGCTTTCTGAAATTGTAGACATTAGTCGAGGCATACAATTATGTTTAGGAAAATTCAATACTGCCAAAGAGGCTGCAATGGCATATGATAAAGAAGCTATTAGGTTAAGAGGTTCAAATGCTTTTACAAATTTTACTTATTATAGACAACCACAACGTGAATCACTGGTGGTTGCTGCGCAATGTCATCCTCCCAGTGGAAGTACTGCATTTGCGAGCTATGGAGGAGATTGCGATAGTCAGGTATCATTCTAAAACCCTATATCTATCTTCATTTTGAAATGAATTTCTTCTGTTGACATTAATTTGGGTTTCTGTTGTTTTAATGGTAAAGTGTGTGTGCTCACACTGGAAGCCCTAAATATAAGATGGATGATGATGATCCTTTTTGGGCTAATTCGAGGCCGATTGGGCGTTGGCGCCTCATTGGTTCCTGCTTCCACTTAGCATGGTGCATGCAACTTGTGATCAGTGGTGCCATCCTAGTATATTATCATTTTTGTTATGCATGTTTCCCTTGGCATATGATGACGACTTTAGGCCTCATTTGAATTTGTTGAACATAGGTTTTAGGCACTATATGTTATGTTATAATATAATGGACACAGTTGAAAATTCAGAAATGATATGTGGGACACTTCTTTTTTTGTGCGCTGTTAGATGTCTGCATTTTCCCCAAATGAGATGTTGTCGAAGGAATAATGGGGCTTCCATGTGGGTTATGTATCTGAGTTTTGTATGCCACAGATCAAAGGTTCTTAAAAAGGCTTGTTATATGGGGTTTTGCAGATCCAAAAGTTTGGCAAGAAGCCCCTTGTAGGAGCAAGTGATGTTCAACTGTTGATGCATTTCGTAAATGCAATTAAAGAACAGGTTCTGATCTGAACACTCTTCTAGGCACCACAATGGCACAACCCTTGCATGTATATCTGCTGTCTCTTTGTCTGTTTGTTTTCTTCTAATCGGATGTGCTGTTCTCATGCCAGTAGAGTTTGGCCGATAAGAAGGAGAATGGGGTGAATTTAGAAACTGATTTACGGTCAGAAACCTCATCTCTGCCTGAGTTTGTCTATTCAGATGAACCTTGTTATAGGTAAAATGAAGCTCACCAACCTTCTACTGATCATTGTCTTCCGAAGAAAATTAGTGATCTTCAATATGTCCCACATTGACTGTTAAAGATCTACTAATGCTGAACTTTTGTTTTCTTTCTTGCAGAACGGATGAAGTGGAGATCCGTCCTGGGGGATCTTCTAATAGTGTCACTTTTGCTTCAAAGATGCCGCAGGTTGCAGCTTATACTTCTAATATTTCACCATCGCAACCAGCTCTGAACCAAAATTTTGGACAAACTACATGCACCAAAGAAAAATTACTCAGCCAAGACTTACACAACTTTAGTGGATACCTGCCTCCCAGCTTCACTGCACTATTAACCATCTGCTCTGCTGAAGCCGAAAAAGGTAGAATAAATTCAATACTTGCAACCTATATATACCACTCCAACTCGTCCTTATGAGATCACGTTTTTTTTTGTAGGGCAAAAGCTACCAGCCCCTGAGGATAATTATATCAGTCCGAAATCACGGTATTACTCTTTTCTTTTTTAAGTTTTCTAGCTAAACAACTTCTTGGCAGTGACTGGAGTTGTATTATAATGTTTGATGCTTTTCTAAGTAACAGGCTCAAATGCTACTAATAAGTCATCTAGTGATGATGGATATGTGATAACCGATTTTCCTCATCACCACAGAGTTAAAAGGAACATGGCTGAAATCACCATTGAAGAAAATACTACTCTTTCTGCCGACGCTCCTTCTAATGGAAACAGAATTTTAGAAAAGGAAATATGTGGAGAAAAGAAGAAGAAATCATCAGACCCGTTTCTGAACTCAGTTGCTAATGGCGGTGGTGCTAAGAAATATCGTGGAGTTAGACAAAAAGACATATCAAAACATAAATGGGGAGCTGCGATTAAAGACACATTAAGAAGTAAGATGGTTTGGTTAGGTACATTCAGTACCGCTGAGGAAGCTGCAATTGCATTTGATAGAGAAGCTATTAGGTTGAGAGGTCCAAATGCTGTAACAAATTTTGTCTATGCACAACCAGAACCACCAGTGGTTGCCGAATGTCGTCTTCCTGGGGAAAGCAGTGGAGCTGTGTTTGCAAGCTCTGGGGTTTGCAATGGTCAGGGCAGTCAGGCAAGCTTCTCAAACCTATCTTTGATCCTTTTCTATCACAAACTTTTCTGTTTTCTTATGACTCCTGTAGACTTCATGTTTTGGGGTTTCTGTTGTTATAATGGTGTAAAGTCTGCGTCTAGGAAAATCAACCATGTGGCCCTGTCCAACTTATAGACATTTGGATCCCCAAACTCGACACACGTTTGGGTGATAGAGTACATAATCTTTCTTTTTTTATGTTTCCTTTAGGCCTTTTTGGTACTTCTCTTACATGGTTTAGCCCTTTACTTCTTTAGATATTGTATTTTAATTAGAACGCCACTGGGAAATGATACTATGCAAGCAAGATTACATGCTCAGTGCAAGACTACGACGTAGAGGCGGGACTCACTAGAACGTGCTGCTTCGTTGGTTTATCAATCCCTTGATCTAGTGCTTCCACATAGGAGTGCTTGCACTGTGCGTGCATTCTTGCTTTCATTCTAGCACGGTCGAGTGTCATTCTCTTTTGGTTGACAGAGTGAAGAATTATTTCTGTTTACAAAGGCAAGAATGCTTGTCATTTGGAATTTGCATATTATGAAGTTTTTCATGCCCATGTGAATTGTAGCAGCAATTGATGGTCAGGCTCATATATAGCTTCCCAATCCTCGCTTGCAGTAATTTCTACAGTATTTGTTTCTTTTATTCTAATCGACATGCACCGCTCTCATGTCAGGAGAGTTTGGCTGACAGTAAGGAGATTGGGATGATGAGTTCAGAATCTGATTTACGGTCAGAAATTTCAACTCCGTCTGAGTTTGACTATTCAAATGGACCTTGCTACAGGTAACAAGAAGCTCAAGAATCCCTTCTATCAATCTTTATCTTCTCAGGATTATCAGTTCTCGAGATGTATCTATAATAGACTATTGAAATCAAATACCACTTTTCGTTTTAATATCTCATCTGCAGAGTGGATGAAGTGAAAAGTCCTACTGAGTCTTTCATGGATCTGACTTTTTCACCGAAGCCAAAACCAATTGCATCGTATACTTCTGAGTTGCCAGCAGATCTGGCATATTCTCCAAAGATGCCACAAGTTGCAAAACCTTATCAAACTACAATCATTGATGCTCCTATGATTTCAGCTGTTGCTGCTGCTCCTAAGATGCAACCATTTTTGAACTACAGTATTGGAACAAATGCATGCTCCCACGAAAAACTACTCAGCCAAGAAATTAAAAAGTTTTGTGGTTCCTTGCCTCCCAGCTCCTCTGCACTGTTAACCACTTGTTCTGCGAATGCTGAACAAGGTAGATTGAACTCAAAAGTTACAGTTCTGCATTACTCCTACTTTTTCTTATTCGCTGATCGAGGTCACGTGTTTTTGTAGGGCAAATGCTATGTTTCCCCGATGAAATGGATATCAGTCTCAAATCACGGTATTATTCTATATCTTCCTTTTAACTACTATCGAGTTTTACCTCCTCATGCAGAACTACTAAATACAACTTTAATCCCAGTTGTTCCCTTTAATTATAAGTGTTGCCTAACATCTTTTGTTTTCCTTGGTCTTATGGGTGATGTTGTTGCAGAAAAAATGTTGGAGTCCTCTTTCCAAGGTATGTTATTTTCTGCAGCTCTTCATCCGTTTTATTTCAGGCTGATTAGCGTCTTGATTTGCCAGTTAAGAACACCAGAATTGGTGAGAGGAAACTGTTATCCATTGACAAATCTAAATTTTTTTTGGTTCTTTTGCTCACGACATCTTTTCTTTGGGTTTTATCTAATTCATACACATTCCCTAATGTCCTTGCCGTTTCCAATTTTCTTCTGTTTGATACGATGCTGGGTTAATTGCCACTTCTTCTTCAAAATTTTTTTTTTTTTTTTTTTGTGCCAGATTTGTTGATTGAAGTAGTGGAAGTTACATTATCGAATAAGGTGTGAGTTGGCGCTTTAACCCCTTGCAGTTTCACACATCGATGATCAATTGTTTTCTCTTTGACTGGTTCCGCGACATGTAGCTGACAATGTAATCCCTCTACTAGCTCACTTTAAATTTTGGCATGATATATGTGATAGATGAGACAACGTATATACCTCGGCCTGGTAGAACACTGTCATACAAATATTATAGTAATACCCAAATATATCCCTTAAGTAGAAAAAATGAAAATCCATTGAGAATTCTGGCATTAGTTACTTCAGATTTTAATAGTTGTGCTTAAGGGCTTGCATGCCCAGTTTTTGTTTAGCTTTTAAGGGTTCTTGCCCATGTCTACATTTTTGTATATCCCTTAATATACACTGTTATGGCCTGTCCAAAAAAAAGTAGAAAAAATGAAAACCAATACAAATGCTAATTTTCATGTTGTTCTCTTTCTGCATATATTAGTTAGTTCTCCTGCATCTGTATCTGATATCATGAACTGGATCAGCAGCAAAACCACAAACCCTCAAAATTTTGCTGCGAGAACACAATCTGGATTTCCTTTCAATCTGGAGTTCTCACTATAAGCCTAGACCAAAAACACTGAGTAATGGGGGTATCTTATTAAATGTGCACTGTAATGCCATTTCATCTTGGCTAAGGCCTTTCTTGATCGACATTGGTTCGCTATTCGGCCACACGAGCATCACATTGTCCACCAGGAACTAAACAAGGGCACCACCCAACCCTACCTACACAGCAAGTTCAAAACAACAGTGTACGTCTCATACTAAATGACTCAAATCGTCAAGAATTCAAGTTTCACACCGTCCGGTTAACATTTCCTTCATCTTCAAGGCAACAGCGTTTAGTGTCTCATTCGAACAAACCTAGATGTTCAGAATTTTTAGGCAAAAGCGTCAAAAATGGCCACACCTCTCACCCTGTCTGACCGGATTCTTTTACATCGCTGCTAATGGTTTTTTTTTTTTTTAACTCGTCAATAAACGGTCTATTATGAGCAAAAAAACGTAACCAACAAGATTACAAAGAGGGGCCCGAAGGCCCCAAACCCCCATAAACCAAAGGGGTGAAAGGTAAAACTTCAATAAATGGGGACATGCCCAGAAAGCTAGAAAACTAGAAAAATAAAACAAAAATGTCTCTAACAGGGGCTTCAAAAGAAGATTGCATCACAGAAGACGCTCTATCTGCCTCATGAATGCTGCCAAACCCCCACTTGCTTTAGACTTCAATTTCGATGCTTCCAATCTTCAAAATATCTTCAATTCTTCAAAAGCTGCAAAAAAGACCTTGAAAGACAAGGCTAGCTAGTTGTTCGTCGCGCCTGCAACCTTCGGTTGAGCTCCAATGAACTCGGGTCATAATAATCTTCAAAACGGGCTGTAAAGCACAAGCTGACAGCCACCTTTTGTTTATAAATTTCAATTGAGTTCCAAATCCAAGAACTCAAAAATGCATTGTTAATCTTCAAGACAGGCCATAAAGCAAAATTGCTAATAGCCACTAGTATAAAAGCCCCGAAATCTTTAAAATAGCCCAACAATAAGCAGAGCTCATTGCTCTCAGAGGCGAGAAGCAGCAAAACACCAAAGTGTCCACATGCAGCATCTTCACTATACTGCCAGGCTTAGGCCAAAAAGTTCCGCTGCTTGCAAGGTGTGATGCAGCAAAGAAAAACTCCACTGAGAGTGCGGAAAAGCAAGAAAAACTTGCTAACCACGAAGAAAAGCAAGGTTTAACCACAAATTCTATGGATAGAAACCTTCCTAATCAAAAATAGATATATCTTTAGAGAGTCTTCGGCAATGTTTATAATCACCAAAGAATTGTAGCATATAGCTACAGCAAGCGAATCACCAAGAAATATGCAACAAAAGCCCACAACTCCACGAAAAGACGAGTAGAGACCACAGTTTCCACATGCAGCATCCCCGATTACTGCCGGGCTACGGACATACCACCACTTGATCGTAAAATAGTGCGTGATTAACTTGATATCTTCTTCAGAAAAGGCTACAAAAATTGTAGCGCGAAGCCACAAATGGCTGTAAACAGCTAAGAGTCTTTCATGGAATCTCTGAATAAGATGTGTCGACCAAAATATCATGGGGATTTTGATAAAGTAAACCATGTGGGATTAGTATTTCCTAAAATACACCCGTTTTTGTCTAAATTGCTAATATACACCCTGTGGACCTGTGGACCGTGGTACACTGGTACCCAATTAGCAAAAAAAAATTTAAAAAAATTTGGCAATTGTAATTACACGTTAAAAATGTCAAAAGTGACAAGCTGCCATTACATTTCGGGCTGGGATCTTTCTTGCCCAATATAAGATTGAGAAGTATGAGAATTTTACGGTGAATTAAATCTTTGAAAACATTCATTGTTATCTGAAGTTGAAGTTTTAACTAGCAAATATACACAGAGAGAAGCATAGATAGTTTTTATGGAAAACAGGCATCATGGTAGGCGTTTCTTTATGGAATAATATGTGCAAGTGTCTAAAGATTAAAAGAGATGATGCAAGTTTTGATAATGAAACTAGCAGCAGATTTCTTGACGGCAATACTCAATCAGTTCCGTCTTGCAGTACTTCATCATCATCATCAAAGTCTTTGCATTTCTTTGTGAGAAATTCTGACGGTAACACTCAGGTAATACATGCAAATGCCGATGATACAGTTGAATCTGTTCATGAAAATCAGAGAGAAGACCGGAATACCTGTGTTCGAGCAAGGTTATCTAATTTATGGAAGAAAAAACCTTGAGATAGATAAAACCCTTGGATATTATTCCATACAGAGGGATGCGCAGCTTCAGTTGGTTGCAAGGATGAGAAGCACTCAGTATTCTGACACATGGAAAGCTGTTGACAGGTTAATCTTAACGACAGGGAGTCTGTGCAGAGATGAACAACATCATGATGGTGCAAATGCGACCATTGTTATTGATTCTGTGAAACACTTCATTGACATGTCTTTGAAATTCAAGACGAGAAATGATAATGACGCTTATGTTAGTCATCATATTCAGATATTTGTGTGTGCAGGTGCAGCGGCAGCTCTGGTTATGCTGTTTTTATCACCTATTAGAGATAACAAAGAGTGTGCTGAAATGGCAATCCAACTCTTTTTAAACCCTCTTTCCGATGATGAAGTAAAATTAGAATTACGAACTCATTTTGTTCCCATCATTTTAGAGTTTTGCACATTGCTTTGCAGTAAAACATCTACTGAGAATCCGCTTTATATTTCGTGCCGAAACACGCTTAGGAAAATCTTGGAGACTATTCACGTTGATAGGAGTAGATGTTTTTATTATGCTCAAGGAAGAGTTGAAATTCAAGGGTTGTCTCTGTTTGTGTCAGAGCTCGGACGCAAGGTCATTAAGGGCTTAGAGTATTCGCCACAAACTGCCGCAGTGTCATTTTTAGGTGATGTCAGTGGTTTTGTTGCATTTTCGAGTCCCATGTGTAACGCAGTTGAAGGCGGGTTAGGCGGGATGGCTCATCTACCTCTTTGTTTGACTGACTTGCACCCATGCTATGTCATGGAGCTTGGAACGCTTCATCTTGTTTTCTTAGAAATGCTTGGCAAAATTGATAAATGCTTGAAGAAAATGGAGATTTCGGTCGGCAGAAGTAGAGGGGTGGGGTGGTCAATATCTTTCTATATTGAAGGCGTTGAATACTCTATCTGAAATTTATGAAGGTGCTGAAGAAAAAGTTCAATCTGTTCTGCGGACGAGGCAGGTTGCGCTAGACTATCTTGTTACGAATTCAAGCAGAAATAATGATCATCTTTGGATTCTTGAGCATAAGGATTTGATATCTTTTGAATGCAGGAGGCATTTAGCGATGACGTTGTTGCCTGAGCTGAAAGAAGATTATACGCGCTTGTTTGAAATGCTTATCGACAGGGATCGGTTATTGGCTGAATCATTTAATTATGTAAGTAAAGCTGATGTCAAGGATTTGGTTGGTGGTAGGCTTTTCATGGAGTTTAAAAATGAGAAAGCGACTGGTCATGGCGTCTTGCGAGAGTGGTTTTGCTTGGTCTGTCAAGCAATATGCAATCCACGAAACGGCCTATTTTTAGCTTGTGCAGAAGACAATAGAAGGTTCTTTCCTAATCCAGCATCTGATGCCAACCCACTCCACCTTGAATATTTTCGCTTTGGCGGACGGGTATTTGCATTATCGTTGGTGTACAATGTGCAAGTTGGAATCTTATTTGATCGCACATTTTTCTTGCAATTGGCCGGAGAGACCGTCTCTCTGGAAGATGCGCGAGATGCTGATCCCTTATTTTATTCGAGCTGCAAGAAAATTCTGGAAATGGATACTGATTTGATAAATTCGGATGCTTTGAGTCTAACATTTGTTACAGAAGTCGAAAAGCTAGGGTCTAGAAAACCTGTGGAGCTCTGTCCAGGAGGAAATAGCATTGCGGTGGATAGCAAGAACCGAGAAGCATATGTAAATCTCCTTATACAGCACCGTTTTGTGAAATCGGTCACAAATCAAGTAAAAGCATTTTCCAAAGGTTTTTTCTGAAATTCTTTGTGATGCATCCCTGATTGCTTTCTTTTTCCGGAGTTTAGAGCACGAAGATCTTGACCGGATGCTTCATGGAAGTGATAGAGCCCTATGTGTCCAGGACTGGAAGGCGCACACCGAGTATAATGGCTATAAAACAACTGATAGCCAAATCATCTGGTTTTGGAAGGTACATATATACTGTTGAGATTATTAGTCCCACATTGTCTGGGCAATCTAAGATCCTGCGGTTTATAATCCTATGGGCCACTCCACTCATTGCAAATTGGTTTTGAGTTGGATGCCCGTATTCTAACATGGTATCAGAGCAGGCTATTTGCGACGAGTCATTTGACCGCGCATTTACTCCGCGTCACCCGATTTAATTGTCCACGTGTTGGACCCACGAGACTACACGTGAGGGGGCGTGTTGAGATTATTAGTCCCACATTGTCTGGACAATCTAAGATTCCTGCGACGAATTCTTTTCACTAAGCTCTGGAACATGTTGCAGATTGTAGAAGGTATGTCAGTTGAGCAAAGAAGGGTGTGCTTCTTTTCTTCTGGACATCAGTGAAGTCCTTACCGGTGGAAGGCTTTGGCGGGCTTCAATCTCCCTTATATATATACAAAAAAACACAAATCCAATGAACGACTACCTTCAGCGCACACATGCTTATATCGATTATGTCTTCCGAGCTATAAATCTAAATCTAAAATGCAGGAATCTCTTCAAATCATCACACAAGAACACTTGAGCTGCAGCTTTGGTTTACAATGAGACGCACAAAAAAGAGTTTTAACAGGTGGGTCGTCATTCATTTCTTTTTTTTGGTGGGATATAAAAATCAAAGATCGGTTGCATACAGAGATTGGAAACTTTGAGCTTGTAATTCTCTTAACCTTGAATTTATATACACCAAAAATCAATGTCATTGTCACACAGTACATTTCATTTTACACACGATACTTGCAACTTCGAATAGAAACATATAAACTACCCATTACTTTTCAGGATACCGTAAAGAAGCTCTCATTATGTTGTTGGGCATTCTAAGGTTCACCGTGTCTGGTTGACGGTACAAATGGTTCAATCTGTGCTAGATTACCATCTCCATTTGTGGTTTGTTGCTGGCCTGTGATGCTCAACTGAATATGTGCGGTAGAAGAACCTGCTTGAGTTGAACCATTAGCAGCTGCAAGCAGACCTCTCTTCCTCGATTTTGCAGCCCAGGCATCTAATCCTTCTTGTACATTCTCATGGAATACAGCCTTCTTGAGTGAAGTTCCCATCTTCATATAATCAAAACCGATACAAAAACAGACGTAAATAAAAATGAAGTAAATTCTTTTGTATCAACTATCAAGTAACTAATAAGTGATGGATTAAAACCTTGTTTAATTTACCTGTGTTACAATGGCGTAAAGAGGTAGTGTGCTGTAACTACAGAGTACTTGTATGAAAACCCTAAGATACACAAGAGAATCAGAATATATGTCAAACTTGTGAATGTTTGAGTGTCAATGATACATCCCTAAAGATTGATATTTTCCGAAAATGGAGGTTGGTAGATTTCATTTACCCGACAACAAGCCTTGGAATGATGTAACGGACATGTCCCATGATGCAAGAGTCGAACCCGAATTGGAACTGATGAATTTAATTTAGGGCATTGCATAAATTACTTGTGTACTTATGTGATTTGACCCTGTACTAGTGATACAGGGTCTCATAAAAGAAGAAACTTCATGTAAATTAACACAATGACCACGTACCCATATCCAGAAGAAAAATGCAATTTCAAAAGCATTTTGAAAGAGGGTGAAGTGAATCAGCAAGAGAACGATACGGGGACGACCAAACCAGAAGTGTTTATCCGAGGGATGGACCACCAACTCTCCTGGTACTGCTACATGTTTCTCAGCAACTTCATGAGCCAATTGAGAAATAACATGCTGCAGCTTTGCTCCAACTGCAACTAGGAGCTGAACATCAAATTAGATGTACCCTATCAGTCGGAGTTTCTGAGGCTTTGACTAAAATGCATATCGAGTAACATAAAGAGCTCGAGGGATTAGCAAGCTTACAAAGAGGGGAACGAAAGATATCCAGAAATATGTATGCCAACCTGCACATTGAAAGAAAAAACAGGTTTTAAGACAGTACATAAGATTAGCGTGCAAGAAAAACAATTAGGAGGTTGATATTTACCCTATCTAACAACAACGTACTGAATTGCACAAAACAATGTATCTGAAATCAATCTTTTACTTAAGAAGAATTTCAAGCTTAAGACAATATGTGAATTTAATAAGTAAGTTTCCTAGAAAGAACTTTCCCGATTATCAGTTGCATAATTTACATATGACATAAACAAGAAAATTGAACCATTCATGAATTTTACCTTCTACATTCAGCAGCAAGAAAATGACCACAAATACCCAAAGATACCAACTGCAAGAAAAAACAAAGTCAGGGCCTCAGGGGTACACTGAAAGATATTGAGTAGAGTCACGAAAAAGCTTAGGAAGCTTAGGCCTTCTGTAATTCATTTAGTTTTTACCTTATGCCCACGACTTTCCTAAAATCATCTTCAAGAGCTCGAACCATGTACTTGTGAAAATCGAACTTTGTGTTCCCGCTGCAATGAGTCTACAAGAATATGAAACAGTATGAAAAACGAATCGTATATATTGAGGTAATGCAACAACTCAATAAGTATATAAATATGTTTCACACAAATTATATCCGCAAGAGCATTACCATAATGAAACCTAGCCGCAATGTGATGTAGTCTGACTTCGTCACAGACCCATAAAATTGCTTGAAGAAAGAATACTGCAATGCATAAAAAGATTGCACGAGTCATTCTCATGCTAAGAATACTGCAACCTTCTGAGGTTATGCAACTTATGCTCTCCATAACTAAGACCACGATGGTGTGTGGATGTAATGGCTTACCAACCAGCCCAGTACCCATGAGTCTATGCCACAAATAAGCATATGGTCCTTGATAAAAGCATGCTGACGGACTTGTGTGACTTTGTTCAGAGCTGCACACACAATACGCCGTATATTACATAATTATAAACCCTTCGGAAGTAATTGACAGATCGGTTTCTGAAGAAGTTAACAAATTAATCGACTCGTAATTACCCTTCTCCGTGTCATATTTATCTTTCGCAATAGAATCCTCCCAGTGCTTCCATGTGCGTATCTAAAACATAGATTGAAAATTTGAACATCCACAAATATAACAATGAATAATCAATAGCATTAGAAGGTAACCGGGCAATTACCTTAATGCCGCCGAAAAGAATGGTGAGAACACAAAATGCCACATGAACAATAGCCAACACAAATATAAAGATATGCAAATGATGCAATGCCTCAGCAGACAGCAGTGAAACCTTCCCCTACACAGCCATGAAACGCAATTATGTAGCAACTAGGATTAGCCCAATTGGTCCGCGGCTGAAACTTCATGCTTAAGATCAAAATGCATGATCTATTCAAAAGACACATAGATGGCAATATACCTTTTTAGTGCAGTAATCATTGCCAGCTGATGATGCCAAGAGTTTTCTTCCAATACCAGATATGAAACCAACTTGATAATGAGCACTTGTTCCAAGCCCTTCCTTCTTACATGGAAGCAAGTGATGAGTTAAACTCTTGCTTATACAGATTTTAGAGATTGTGTTTTGGAATACCGTCAGCAACAGTGAAATGAATCCTAGAAGCATCAATTCTGCAACATCATATACCATATTGTTAAAATCTTTGAAACCCATTTACCTCCATTGAAAGTTAGATATATACGGTACCTTCCTTGATCTTCTGTAAGGCTTCAAAAAGGGGTTTTTGATTCTTCTTCTTCAAATACTGTTCATCAAAACCCAGAAACATGAGAATCAGTCGTGAATAATTAACACAGGAATTGGACTTGGAAAACAGAGAAAACAGAGGAATCTTAGGCCTGAAAAACAGAGAAGTAATTATTAACCTTTCCAAGAGTATGAATAAGTCTTTCAACCGCAAGAGATATAAAAACAAAAACAGAACAAACTAATGCAATAATCCATGTTGGTGTGTATTCTAATGAATCTAGCCTACTCTCTCCTCCTCCTCCTCCTGCCATTGATGATGGTTTTCTTATCAAAACTCCGACTACAATCTCTCTCTCCCGGCCCTGTAGAAGAAGATGCAAAATGCAACCATTTTTCTTTGCTAGCTGAAATACACTCTTTACATAAACGTGACTGGAATAGCAGTTGACATTATTAATGTTTTTCTTTTTAATGCTAAATAGAGAATTGCTGATAAATGGACACGGAAATTACTTAAAAATCTCAACCCAGATGGCTTACAATATTAATTATCAGGGGGCAGCGCATGCATGACCTAAGAAATGCATCACGGTATTCATCCTATTATTAGTAGTATAGTACAACCGTTGCCATGGTGGGAGGCCGACCCGTTTTAGAAAAGATAGGGTTTGTTTGCGACCCGTTTTAGAAAAAAAATATATGATATTTTCGTGTTGTTTTAGAAAAAGTGATATTTTCGCTCCGTTTCTAAAAGTATCACTTTTCCTGACACGGTGCGGAAATATCATTTTTCCTGACACGAAGCGAAAGTTCATTTTTCCTGACACGGCGTAAAAGTATCATTTTTCCTGACTCGGAGTATCATTTTTTCGACACAGAGTGAAAGTATCAATTACATAAGCTCTACTAAACATGAATGAAATAGAAAACACAGGAGGGTATATTTTTGGTTAGTAGAAAACGACCGCCAATTTTTTGTCACCAACACCAAACAAATTAACTCTTTTTGCATCAATTGGAAAAAATAAATAAAATCAAGCTTCACATTGACACAAAATCACCATATATAAGGTCCTCCCTCGCTTCGCTCGGTCAGCCCAATAACATCCTAGCCAAGTTTATGTTTATTAACAATTCTCTTATAGATATGGCTCAATTTAGTCGCAGCGATTACAATGCTAGATGGGCATTACAAAAAGCTACGTGATTTCCCCTATGAGAAATTGGGAAGTGTTTTTCGGTATGTCTAAAATTAGTCTCAAGATATAAATTGTGCAACTTCACAGTTCACAATTCACACCCTTATTACATGTTGCTGCCAGAAGCCAGTCTCTTAAAAGAAATCAACTGGACAGCTACATTACCTATGGGCATAATACGGATAAGTAGGCCAAGTTGCAACTTTTGTCAAGGTCAAACAAATGTTTTGTACTAGCT
The DNA here is from genome assembly GCA_023531105.1 of Papaver atlanticum. Classification (NCBI taxonomy): domain Eukaryota; kingdom Viridiplantae; phylum Streptophyta; class Magnoliopsida; order Ranunculales; family Papaveraceae; genus Papaver; species Papaver atlanticum. The sequence goes on along the minus strand of JAJJMB010004448.1, from coordinate 783,119 downwards.
AAATACGGCTGTCATAAATGATAACCTTCTTTGCTCTCTCCGTGGGCGACTTGTCAAGTCAATCATCAAGTAATATTTTTTTTAGTCATCATGTAATATTCCACGAGGTCGTGACAAAATACCAATCATTTATTGCTTTGTATATATAATTGGATTTGACCCTTACTGTCCACCAACTGAAAAAACATCCAGAAATAATGGGCATCATTTTTCATAAACACGAACCGGCAAGAGCTTTCTCACTGTGACGACTCTCGGTGACTCGGGGAAAATATTTTGCTCTAGCAGCTCCCTCGCCACACAATTTCAATGACTGTGACCTCACCAAACTTCAATGTTAACCTGAGTTAACTGTTGATCTTTATTGATTTAATGTTTGTGGCGTTTTCTTAGCTGCCGTTTCTTTTATAAGAGAGACGGGAAGACTTTAAATTTTCCTATCCGTACTTTTTTATTCCGGCAGAAGTAAAAATCTGCAGAATCCCTAAATATATGGAATTCAAGATCAAAAACTTATGTTGATTTTAGTTGAGAATCGCATCCAAATATATCTAGATCAAAAACTTATTCCTTTAAACTATAATCGGGAAAAGTTGAAGTAACTCCAGTAATGCAAACTACATATATCATAAGAAGCGTTAACTATCGCGATCGAAAGAAGTTGAATTTCTCGTTTATATTGATTCGATGGATTTTTTTCTAATCAATACATTAGATGTCTTAGTTTTCTTACATAAGTTTGTTACAACAATATATGAAGTGGAATCCTGATATCCTCTCTTATCGTAATCAACTAGATGACCGCTGCCACGATGGAACGACCGACCGAAGAAATCGACGCGAAAATATCATTTTTCCTGACACGGCGGGAAAGTATTACTTTTCCTGACACAGAAAATTACCCGATGCATAAACCAAAATATGACTGAATAATGTGTAATGCATCCTTTGTGGTGGTTTGCATAAGGGTTATGCATCAATTTTCGAAAATTGTGTCTAAAGTGAAAGTATCACTTTTCTTAAAACAGAGGGAGTATCATTTTATTAGTTGCAATGGAAAATAAGTTGATGCATAAACTAAAATATGGCCGCATAAAGTATTATGTATCCTTTGTGGTGGTTTGCATAATGGATATACATTTAATTTTCGAAAATTGTGCTTAAAATGATAAACTCCTCCTAATTTTTCGTAAAAACTCTAAATTTGATATTGTTGTTTATACTCATTGCGTAGATTTTTTATAACCTTTCCAACGAGATAAATTTTTTAAAATTCCAAGGCACGGATTTTTAGATATGTTATATTAAAGTTTGGTTACCAATTATACCCCTGAAAAGTAGGATATATAAGGAGTTATAGTAATTTGACTAAAAGGGAGGGACAGTTTGGAAATTCAACACCAAACCAACCAAATCCAATCTTTTTATGTTAAATTGGGAAAAAAAAGTCATGCTTCACATTGACACAAAGTCACCATATATAGAGTCCTCCCTCGCTTCGCTCGGTCGGCCTAACTAGTAGTACAATTTTAATTATTATGTTCATGGTTCATGTGAATATGTATTAGAGTATCTACAACTATATTACTACTGATTTCTTTTAGTTAGAAGGACTTGCCATATACACAGATTTGATCATATATATTCACAATGATCGTTTGTGTAGCTTTATGTTGTTACCTGATGATGTAAAAAACTGTTTTCAAACAAGTGATTCATGTAGAAGCACAAGTCGTTCTTTCTCATATGATCAACTTTCACTGCTCAAATTCGTGTCTTTATACAAATTATGCAACTTTGTCTGCCTTCATATCTTCTTGGAGTTGGATTTCTATCTGAACTAAAACACCTCCCTAAATTGGTTTATCTAAATCTAGTCTTTAACCAATTTGTTGGTTAAATTCCAACATACTCGCAGGTGTTTAGTACATTTGTGAAAGCTATCTCCTTTTTTGCTTTCATTCTCCTTCTTTTATAAAACACAGTTCTTTTTTTTTCTTTTTTTCTTTTTGCGAAAGTTCATCGTCAGTCAGCTTGTATAATTTTTTTAATTCTCTTTCAATAACTTTTGCAACAAAAGAACCGGCAGCTAACTCAAGTTAACCAAAGAGTTTATTGATGTCATAGATGGTCAAATTTTTGTGGCTTAGGAGCTGTTAGATCATTTTTTTCTCTAGCACTGCTAGAGCAAAATCTTTTCCGTGACTCGGTCGTTTTTTTTTATTTTGTTATTATTATTATAAGAAACAAAGCAGAGGCATAGCACCATCAACAACAACAACGATTTATAAAGGAGTACACATATAAGACAAACAGAACCTAAGAATCAACCATGGAATCGGTTAACTGGCATCCCCTACTAGTCTTAGTATCATCCATTATAAATCACGTAAGAAATTGTTGCACATATATATGTTGTAGATTAATGCCAAGAAAATAGCAATTGCCATAGAATATTGCTAGACACACAGTGAAAAATACCGTGGAGAAACCCAATAGTGATCTGGACTCCCCCTTTATCATCTAGGTAGGTGTGGATAAAGTGGGACCCATCCACTATCTCTTACGGGATTTACAACGATGGACTATGCAGGATTTACAACGATGGGCATGACCGTATCAGGAATGAGTACATAAGTAATAAACTTATGGTAGCGCCAATCAAGGAGATGCTCGCCCAGCATCGGCTGCGCTGGTTTGGGCATCTCCACGAAGACCGCCTGATGCTCCAGTGCGAGTAGGTCGCATTAGGCGCGCGGAAGGAAGGATGCAACGCAGAGGCCGACCGAAGCTAACTTGGGATGAGTGCGTAAAGAAGGACATGAGCAATCGAAATCTTTCAACAGAGCAGGCGTTGGACAGACAGACATGGAGGGCGGCGATACGCGTGGAAGAGGTAGGTTTCAGGTACGAAGACTAACAAACCCCTTTTCTGTATTTTTCGTCAATTTCTTTGCCACTCAATCAGCGAACACGTAAAGGCAACCCTGCAGATTGTGAAGGGGGAATCCCCTGTAGCTCTGCAGTTGGAAGGATTGTGAAGGGGGAACACCCCGTAGCTTCTGTAACAGGGACATGGTGTAAGCATATCCGCATTAATGGTCGAGAATTAATCCCATAAAAACGGTGATTACTTACCATCTGGTTCATAAACAATCACGGCGCGGGTAGCGTCAAGTATTTTGCTTGCCGTAGTGCAAGTTGTGCAAGGCTCTGACAGGCCGGCGTAAAAACTATGTTATATTTTTATGAGATATTCTCTAGTCGACCCGGTACTTGCTACTGGAAAAGACTTTGGATTTGGATTTGGACTATTATTTCTGATTGTCCTTTTTTTTTAGGCTTCTTTCAAATATAGCCCACACATTTATTAACCATAGCCCAAAAAATTTAAGTTAAAATGAAAAGCCAAAAGTTAAAACAAAAAACCAAACAAGTTTTAATTTTTTACTAACAGTTAAATTTAAATCTTCCTCTTACTCAAAATCAACATAAACCCCAACTTTTTTTCTTAATCATACTTAAAATTAATTATCATTGTTCTTTTAGTATTCTCACAAATTAAACAATTATACGTAAACCCTAATTCTTATTTTCCCCCCAAACAAAATAAACTTTAATCATGATTATATTAAAATTGATCGGGGTGTATATTCTTATTGTTTTCTTAAAAAAAATCCACGACAACATCAATCGAAATGTAATTGACTAAGATTTTATTCTTTTCCTATAACCATTCTCCTAGAACACCATAAACATAATCTATAAAAAAAATTCTCTAAGATGATGTTTTTTTTCTTCTCAATCATAATTACAATAAAATCGATTGAGTGATTGATTATTCTTCAAAAACATTAATTATGTCAAACATCTTACATAACTCTAATTAGATAATTAGCTTCTTTTTGTTGTTGTTGTTGATGTTGATTTAGGGATTAGTGATTCTGTTATTATTTTGGGATATATATAATAATTGTATATAATTTGTGGGCTATGTAGAATGATTATAAAGTTCTGTTTGGTTAGCGTAAGCACTTATTTTAAATGGGTTATGGTTAATAAATGTGTGGGTTATATTTAAGAGAAGCCTTTTTTTATTGAGGAGAAATGTTAAGTTTTATTAAAAAATTGTAGTAAGGCAAAACCCCCATTTTGAGTGTTACATCCATTTTACAACCGATCAATAATGACCTTCCAGTTAGTAATGAGGTCACGGAATGCAATCGCAAAGAACCATTTCTCTTTCCCTCTCTATACATGTTTAACATAAGAGATGGTTTCTTTTTCAGATTTGGGTCTTTTTCCTGCCATTACACCGCTATTTCTCTCATTCCATAATGTCCAGCATACTGCAAAAGGAATCAACGAGCAGATTTTCCTATCTCTGTTGCGGCCTCTTCTGAACTTCCAAGCTTGAAGTTGAGTAGCAATTGTTCCGCTCTGTACCCATCTGATGTTGTACCCTCCAATAAAGTATCATTTCTGATTGTCATATATAACCAAACCTTTTTGAGAAGACATGTCTTTTCAAACTCCTTCCCGGATATGTATGAACTAGATTCGGAAGATGGCCTTGTGTTAGACTAGTCTAAATTTGAGGGCTAGTGTAATATGGGGATGGCTTTGAGAATTAACCGGGCACGAAATAAAAACGGTTCACTACAAAGACAAGATATGATATACTGTGGTACCGTCCGTTCTTTTGAATGATGCTCAGACAGATTATCTTGTAGTTACGGCCATCGTAGTAACAAGGGCTTTTTATATTGTTAAAATTGCTTGGCCAGAGTACTCCTGCTATAAAAAAAGGGACAAAATCTAGATCTACTTTTTTTTTTGTGGATCCACTTCTCGCCTGCATGTAGCATACTACTGTAGGATGCAGCTGAAACTGAAGAAGCAGCTAGGTGTAAATTGGCTCATGGGCCTATTCCTTCCATCAAGTATAACAGAGCAAACGATGGTATAACAATGAATATTAGACTCCTTATTAGGTATATAAACCTCCAAATGTTGTCCACTACGTGAATTAAACCTAAATCTAAAGTTAAATATAGTGTTAATCACACACACGCAAGATAGTCTATGTGTTTCACATTTGATGATGATCGTACAGTATTGTGTACGTTTTCTTTCAGAGTTTTGGCAGCTCGACTCTCACCCTCTTTTTAGATTGTATTTTCATGTTGTAATAACTTTTTGGGTAATATTAGGATATTGTAAAAAGTGAACATTTCTAGAAAACCCAAGAATGAACCCCCTTTCTCATAAAAATCCATTACCAAAATAGTATATATATACAACCCATAACATAAGATTTGTTATATATAAGAAAGAGATGAAAAAATATCGAGGAATAAGAAGTATAAATCTTATTGATGTATATTGAAAACAAAGATTAAAGTATGTATTTATAGTCTAGTAAGACTTATTACCCAAGTTATGGAATCCCTAAAGTTAGTCAAAAAGCATCTTGGTTAATAAACTTTGACCCGTGTGCCTAAGTCATTACAAACATACCAGGAAAACTAGAAAGAGAAAACACGATAATGCACGAGCACGTAAAGACTTAAAAAACAATGTTACACATGCATATGTTGCCTTATTAGAGCACTGCTCGGTTAAACCCACCAAGCTTTGGTATATCAAGTTTGGTTGTCATATTTATTTTCAAAACTCGAGTCACTTAATAAGTGAACTAGAGTCAACTTCGTTAGGTTAGACTATGAATGATAGAAATATTGTGCTCCAGTTACTCACGAGGATCTGAAGATGGATTGAAGACAACGAAGATATTATCCTTCAGCTTGAGGTTTGTAACTACGGACTTGACTTGTTCCATTTCTATTTTGTTTTATTCAAGTCATTTTGATTGAAAACATAACATGCGAGGTTATATATAATACTCTAGTAATAGACTTGATCATATTATTATGATCAAAGTTTCAAGAAAGTATATATCATTAATTTAATGTTTTGATTGGTATATTGATTTACAAAGTATAACACTTATCTTTTGAACTTCGTAAATACGACATCGACATAATCTACGTAACATTTTGCTTGATAGTGTATTGAATATAAGTATGATTTCATCCTAGGAAACTATGTTTTATTACATTGGTTTAAGGAAGTAGATATACGAACTTGTTTCGTAATCGAAAGGAAATCAATAGGTGCTTTGGTTCGATTTTCTTTAAAGATATATTGGATGATCAATTCGTACCTAAGGAGGGAATTAAGGTAGAACCGATCCCTACCTATATTGGGGGTCAAGGTATAACAGATCCTAGCCTATGTTAGGAGTCAAGGTAAAATCAATCCCTACCTATTTATCTTTATAAGGTAGAACCGACCCCTACCATATATTCTTATAAGGCATAACCGATCCCAAACTATTTGGGGAACTAAGGTAGAATTGATCCTTACCTATCTATCTTTATACGGTATAACCGATTCTCTTAAGAAAAACTAATTTCTAATGTCACGAACACTTAAGAGTTTATGTGATCTTGGAAATTGGGTTTGCGTAATATGAAAGTTCAAAATGTCGACATAATGTGTAATTTGAACACATGATAAAATATTATCTTTTATTGTTCAAATACATTCCTTGATACTCAAGGTATGTTAGTTGGATATTAGTTATAAAATTAACAAAACCGAAAATATGTATTTGTTGCATATCTTTGAGAATTTTCGGAATTTGGTAATTACTTGGTATCCAAACTACCATGTCTATAAATAGAGAAGTTTGTTCAACTTACAACCTGATCCTGATCTAGGAAAACTTTATCTTTGTTGATTCTGGTGGAGCCGACTAAATAGAATTACTTATAATTTTATTATGGAGAGAAGATAACCTAATTAGGCGAAATCTCTTACGTCCACTCGTTTAAATATTTTTGGGGATCAAGAAGCGTCTACGAGTATTGTTGGTGGAAAACTAAAATTTGCATTGTTATTTTACTTTTAGATTATTGATTTGATTGACTAACGGTTGTTGAATCTTTGATTGCACCTAGTTTGATTATTCTAAGATCATTCTCTTCTGATATAAGGTCACTCAAACTAGATCGAAGATTTAACGTTTTTACAGATCTAAATGATTCAAGAACTGTAAGATATATCCATTAATTTGCCATTGTTAACAGACTCCGTTCTGTATGACAAATTAATAAAGGAATCAAGTTTCTTTTTGCAGGTTGTTACTTTGTAGATTAAATCGAGGATTGAAGACTTTGAAGATTTGAATACTTTGTTCTTGTGCTTTGATCTTGGTATGACTTTTTGTGACTGATTTTTCAGGATTAAAAGGTTGTTTATTTCAAAACACACAAGCCTTTTGTGATCTACAAGTTGTTTGTGATTTTATCATAAACCTTGTAATCAGGATTTAGTCATTGTATTGTTAGATCTCATGACCTAGGAGCTTCGGATCTGGTAACAGATCTTAAAAACATAAGATCTGTAACTGTTCTTTTATCATATATTCGGTATTATGATTGGAAAGTGAGTTTGGTTACCAAACAGTTTTGATCCTTTACTGTTTGGAATACGATCCAAATTAATCTTGTCTTGCCAGTTGAAAGATTGGTAGCAGAAGTTATTATGAACCATTAAGAAGATCTACTAGATCTAGTCCTAAAGAGAACGTATGTTCTGCTAGGATATCTAGTATTCTAACGTCTATTGAGAACTTCGGTTCTGCTAGATGTTATCAAAACAAAAATACTGTTGAAGCTGAGTAACTAGGATTTTAGATTTCTTGGTCTCGTATACACGAAATTACAGGTTTACTTTTTGTAGCGTCTTAATTCATTGAGTATTCAAAACTGGACTAGGTCGCGGGGTTTTTCTATAAGATTATAGTTTTCCTCGTTAACAAAATTCTGGTGTGTGCTTGACTTTAAGTTCGCATTATAATTGTATTTATATTATAATTAAAGTATTTGCACTCGTACGATTAATCACCTTGTTTAATATAATCTTTAATCTTTATTAGATCGAAAAAATTATACAAGGTGTGTCTAAATAGGTTGATCCAAAAAGATTGTGGTGTATTTGGTACCATCGTCTTTTCAACCTTGTAAAATCTAAAAAAAGGAAAACCCAGCGTGACAAAACTTTGACAAAGGAATAAAAGTACAATGCGATAAGTTGATGGCGTTCCCCTGATAAGCACTACAATCAAGTTTTGTCTTGCCAATCTTCGATGAACGAATTTATTGAATGCATAAGATTATTATGTTTTCGTGAAGAAATTCGTATAACATTGTTTGGTCTATTCCTGTTATTCTATTTTTATTCTTGCAGTTGTTGATGTTCATTGATATGGTTAAGTCTACATACTGGTCACGCATCTCCAGAAAACATAACATATATGTGATAAAGCGTAATTGGGTCGACCGACCGGAGGGCCCGAAGGGAGGGAGTCCCTTTCATACTTTTTTGTAAAATGAAACCTAACACAAATGTGTGTTGATACATGAAAATAACCAATCCAAAAGAAGGTAGCCCCCTAATCTATTAAGGGTTCCCCTTTAAAGGATAAGTGGATTAGGCTTAACCCATAGGATAATGGATGAGCCTAGCCCAAGAAAGAGAGCCTTAAGTTAATTGGGCTTTACCCTAGAACAAAAGAGAAAAGCCCTTCTCCTAAATCCTTAATAACTTGGATAAGAGAAAAATGACAATCTTGTAATATATTAGTCTTATGGGTACTTATCCATAAGAAGGCAAAGGAAAGATTATTATAAAAGGAGAAAGAAAGTATAATTAGAGGACACAAGTAATCCATCTTATCTCTCTTAACCTCTCATCCTCTTGGGAGTACTTGCTGTGATTAGGGCTGGTTCCTCCTCTACACTTTTACCCTTTCAACATTGCGACCACAGTGGGAGGTTCTTAGCCTCTTGTCCAGCATGATACTTCCAAGTGCGAGCCAGGGAGCGCGAGTAGAAGGAACGCTTCCTAACTTATACAACATGACAATAGAAGATGTACATGGATAAAGTGATGAAGAGGATTTGATCCGAGCAGTGGTCACCAATCCGATAGTTCAAGGCGTTGGGGCACCACCAAGGAAAGGGGAGACGTCAAAAAAAAAAAAATCGTCGGAGTAAGCGGCAGGACATGGTGGATATACAAAAAGAACTGGACGCGTCTATCAAGAGGCAGCATGAGTTACGAGGGCTTATGAAACAGGCAAGAGAACAAAGCGTGACTACATCAAGAGTGGTTAGCGCTAAGAACAATGTCCAAGGAATGACTGAAGACGTGATCGCTAAATATCTCGAGATGAGTTACCGGGTAACGAAGCATGATGCCTACGACTCGTTGGACCCTCTATATTCTATGGGGGTCGCTGATTACCAATATCTCGAGGATTACATATCGCCCAAGTTCAAAACCTACTGAGGAAAAGGAAATGCACGAGAGTATGTGAGTTGCTTTGTATCAGCAATAAATGCCTACGCTCAAGACAAGAACTTGTGTATACGATAGTTCCCCAAATTTCTGACGGGCAATGCTTTTACTTGGTACGACAACTTAAAACCGGTAAGTATTGATTCATGGCCCGCGATGGTGCAATTGTTTCTAAAGAAATTCTATTCCGCCCAGAGAAGGGTTACTGCAATAGCCTTAGGAAGGTCTACGCAAAGGATAGGAGAGGAGATCGGAAAATACATTACGCGCTTCAGAAACTTCACACTGGAGTGTCACGGGGATATTCCGGAGGAACGCTTAGTAGAGATTTGCATTAGAGGGATGGATACAATTTTCAGGCTAAACTTAACCAACTTTAAATTACAAACCAGGAAGCGGCTCGAATATCCGATTGTTCCGATGCTATCAATCTAGGAGGAATCGGGCATACCTGGCAACAACATTCCGTCAACACTACGTCCCCACCAGCTTATAACAACCGATCCAATGGAGGAGGAAAAGGAACGACCGTTTTCAACTCGTTTCGAGGGCAGCAAGGAAGAGGACGAGGACGAGCTGATGGAGGAAGAGCTAACCCGCCGCCTCCCTTACCATGCAGCAAGGAGCAGATAATAGGACTTCTAGATCAATGGGTAGCAAACAAAGAAGAAACTCTACCGCCCGTCTCAGCAGAACCTACTGCAGCGGATAAAGAACAGGAGCGATATTGCCACTTTCATAGAAGGGTACATCATCCGACGGTGGAATATTTCTCGCTCCGCTATGTTGTCCAAAGGAAGCAAGCTAAGGAGGAGTGATGTAATTTTAGATAGTGGTAAGAATGAGTTCGTAAGACTTGTGAAAGCTAGATTTATTTAAACTAAAAGTAGAGAAAATTTTAATCCAAATTTGTTTTTTTTTAGAGTGAAAATAACCAAGACACTAGATTCCACTATTACACATGAATAAATGATGATAAAAATTCCAAAACTCTAATTATTTTTAAAATCTCTTTTTCTTAACTCACAAATTATCAAGCATATTCTCAAACATTAATTGTATCCCTTAAGCATAGATTATCTAACCAAAGCATAACCTATCTAATTGAATCACAACTAATTAGGAAAAATTATGCAAATAATTAAAATTCTGCAAAGCAGTAATTTGAGTGAATTATAAATTGCAAAATTAGAGAAAAGTAAAATAATTACCAATTATTCATGCAACAATAGATTCCTCCATGCCTTGGTTACGCGAGAATTAGCTCATCATTATCATGGAAATATGCTCAAAATTCATCTTTATTAATGCTCAAAAATGGTTCTCAAATGATGAAATAGGAGAAAAATTGATAAAAACCGGGTTTGTAACACTTTTGTTCGTTACAAACCGAGCTGTTACAGAGAACGATAAAAATGAAGTGTTGTTGACACTGTTGCAATACGACCCACAAACAGTTGTCGTTGTCACTGTTGAAAAACGACGTTCTGCATGCGTCCAATGTTCTTCGTGTTCTTCACAGCAGCAGAAAATGGAGTTTTCCTGCAACTTGATTTCTCGACTCTCTGGTTCTTCCTAACTGCTCCCAACTCTCTCTATCTCCCAGTGAGACCCCAATCAACCTATTTATATCAATCAACACATAAAAATCTCGCTAATAAATCCAAAATATTTTCTTTTACTCGAGATGATATTTACGTGATTCTTCCCCTGTTTATCTCCTCCACGCATCTGTTTGATCTCCACACACTTCCTGCACGCTGAGAATATGTTAAACTCGCTCTAATCTCCACGAAATCTTCCAAAAAATCTTCTCAACACGTGATATTCTCGTTTCTCCCTGTTTTCTTCTTGTGGATTAATCAGCCAAATTCGGTCGTAACAGACACCCATAACAGCTTTCTATGGTCATATCACGTCTACCCATTAAGTTTAAGGGATTGAATCTCACTAAATCACGTCCAAAAATCGATCGAAAATTTTACAGAGAATAAGTTTATTTTCCCGCCAAAAATCTTTTTTTTTGAATTTGAGAAGAACATGTCCTCCCCCTAATCCTGCACGGGTGTCCCTTTAGCACATGTCCTGGGGTGCAAATAGTAATTTTTGGGCGTAGATAGTAATTTTTCCGGGGTTCCTCCGACACATTTCTGGGGTGCTTCCGGTGCATTTCTGGGGTGCCTTTAGTACTCTATCCTGGGGTGTAAAACACCACTTTTCGAGCCAATTTCGCCGCAAGAGCTTATTTCTCTAAAAATACCTACAAAGACATAAAATAACAAAATAAATACAAAATCGAACACTAACAATATATACAATTGAGACATATTAGACACAATAATGCGTCTATCAGGGAGTTAGAAATAGGGGACTAAAGCATAAACAATGATCCTCTTCCCCAGCATCAAGTCATGATGATTTCGCACAATCCGGCGGATGGAGAAACCTGGATACCTTGGGAAGATGTGGAAGAAGAAAAAGTGTATGAAGCATCTGAGATAACGACCTTCTTGGACACGAATGGGGTCGCCAGCAAGTTCGCGCAGACTGTCTTGGCACAACAATTCTTTGATTCCTTAGGGTTCAGCGAAAATCAAATTTGATAAGCATCGCTTCAGGAAAACCATATGATCCGGCACCAAAAGGAGGCATCACTTTTTCAGACAAAGACATCTGTTATCCAGGAGAGCACCTCCGCCCCCTATACCTAACAACTTTCATTAACAAGTAACCGCTCAAAAGAACAATTGTGGATGAAGGAGCATCTCTCAACATGATATCATTACACACTTTAGAGATACTCGGAGTATCACAATCGGCGATAAAAATGCATGCCACGACTGTGAGAGGCTTCGGAGGGAAGACCCAAACAGCGATCGGAATAGTGCACTTAGTAATGAAGACCGGACCCATTAGAGCACTCACCCCCTTCTATGTGATTGAAGATGATACTACTTTCTACATCCTACTCGGGAGAGGATGGATTTTGAATCACAAAGTAGTGGCGTCCACATACCACCAATGTGCAAAACCAACATAAAAGGAAAGCAATATCGAATTCCAGCTACAAACAACCCGTTTGGTCCAGAGGAAGCTTATATGGCCGATGCAGTCTTCTACACACAGGAAGTCAGGGATCAAGAAGAACAGCTGGAGCACTTAACACCTCTACCAAAGTGGGAAGAATTTGAACCAACAGAGAAAGCAAAGACGAAAACTAAATCAGTATTTAGCCCATCACGCATGGGACCTACCACATCAAATAAAAAAGCAAAGGTCGGAGCAAATGACGTCCAATTCAAACGATTTTCATGACTAGAAGGTGGCCACATCTACCGTTTATAACAATCAGCCGGGGAAGTCTCTCAACATCAATATCATTGCGCAATGTCATCTATAGGCGAGGAGATGATAGAGACCACCCCAATAACAGGCGAGCACCACGAGGAGGTGGATATGAACATCTCAGAAAAGAAGATAATGCAAAGTTTACCGGAAGAGAAAACAACAGTCAACCCAACACTAGACGGTCTCGAGGAGATTAATCTTGGATCGGAAGAACATCCGCGGTGCATACGTATCAGCAGACACTTACGAGAAGAAGAAAGGGAGCAGATGATACGATTGCTCCATGAGTATCAAGATGTATTCACATTCAAATATGATGAAATACCTGGCCTTGACAGTAGCCTGGTCTCTCATAACCTACGCGTCTCGCCCGAATACAAGCCAGTCAAGCAGCGGAGCCGTAACTTCTCAGAAAAAATAGAACTTGCAATTAAAGAATAAGTAGAGAAATTGCTTGAGGAAAAATTCATCAAGCCGATCCAGCATCCCGTGTGGTTAGCCAATGTCATACCGGTAGCAAAGAAGAATGGGAAAGTCCGATGCTTTGTCGATTATCGAGATCTGAATCGAGCCTGTCCCAAAGATGACTTTCAAGTACCAAACATAGATATGATGGTGGACAACACATGTGGCCATGGGATGTTCTCATTCATGGACGGATTCAGCGGATATAACCAAATCATAATGACGACAGAAGATGCTCACAAGACAGCCTTTCAAACGCCATATGGGAACTTCTACTACGTTGTGATGCCTTTCGGGTTGAAAAACGCGGGGGGATGATAAGCACGTAAGTGTGACGCATTTTCACCCATAACTACATTATCTAGGACTCATTTTATTTCTAATAAAGTTGTTTTAAGTCTTTTCTAGGGAATAAGCTCTTGCGGCAAAATTGGCTCGAAAAGTGGTGATTTGCACCCCATAAGACAAGTGCTAAAGGGACACCCGTGCAGGATTAGGGGGAGGACATCCTCTTCTCAAATTCAAAAAATAAATTTTGGCGGGAAAACCATTTCTTCTCTGGCAGAATTTCGATCGGATGTTTGGACGTGATTTAGTGAGATTCAATCCCTGAAACTTAGTGGGTAGACGTGATATGACTATAGAAAGATGGTATGGGTGTTCGTTTGGATCAGAATTGGCTGAATCGTGTCATGGAGCAAAACATGGCAGCATGTGCATGAGAGAAATATTTCACGGGATTGCATGAGTTTTGGAGAATTTGAACGTGTTCTGAATGTGTATGATGACTAGAGCAACAGTTTGGAGCATAAATAAGTTATATTTGGAGATTAATCCAGCTGCAAACGCGTGGAGAAGCTAAAACTGGAAATTATTGCCGTGAGAATAAAAATAATAAAGATAAGATTTTTTGAAGTTATGGAGGAGATTCGATGCATCTTTCGGGTATAAATAGATTACCTAGGTCATATAGAAGGGGTGGAGAGTTTGGGGAGCTGGGGAGAGCTCAGGAGCGAGAAATCACGAGTTGCAGAAACTCGGGTTCTGCTGCTGCTGATGATGATGAACATCAAGAACACGAAGAACAAAGACCCGTCAAAGAAAGTCGTTGGAAACTGTCGCATTTACTCGACAGTTTGCAACACCTTTCAAGCGACTTCGGAATAGTGACTATAGCACTTTCTTTCTATCGTTCATTTGCGACGATTTGCATGCATCACAAAATCTTGTTTTTCACTATTTTCTCCATTTTCATCATTGTAAACACTTATTGAGCAAATAAAAAAAATCTTTTGAGAGTGTCTATAATATGAGGAGCTAAACCCCAACATTGGGGCGATGGAGGAAGCCTTATTTCACACTTGGGTAATTATATTTAATTCTTTTCATGACTTTTGCACTAATTTTAATTGAAATTATGATTTGAATTAATTAGTTTTCATTTGATTAGATGGGTCATGCTTAGCTTAGGTGATTTGATGTCCCATGCTTAACATTTACATCTAATATTTTGAGAATCTATCTTGGCAAAAATAAGAGTCACTTTATTTTATATATTTATTGAGCTATAATTGTTAAAAGAATTATTATTTGAACCTTAAGAAATGAATTTGGTGGAATCCTAAGCCCTGGTACCTCTCACACCCACTTGGTTAATATTTTTGTATATAATTTTTATTAAATTTAAAAACTCGAATCTTCACAAGTCTTAGAGTTCGAATCCTATTTACCACTACTACAACAAAGTTGAAAACACATCAGGGGGCACGTATCAACGAGCGATGGTAGTTATATTCCATGACATGATGCATCAAATAATGGAAGTATACATAGACGATATTGTAGTAAAGTCAAGGGTCCGGGAAGATCATCTAGATCATTTGAGACGCGTCTTTGACAGATGTAACGATACCACCTAAAGATGAATCCTCTTAAATGCGCATTCGGGGCCACTTCTGGAAATTTTTTGGGATTCGTAGTAATGGATCAAGGCATACAAATCGACCCCAGCAAGGTGGAAGCAATAACCACTATGACGCCACCCGTGAATGCCAAGGAATTGCAAGCTTTTATCGGGCGGATATCATACATTCAAAGATTTATCCCATGATTAGCTCAGCTATTGTCCATTTTTTTGCCATTACTAAGGAAGAACAGACAGTTCGAGTGGGAGGACGACCAGAAACGCGCGTTCCAAAAACTCAAAGAGTGTCTAGTTATCTCTCGCGTCCTGCGCCCACCGATTAATGGAGAACCACTCTACTTATACATAACATTCACCACTTTAGCGATTGGAGCTCTATTGGCCCAAGATCTCGGCAGCGATCAGTTATGCCCAATCTACTACATTAGACGGGGGCTCAGGGATGCAGAGTTCAGGTATTCGAAAGCAGAGCAAGCGTGTTTGGCACTTATGTACGCTACACATAAATTGCAACCTTACATTCTCGCCCACAAAACTATAGTGGTAGCAACAGCCAACCTAATCGCCTATCTAGCTACAAAACCAGTTTTGTCTGGAAGAACAACCCGCTGGTTATTACAACTATCTGAATTTGAATTGAAGTACCAACGACCAAAAGGGGTCCGCAGTCAAGCATTTGCGGATCTACTGGCTACGTTCCAAGGAATGGACACGACTGAAAAATGCGATGATATACCTGGCGATGGGTAATGTTTTTTGACGGATCGTCATATGGTTCTCATGGAGGAGCGGGTATCGTATTTGAGACGTCGACGTAGGATCTACTATCGTACGCATTCAAGTTGGATTTCGAATGCAGTGATAATGTGGCGGAATATGAGGCGCTTATCCAAGGATTACGACTGGCGGAAGAACTCGATTTAGGAGCAATAAATATCAAGGAAGACTCGAAGCTAGTCACAAATCAAGTAACATGTGAGTTTCAGGTGAAGGAGGCACACCTCGCTCCTTACCGCGCGGAGGTTCAAGAACTATTGGCAAGACGCGGAAGCACGGTCGTAGAAACACGGAAGATCAATTCCACATCATCAAAAAAGATCCAGGATACGACATGATCCTTGGACAAGAATGGTTACACATTGAGAAGATAATCGCTGGAAAAGCACCATCCTATTCCCCTGATGGAAAAATCAATAATCCTGAGACTTTGATTGATAATCCATCTGCAGATCGCCTGGAAGAATTCCTGAATTTAACAGCAATTAAGGAATTCCTAAATTTAATGACGATGAAGCAGGAAACCGGATAAGATGCAATGTCCTATGTCGAGAGATTCCATGCTCAGGAAAGTCTCATCTCATCTGAATCTCTTTCATTAAATTATCCATATGCTCTGTTAGCCGGCTCAATTCTGCTGTATGATGTACTCTTTGATGAACGCAGCGATAATGGAACCGGCATAATCATGGAGGTGAAGTGCTTCTATACACTTCGAAAAATACTCTAATGCAGTGACAATGTATTTATGACATCCTGAAGAGGTTGGGTTTATCGGCCCAATGATGTCGAGTCCCCAACTGTGGAAAGGCCAGGGTGTGACTACGCTGTGTAGAAACGTGTGGGGTGCTCGAATCAACGGTTTGTGGCTTTGGCATTGTTGAAATTTCCTCACGTGCTCTGCTTTGTCGAATTCCATTGTAGGCTAGTAGAACCCACCTTCATAAAGTTGTAGGAAGAGTTTTCGCATGCCTTGATATTCTGCATAAAAAAGAAGGATGCGGCATCGGATGCACAACAACCTAAACGTGGAACACCACCAGCACCATCCCAACCAGCACGAACGCCACGACGTGCTAATCAGGACCAAGATGCACCGACACTGAATCCACGTCAACAATTACGACAGGCAAGAGAAGCTCAAACGCCACAAAATTTCCCTCTACCTATAGAAGAAGTACTGGAGTTACTAGAGGTATGGATTCAGGATGGAGCAATCAAGTTACCTCCTATCAGGCGTCCACCTACTGAGGAAGAGATGGAAGATACTAAGTACTGCCGCTTCCATCATTTTTTCAACCATCCAACAAGTGAGTGTAATGTCCTCAAGCGTATCTTTAAGGAAAAGGTAGAATATGGAGAACTGAACATGGTGACTGAAGGAGTCCATAGAAATCCTTTGCCAGTCAGAGCATTCACTTTATCCGAGGAGTCGGTCAAAGAAGCAGTCCAGTATTTGATGAGTCATTTGTGTGAATTTCTTTATCTATCAAAAGCACAGAGGAAGGATATCTTCAACGCTTTCAATCATGTTGTGTCAGGAAAGCGCCTGCATCTACCAGAAACGCCTTCTCAACCACCAACCACAGACAAAGAATTATATGACTGGGGACTGCTATCCTCGGTCCACCAAAAGTGCAATGAGTTTAGAAGAGCCTTGATTGATGCTGGTACCCGTGTCAATATTATTCTTCTCAAAACATTCAGGGCTGCAGGAATCACCCATCAAGAAGCTACATTCACTTCCACGACAATCATATACCATGAAAGAAATGTCAGCACCACTTCTGTGGCAAGGCGTTATGACTGGATGACGTATCCCTTACAATACTTCACCAATAGGGTGACTCCAATATGTCAACAAGCTAAAACCGATGCCATGACATGCACTGCTGATATGATTAATGCGTATGATGAAGAACGTCTAGGGTTTTATCTTCTGACATTGCAAGAATGTCCTCATGTACCACCGAAAAATCATGAAGAATTTCCAGGATATACTCACGTATGGAATAAGGATTCTGGAACAGAGCTGAAGGAAAAGATGAATCAACAGAAGATATTCAAGGCTAGGTCAATCAAACGTAACGCCTTTCATGTTGGGAACTGGGTACTCAAAGCAACAAAGCGAAATTGTCGTTCTATGACTAATTCTGACTTGGAAGGTCCATTCATAATTGCCAACTCGACTATCGGTGGGTACTACAAGCTGGTTGTCGCGGATGGCAAAGTAGTAGCATCAGCAATCCAGGAGAAATGGCTCAAGGCATTTGACGCTTAAGGCATTCTGAGCTCGGATCTCAACAATATTGATGTTTGAAACATCTAGAATTTTCTTATTTCGTTTGTATTTTCAATTCCTCCAAAACGGATGCAATACTTACAACCAGTAATCGAATTTTTCCTTTCAGCAAACAATTCTGATTCACTATTTTTATCAAGCCATATGAAAAATCCTCATAAAATATCGAAATTCAATCATCCTTTTATCCCAGAATAATCAGAAAATCAAAACCAAGTACCAAATAAAATAACACATCTCTCAAGTTCAAAAGTAGAGTTCAGAGGAAATGAAACTAAAGAAAATTGGGTAAATACGGCTGCTACTCCTTCGACAAAGCCACCTCCATTCCCTTCAAAACATTCTTTTCCTGCTCCAATTCTTCAGACAACCTTGCGATCTTTGCTTTCGCTTTCTCAATGACATCGGTGAAAGGGGTCTTATTCTCAGTTCGGGTTTTCTTGATAAGTTCTACTCCTTGGCGAAGCCACTTGACGTTGAGACCATGCTCTTTAGCAGCATTCAGGTTGAACTCCCAATCAAAGAGTACACCTGCATTAATGGCACCTTTCGGTTTGGTACGTATATCATTAACAATCCATAATATTGCTTCTACTCGTATGATCAAAGAGTAAGCATGCTCAGGCTTCTTAGTAGAAGCAATATGGCCATATGTTTTCCATATCTTTTGGTATAAATCGGCATACCCAGTAGGAATGTAAAACCCCAAACTAATTCATGATGTTCAAGCGGCTCACTAAATGGAGGATCAAAAGGAAACACCCGCATTCGGATACTCATGCAATACTATGTGAGTATCACCTATCAGAGCAACATCCTCAGCTTCTTCATCACTTGTTCATTCTCTACAGCCTCAACCTGGAAATGTTACTTAGTGGATCACTCCAAGTACAAGGGACTCATAATAAAACTTATGTGCATGGAAATATACTAACTCGTCTCAAAGCTTCCATAATTGAAGGGCACAAGGCAAAGTCTTCTGCAAGAAGTTCTTACAACCTCAACAGATGAGACGCAACACACTTCAGGCCAACAAAAATGTACCAATGGGTGAGGAATTGGACAATTCTTCCTTGACAATATATGTCCGTCTATGTGTCTACTACAACATACCAAACGGGCGTACCAATCAGATATACGAGCTGGCAGGTATGGCCTTTACAGTCAGGTCTACGGAATCTGAAAAATTTGTACGGGATTACAAATGTGCACGTTTCGTTGGCTGACCTAGACAACTCCAAATTGAGTGCTTCTTTTCTCATATGATAGTTCAGTCTCATAGCTTCAAAATTTGGGGTCAAGCACCGAATTCTGACGTCGTATGAGGTTCCTACAGCTTCCAGAGCAGACAACATGCAAGCAGCAATTTCTAGACGGGATTCATAACCTTCACAGTCGATCGATGTCCACCAGGTCTTTCCACCAAGTCCTTCATCAAGGTACCTCCAACTTCGTCCACCTAGGTTTTTGCATCAAGTTTTTCTACCTGGGGTCCTTTATCTAGGTCTTTCCAGAAAAAGGGAAATGAAAAGGAGATTAACAAAATACTGGGGACTGACGGTCCACTGATCATGATGACCAGTTTCACAGTCCAAGACCTGTGATTGGCACAGGGATCGCCTATGTTAATCACTCATTATAAAATGCATGCTATAATAGGACATACAACCATGGTCATTACATCATCCCCTCTTGAGAGCAACCTCAATTATGGTCCCGTGACCATGGTTTCAAAAGTGATGTTTCTATGACTGACAGAAACAAAGATGGTACTGCAAGCACCAAGCTCATGTATCAATTAAGGAATCCAGAGCACAAGTGAATCAATGACATGGAAATCATATATCAAGCATCCAAGGCGACAATCAAATGGTCCAGAGACCAAAGAAGAAGTTTCGCAACGAGTCCATCTGAAGTCGTTTTACACTACCCTGTATAAAACGATGAACTGGGAGCAATTGGTGAAGAATCGGGACATGAGTCATAGTTCGTTCTCTTCGTATGGATGTCCACTACAACATATCAAAAATTCACATCAATTGGATGAACGAGCTAAGAGGCGTGAACCAAACATTGGACACCATCACTGTTGAAAAGTTCCTGGAAGTTTGCTGATTCATTAACTCGAGCTCCTAAATGAGCTCAAAACTCGAAAAGCTTCTTTTTTCGGAATATGAAATTTTCTGGGCATAAGAAAGTTGGGGTACATAATCAAAAAAGGACATTGTATTAAGATTCTACGGCGTTTAAAGAAGACCCAAATTTCTGAAATTTTCTGATGACGAATCATGAAGAAATTCCTCATTCATTCACATGGATTCTCACCCATGCAATCATCACATGACAAGTTGATGTTTCTATGAATATGACATAAGATGGAATCTTATTTTGGTTTATCCATTATTCAAAGCAAATTCATTGTAGTTGGAGATACACGATTGGTGTTCTGAAGACCAACATCTTGGTCGGACCATGATCTCCTCCTTCAAGCGACGTCCGTGCTATACACAGGTCAACATGGTCCTACCATCATCCAAATCAGCGGCGCTTCATCAATTTATGCTCTCCAGACGATGCTCGGTCATTCTGCAAGTGCTACAATGTCGGCGGACCATTCGACATGGTTGGCGCATTATTGGATCGGAATCCCTGGTAATATCTGACAACTGAGTTTATTTATTCATTTTGCTTATGTCAGTAAAAATCACCATCTATGTGCATACTGCGGGACATGATTGTCCCATATTAAGCAGGGGACTTAATGTTGATGGTGGATTTTTAACGAAGGTTATATTCGTAAAATGACATCGGAAATTATGTATCTCTGATCAATATCGGAATCATAAGAAATTTATATCTTCACAAGGAGTGAATCGCAGTTCTGTAATATCATGGCAGTAATAATATATGACAAAGATATTAGGGTTTCTGAGGCAAGACTTTTAATATTCCATATATTTCATGATTAAAGCTGAGTGGCTCAACATATTTGTTGAATTCGGAATTCATCTTTGGTGTCTGAATTTACCCAGAACTTACGCTGAGCGGCTCAGCATTTCTTTTGAATTCGGAATTCATCTCTGGTGTCTGAATTAAACCAGAATAGTATATGATGTTGATCACATCATATCTAAATGCTCCTAGACATATTGCATGCTAGTATAGAGCAACGAATTAATTAAATCTAGTCGCAGTATTCATCGAATTGATTTCCTAGAAATTGTACACTAATCAAACCCTAAATATTCACTTACTCAGGATCCATGGCTTTTCTCGGTCGAATTCCATGGAAAGTAATGGATATTTACCTTTCGGGCATTTGGGGCATCCCGAGTAAGCCTCGAGCAAAAGGCGCGGGTGCCATTAATAATAATGCTCAAATGAGCATCCAAAAACATGGAAGAACAAGGATATGGAAGTTTGATCAAAGAAGGAAATGATGAGAGAGAAAATTGATAAAATAATATTAGAAAAAGGATTTTGGCGGGACCGGCCACCATGACCCGTCACCATGGCCGGTCCCCTCCTTTTTATTTTCTTTATTATTTTATTATTATTAGGGTTTCCTCCTTCAAGGACTTCCTCTTTCTATCAAAACTCCCATTTTCCATATCTTTACAAATCTTTCTCCATGGACCATATGGTTAGCAAAGCAAGTGGTCCCACAACCATCATGACTTGTCTTTCTACCATAAGAAATATTAAAATAATATTATTTTAATATTTTTAATAGCGGTCTTTCCACCACTATTAAGAGTTTCAGTCAAACTCAAATTCTTCATACAAGGATGAAATAATGCTCGATGAACCATTAGAAAATACCAAAATTCTTAGGATTGGTCCGCGGACAGCATGGAAACATGGGCATGCCACCATGACAGGTCGTGGTCGTCCCTTGGCTTGCAAAAAGCCAGTTCCACCTCTTTGATGATTTTTGACCTAATTAATCCTCCAAAGTCCATATTTGGTTCAAACTCCTTCTTGTAACTGGGAATGGTCATCCACACACCATCAGATAGTCCCACGACCACCAAGGGCCGTTTCTACACCCCTTGGTCGGTCCTTCTCATTCCATAACTAGGTACCATTACCTATTGCTCAGTCAAACACAATTTCAGTGATGATTAAACAACAATTAATCATCCTTTCACCAACTACTCTGCAAAGGAGTTTGGTAAATGCATCCAAAGTACTACATGATCGGTCCATCATTAGTAGAAACGGTCCCTCTCTCACCATTGGTTGACTCTCAGTAGAGCATTCATTGATCATCCACTGATATAATTAGGGTTTTGAACTGAATGCTCTGTCTAGCATAATTCTGAACATGTTCAAACACCAATATTTTAACATTGATTCAGCAATCAATATTTTAATTAATTAAATAAATAATATACGGCCAATATTTTTAATTAATATTTATTTGGTATTGCTACCAATTATTCATGGATCTAGCAGGGAACGTCGGAGATCTGGGCTTGTATGTATATATTCTGGAGCCGAGGACGGCTCCAATTTAAGGTGGTGGTATTGTAATACCCCGATATTCGGAAATGGTTGGACGAATGAAATATAAGTAATGGTTTGTCCTTTCCTAACACTGAGGCCTTTTCAGCACATTTGGCTCCAGAGTTGGCAGAAAACTCTGCAGTTAAGCGTGCTTGGGCGGGAGTAATCCATGGATGGGTGACCATCCGGGAAGTTGCTGCCGGATTACCGATACGATGCCCGTTAAAAACCCCACACTGCCGGATAACCGCAGTGGCTAAGTGGGGACAGTATCGGTGGAGGGATGGGTCATTAAAAAGATTATATCTTCCAGAACCATCCAAAATATCTTCATCAACATGCATTGGATATGATAAAACCAGTATCGGTGGAGGGATGGGTCATTAAAAAGATTATATCTTCCAGAACCATCCAAAATATCTTCATCAACAGGCATTGGATATGATAAAACCAGTTTATCATCCTTCAATTAATTTTTTTGCGAAACCCCAAGTTAATGAAGTACCAGAATTCAAAGATATTTATATTGTTGGTGAAGCTCCGGCAAGGGAAACAAGAGGAAATGTTCAATTCCCACAAAACAACTTCTCTTCTTACCAATCCACTGCGATTGAGGAAGTAGGGAATTTCAGGTTGAAGAAAATCATATGAATGTGTTGATGAATAGAGGAAAACAGATTGTGCAAGGAAACAATATGGATGGTGTCACTATGTCCAGAAATGTTAGTGTATCAAACAGTTTCAGGCTTGCAGAACATGATCAGGTAATAATTGAGTACCAAAAATCATGACTTGGTGAAGATGAAGAAGATGGTTGTTAAACCGTTGCCAAAAGGAATTTCTAACTACCATGATTGGAAGTTACAGGCAAGATCTCAAGGACAATCTTCTACAATTCTCATAGAAGGAAACGATGGTACTCAGAACTCTAAAAGAGGACAGGATGGGGAATATATTAGAAGGAATTCACCTCAACCCAAAATACAAAGAAAGTCTTCTTCAAAATCAAATTATGCAAATGGTAAGGCGGCTATTCCTCAAATGCCGCATGATAATTGTTAATCTTCAGTTGGAATTGTTGGGGATTGAGGAATAACCCACCAGTTCGAAACTTACAATCATTCCTCAGAGGAACAAGTCCTTCAATTGTCTTCTTATCAGAAACTAAGATGTCTGAAGAAGTTTCTTCCCAAAGTGTTGGTCAATTTGGTTTTGAAAGTCATTGTTTCGTTTCATCAATAGGCAGAAGTGGAGGACTCTGGCTTTTATGGAAAGAAGAAGTTAATATCAAAATCATCTCCAAATCTCCAAACCTGATTCATGCATTGGTTCATGGTGTAGGCCCCAGTCAATCTTGGCACCTATTCTGCATATATGGTCCTCCTATTTCAAATCAAAGAGCAAGATTTTGGTCTTCTTTAACAAGTTATGTGCAAAATTTTCAAGGATGCAAAGCTTTCATTGGTGATTTCAATGCAATAGTTTATAGTGAAGAGAAATATGGAGGTTTACCGGTACTTAATTCTAATATTTCTTACTTCCACAACTTTATTCAACAAAATCATTTGTTAGATTTGGGGTTCTCGGGTCCTGCTTATACTTGGAGTAATGGAAGAGTATATGGAAGTCTGATCCGTCAGCATTTAGATCGTGTTCTTGCTAACCCTGAGTGGTGTGTGGCGTTTCATTCTGCTGCTGTTCTACATCTTCCTAGACTTTCAAGCGACCATGCTCCAATCCTGCTGAATACCTCTAGAAATCTACCAAGGGCTCCACCCAATTATAAATTTGAAGCCTATTGGATTTCTCATCCCGAATTCTTAGAGAAAGTTGGTGAATGTTGGTCTTAAGATCCTGATGAAGATATACAGTCTAAGTTAAGGAAATTGGGTGGCTTTCTTATAGATTGGAGTCATAAAAGAATAGGATGTGTTAAACACAAGATCAGTATCCTCAAGGAAAAACTTTTAAGAGTCCAATCTAAAAGACCTACAACAACCACTATCCATCAAGAAAAGATGATTACTGCTCAATTGAATGAATATCTAATCATGAAAGCCACTTACTGGGACCAAAGGATGAAATAATTGTGGGATAAGGATGGTGATAGGAATACCATACATTTTCATTTGTTTGTTCAGCATAGAAGAAGGAAGAACAATATCTCACACTTGAGAACTGATGATAATACGTGGACAACAGATCAGGGTGAAATCTCTACAATTCTTGTGCAACACTTCCAAAATTTGTTCCAAGAGGAAACTGGTAATCAACGAAAGACGTTTAATCTTGAAAGTCTTACTCCTTCCTTGCAGATTGATAATGATGAAATATCTAAAATACCTACACAGGAAGAAGTTTGGTCTGCTCTTGTTCAAATGGGTTCTTACACAGCACCGGGACCTGATGGTTTTTCTCCAGTTTTCTATAAGAAATGTTGGCAAATTATTTGTAATGATTTTATAAATTTTATCAAAAACATATTTCAGTATCATGTGTTTCCAGATATTCTGAACCATACTCATATCACTTTAATTCCTAAAGTGAAGAATCCAGAATCTGCATCAGATTATAGGCCGATATCTTTATGCAATGTTTTGTACAAGATAGTGGCAAAAATTCTCTCAATAAGGATCAGGACATACTTGGATAAATTTATAAGTTGGTCTCAAAATGCATTTGTCCCAGGAAGACAAATTCTGGATAACATCATTGTGGCAAAAGAATTAATGCATTATAAGAATAATTCTTATGTTGTCAATGGACACTTTGCGTTAAAAGTGGACATGGCAAAAGCATACGATAGAGTGAACTGGATTTTTTTTGAAGATATGCTGTAGCTGATGGGGATTCAAGGTACTGTTAAATCTCTTATCATGATTTGTGTTACATCTGCAAGTTTTTCTATAAATCTGAATACTGCCCCTCAAGGATTTAATGTTCGCAGACGATTTGTTATTCTTTGGTGAACATTCAAGGGTTAATGTCAATAACCTCAAGAAAATACTAGAGGAATATGCTTCTTTATCAGGCCAAAGGATTAACTATAATAAGTCTTCTATACACTTCAGTAGGGGAATTTCAGATATAAGAAAACAATCGTCAATTCAAGACCTTGGGGTAAAAGAAATAGATGTGGAAGACAGGTATTTGGGCATTTATCCTTTGAAAACTGATTACAGAATATCAAGTTTCAACATCCTGACAGATAAGGTTAACTCTAGATATTCTGGATGGAGACATCACTTCACTAATCATGCAGGTAGAACCATTCTCTGTAAATCTACACTAACTTCAATTCCAGTGTTCTTTATGGGGATATGCTTATTACAAAAAGGAGTTACAAATCACATCGATAAAGTAATAAGGAGTTTTTGGTGGGGGCATTCGGCCGAGGAAAGGAAAATGCATTTCTTCAAATGGGAAAAAGCAAATTTGTTTAAAGAATTTGGAGGTTTGGGTATTCGTAATGCTGAATTGATTAATAAATCTCTAATTTGCAAACTGGTATGGCATTTTTTGGAGGACGGAGATGCTGTGTGGGTTCAACTTTTTTCAGCAAAATATTTGAAGGATTCCAATTTCTGGACGGTGACTGCAGATCCCAAAAACTGAGCCGTGTGGAATAGTATGTTAGAAGTAAGACCTATTCTGGAAGGCAGAATATTCTGGCAAATCTCAAATGGAAGGAAAGTTAGGGTTTGGGATGATCCGTGGATACCAAATCTGCTGGGAAATCTTATTCCTAGAAATATCTTGCCTCCTTCAAATATTCAAAGAGTCTCTGACCTTATTTCAGCAGATACAAACACATGGGATTTGAATTTGTTAGATACCATATTTCCTCCAGATATTGTTCAAAAGATCACTGCCATTGTCCTCAGTCCACAGGATGAAGATATTCTCACATGGTCCTGCTCTCCATTAGGTAATTTCTCAGCAAATTCATGTTACCACATTCTCTCTCAAAACATCCCAGTTTCATCCTCATACAGTCAATTTCCATGGAAGAAATTCTGGTCATTAACTGGTATGTTGCCAAAAATCCTTATCTTTGTATGGAGAGTTTTAAATAACGGGATTGCAGTAAAACAAAATCTGCAGAAAGGCAGCATGAATTGTGATGTTACCTGCACTTTTTGTAATCAGGAAGCAAAATCAATTTTTCATCTACTTTTTGATTGTCAGACGACAAAACTGGTTTATGCCTCTGCTGGATTAGATCATATATCTGATGGACTTATTGAAAATCCTTTTGAGATACTTAAACTATGGATACAGTCTCTATCAATCACTGATTTCACATATAGGGTATGTGTCTTATGAAATATTTAGAAGCTGAGGAATGATATGGTATTTTCTGGTGCTGTTTTTTCCTCAAATTTAATACTGCAAAAGGCTTCATTATACTTAGACCTGTGCAGGACAAACTCAGATGTTGTTCGTGATAACGGAGCAGTAGAAAATCAAGTTCAGCCATGGGTCCCTCCTGAGGAGTCTTATGTGAAGATCAATATGGATGCAGCTTTTATTCATAATAAAGGTGCTGCAGGGGCAGTAGCGTAAGATCATAGAGGTTGTTTCTTAGGGTGTGAAACTGTAACATTTGATGCTACCTCCTCTTTACTGGCAGAATCTATTGCCTGCAATCTAGGTGTTTCGTTGGCAAAAAGGTTAGCTCTTCCTAAAGTCGTCATCGAAGGAGATGCTAAGGGGGTCACAACAACAATTCTTGGGGAAACTCGGGAAATACCATGGAGTATAAGATCAGTAATTTTGAAGATCCGTAATGAGTCTTCTTCTTTTTCAGATATTAAGTTTCAACATGTTCCAAAATCAACAAACTATGTAGCTCATGCTTTATGTCAGTTTGCTATGCATGATGATGTAATGTTTAGGTGGAATGCTAATGAACCACCTACTTGTATCTCTTCAAACCTCAGCTTCAATGAGGTAGTTTAATAAAGTTCTGGGGCTTGCTTTAAGCCCCTTTTCCCTTCAAAATAAATAAATAAAAATAACAAAGTATCTAATATGGGGCTTGATATTGTGGTAACCATGGGTGGAGCCCATAACTTCCCTGGATTATTAATAAGAATAATAAGAAAAAGGTGATAACCCCGCATTTAAGTTCGACACGTGGGGCACAATCAAAATGGGCAACAACAACGGGCAATGAATTAAGGTTCTGGCTCCGACAAGAGCGAGACACAAGAAACTCACATTTAATGCTTCTACATTGCCATGATGAATACTGGAAGCAGAGAGCTAGAATTGAGTGGTTGAAAAATGGAGATCTAAACACTATATTTTTCCATACCAAAGCGACCATCAATCATAGAATAAACCACATTTACCAGCTCCAAGACTCCAACAACAGATGGGTATACAACCAGAGACAAATTGTGACAATGATGGTGCGTCATTTTGAAAAACAGTACATAACAGAACTAACAGAGCTGGACATGCAGTTATTCTCCAACATTTCCCCAATAATTTCACAACACCACTGCACTAAGTTGATGAAACCACCAACTACTGAGGAAATTCGCAAAGCTCTATTCAGCATTGGATCGGAAAAAGCCCCAGGACCAGATGGATACACGAGTAAGTTCTTTAGGGTTTTTTGGAACACCACCAATACCCAAATCATCAATCTAGTTGCCATTTTTTTTGCGAATGTAGAGCTAGCAGCACCATTCAATCACACCAACATCACCCTCATTCCGAAAACAGAAAATCCAAATAATCCAAATGAGTTTAGGCCCATAGGACTTTTTAATGTTGTATACAAGATCATATCCAAACTACTGGTGGATAGATTGAGACCAATTCTACAATTCATGATAAGTCCTTACCAGAGTGCTTTTGTACCAAATAGAGCAATCCATGATAACATAGTCATTTCCACGGAGATTTTCCACCACATTCGTTCCACACCTCCAACTAAAACCCCAAAAATTTCCTTGAAACTAGATATCAAAAAAGCATATGATAGTCTAGACTGGGGATTTGTGAGACAAACCCTGACAACTATGGGTTTTCCAACAAAGTTTGTGGAATATATAATGTTGTGCATAACTTCAGTGACCTACTCCATAAATATCAATGGAACTCCAGAGGGTCACATTAAGCCAAAGAGAGGCCTCAGACAGGGTGACCCTTTGTCACCTTACATATTCATTATGTGTGCTGAAATTTTGTCTACTAATCTAGCTCTCCTGGAAAATGAAGGAAAGCTGAAAGAGTTAAGCATATCAACAAAAACTCCACCTATCCTTCACCTAATGTATGCAGATGACTTGCTCATCACATGCTCAGCTGATCATAAGACCTGTGATAACCTCAACAACATCTTACACAGTTATTCTAATTCAGCAGGACAAGCTATCAATTTACAAGAATCAATCATCATACACCATCCGAATACGACCCAGAGTACCAAAGATTGGCTGTCAACAAGTTTCAACATACCGACAACTCACAACCCACCTAAATATCTAGGGGTTGAGTTCAAGCAAGGAAGAAACTCTTCACCAATTTTTGCCCAACTCCTGCAAAGGTTAGAAAGAAAGGCTAAAGGCTGGATGTCGAAGTGCCTCAACCAAGCAGGTAGATGGTTGCTCATAAATTCAAGCCTTCTACCAACTTGTAACCATATTATGCAAACTCAACTGCTGCCAGCACATGTCCACCATAAATTTGACAAGATTGCACGCAACTTCTTCTGGGGACATGATAAAGCGGTAAAGAAGATGCATGTGATTGGTAAAGAGAAACTCAGTCTTCCAATAAGACAAGGAGGCCTCAGAATACGGAATGCAAGGAAACACAATTTTTCTTTGTTGGGTAAACAGATATGGAAGATACATGCTAAACCAGATACGATCTGCAACAACATGTATAGATCCAAATACATACAACAGGAATCGATTTTGAGGAGAATACCAAAGCCGCAAACTTCAGCAAGACCGACGTGGAAAAATCTAACTAAAATCGCTCCCTTTGTGCAGGTGAATTTTGCAATACAGATAGGAGACGACAAGTCAACCACAATTAATGAGAAATGGATCCCCAAGCATGCAAATTCGTCAGTTATGGGCAACTGGGCCAACAATCTGGTTAGTACATTAATTGAACCACACTCATTTAATTGGAATACCTCGTTGTTAGAACAAATTTTTCCACCAATCATTAGTAATGCAATCAGAGCCATGCATATCCCGAATCCTCCAATCCCAGACAAACCAATATGGCCTCATGCCAAAAAGGGACAATATACGGCCAAAAGTGGATATGAAGTGTTAATTCAAACACAACCAACCACAACCAATGCTCACCAAACAACTAGTACCAACTCCACGGAACAAAGGTACAAAATCATTTGGAAAGCCGACTGCCCTAAAAAACTGAGACTTTTCCTCTGGAAAGTTAGCTATGATGGACTTCCTACGTTTGAAGCTTTACACTATAGGTGGCATATAACTAGCACCAACATTTTCCCTATATGCAATCTTCAATCAGAAACGGTCCAACATTGCTTTTTCGAATGTCCCATGGCCAAAGTGGCATGGGAACTTTTGTGTACACACTACAATAACAATACAGAAAGATACAATATCTACAATGGCATTGTTCTACCGCCCCACCCACTACCAGCCAGTATCTGTCAACCACAACAACAGACTCCAGCAAGGCCACAAAATCAGCTAGGAAGAGGAGGAGCCACAACAGCACAAATTTGGTGGCCTCCAAAAAACTTTGAAGAATTCTTGAAGATGCATGTGCACCAAAAGGAGTTCACGATGTTTTGTTTCATGATATGGAACATATGGTTAGCAAGGAACGCAAAAGTGTACAACAACATCATTCAAACTCCTCAGCAAACATTCCATATATCCATGCTACTGAGTCAAGAATACAAATGGGCTACAAAACATAACATACACACCCAGGCGGAGTCCGAACAACCAACAAAGGGGAACACGACAACTATTTGGATTAAATGGAACGCACCAACAACAAACTGGGTGAAAATTAATACAAATGGAGCCAGCAAGATGGACCAACAAGGTACACCGGAAGCAGCAGGAGCAGGGTGGATATGCAGAAACTCACAGGGCACAACTATCATGGCCATGACGGCACCAATTGGTAAAACAACAGCTCTAGTAGCGGAAACTTGGGCTCTCCTATTAGCTACTAGAATGGCGGTCACAAAAGACTGGCACAGAATACACTTTGAAACGAACTCGACAACTTTGTTGAGTCTAACAATGCAGCAACCTACAGAAGCTCCATGGATCATTCAATCTATGCTACAGGAGATATGCAGCCACCTTCAGCAAATTGAACAATACGTGATTACACATACGTACAGAGAAGCGAACCAGGCAGCGGATGGGCTAGCAAACTACGCGGCAAAGAAACAACTACAAGCAGGAAATATCAACAACAACAACATCTCGACGAATATATGGGAGCATATATGCCCGGATTTCCTAAATGTAATTGTAACGAATGATTCAATGGGGACCCACTATCCCAGAGAAGTTCTTGTTTAATAAAATAATGGAGCCTTCTTTTCAAAAAAAATTGTTTAAAGGATCGGTACACCCGATGCCGCGCTGTAGTACTATATATGTGCAAGTCGGGTCTCAATATTAACGCGATTCATTTTTAACACCGAAGCGAACGAAATAGGAGGCAAGGAGATTATTGACGCGAAATCGGTAAAATTCTTCTTCTAAAAAATTGTGAACTTCTGGTTATCAAATAGATTCGGAGATTATTATTAGGGTTTCCCCTTGATTTTGTATGAATCGTGAAATAGATGATTCAGATTTAGGCATTTTTTTTTTGCAAGGTTTGGAACATCCCTAATTTTTTTTTTTTTTGTAGTATGATTCTTATTGTTTACTTTGGGTTTTCAGTATCAGAGGGTATCCCATTTAAAAGATTTTCTTAATCCGAAGAAGAATATGGCAACACAATCAGCATTAGCATCTGGTTAGTTTCCTTTTTGCTTGTCAACAAAATCCCTCTTATGTTAAGTTTTATCAACTTTGTGTTGGATGCTTTTATGTAGAATTCGGTAATGCTTATTTTATTGGAGGAATCATGATCTGCATCTATTTTAGATATCTTTGTTGATGTATTATGTTCACTGAAAATTCTCAGCTAATCCTGTGGTAGAGTTTTCCATGTTGATTCCATAAGCCTTGATCTGGTTTTGTCATTAGTTTGTTTATTAGAATATCACTTGTTCAATAGAGATTCCCTTTTTTGTTTGTTTAATGATTTCAATTCCCTTATTAGTTTCTCCTATGTTAAGTTTTTGTCTCGATTCCTCTTTCTTTTTCTTTACTCTATTATTTTTTGGGATATGCAGAATTTGCTGATCGCTATATGGAGGCGTGTAAGGCTGCTTTTGAAGAACAGCAAAACCTGAAGAAGAAGAAGTTAAAAGAGAAATGTCTGATTTTCATTTGTTAACTCCCTTCTTCAGCTCAGCTAGTTTCAGCCTTTCTTTCTTTCTTTCTTATTCACTCTATCTGTTTCCTTACTCTATTGTTTTTGTGAAATTTGCAGTGGCAAAGGATCTTGAAGTACAGTTAGTATTAGGGCAACAACATGAGACTGCTGAAGATGGAAAAAGAGGAAGACCTACACTTCGCGATCCTAATTCATATAGAGCTTTCCTGATTAACTAATTAAAGTAGCAGCACCGCTACCAACTGCCTTCTCTTCAGCAAAACTTTATTTTTGTTTTTGTTTTTTCTTAATAATTTGTGAAATTGTGTAAACCGCTTGACTTTAAAATCTATATTAATCTCTAAGCTCACTTAGTTCTGTATGTATGCATCCCATTTTCATTTTATATGCGGCCTTCTTGAGTTTATAAGTCTGCCTAACTATTTTTGTGTAGAAATTGATCTTTAAGTAGGAATTGGTCTTTCTCAGACAATCATAAAACGTTCATTTCAGACATCCCTATCACTTGCCTTCTGCAATATTGTGGAAATTCCCAAGTGATGTGGTCGACAGTCCGGCAATGCCTGCCAGTGGCTCAATCTGAATGTTTTGTTCGCAGGCTGAAAACTACAGAACAGATAGGGCCTTACAAATAAACCAGCAGTCCAAAAGCTGGTGGTTCCTCCAGTAAACCTAGGGTTTTCAGTCGAAGATAAGGACGATGCGATTTATTTGTCTTCTCCACTGATTCATCATCTTCTTCGGACGGTGAGAGCTGAAGGTAATCTGATTTATTTGTATTCTCCATTAACTAAGTTCATTTCATTATAGGTTAAGCATGATTTAATTAGCGTTAGTAGATTTAAGTTTTACTTAAAACCCTTAGCTAATATGTCTGTCAAATACAGGGTTTACTGAAACTTTTAAGTGATGTTGAGATTATGATTAAACTGATATACTCCACTGGACTTTCATTATGTGTAGTATACTTCAGCATCCAAACTATACATTAGATGAAACTAGGTATTCATATGATGGCTGAGAGGACATTGACACTGGTACCGAGAGATGGAAGTAAACTTAACATAAGCAACTTACCTGATGATGTATTAGTCCGAATTCTGTCGTTTGTTCCAGCAGAACAAGCTCTTGCAACCAGCATCTTATCCAAGAGATGGAAGTCGGTGTGGACTTTACTTCCTACACTAAACTTGGATTTCATTCAGTTTTCGGAAAGGTTTGGCAATCTGTCTTTGGATGTTCGAAAAAGGCGGTTTCTTGAGTTTGTGGAACATGTACTTTTTCTTCGCAATGCTGAACAGTTACCTAATCTCCGATTAGCATTTAACATTAACGAGTTCAAAGACTACAGTTTGAAACTTCGTTTGTTGGTCAGATCTGTGATGACAAGTAATTGTTCCGCACTTGATTTAGACTTTCCGTGTCGAAATGTATGGTGTTTACTGCTTTTATATCCCGACAACCATGAAGTGTATACTTTGCCTCGGTGTTCTTTTTTCCCACACAAGTCAGTCACTCATCTGACACTGACCCACTGTGAGTTTATACCCTCTCTTACTTCCTACACTAAACTTGGATTTCATTCAGTTTTCGGAAAGGTTTGGCAATCTGTCTTTGGATGTTCGAAAAAGGCGGTTTCTTGAGTTTGTGGAACATGTACTTTTTCTTCGCAATGCTGAACAGTTACCTAATCTCCGATAAGCATTTAACATTAACGAGTTCAAAGACTACAGTTTGAAACTTCGTTTGTTGGTCAGATCTGTGATGACAAGTAATTGTCCCGCACTTGATTTAGACTTTCCGTGTCGAAATGTATGGTGTTTACTGCTTTTATATCCCGACAACCATGAAGTGTATACTTTTCCTCGGTGTTCTTTTTCCCCACACAAGTCAGTCACTAATCTGACACTGACCCACTGTGAGTTTATACCCTCTCTTTACAAGAGCTTTCGCTCTATTAAGATTGTAAAGCTTAAAAGTGTCAGACTAGGGGCGGGATCGGTGTATGATTTGGTCTCTAAAAGTCCATGCCTGCAAGAATTACATCTAGTTACTTGTGAATTTCGTTCTTCTTCTTTCGAATTACATGTTCAGGAATCAGATCTCAAGTGTTTAGTGTTTCAATCTTGTTCCTGCACAGATGATATCGAATTTAAGAGTTTCTCTATTAATATTCCATCTCTTTTGCAATTTAAGTATGTAGGATGCATAGAAGGTCCCGTCTCTTTTGCAATTTAAGAGTATCTTATTGAAGCAGATATCACAATTTCCGATTCCAAATTATCTAATCAACAGAAGCTGCTACTTTTTGATCTATTAAAGAGTCTGCATAGCATTAGGTTTTTAAGACTCTATTTCCATCATCTTGGGGTATGTACATGCCATTTCAATTTCTATTTGCATTTTAAAATCAATATTTATGTTGTTCATAGGTCATTCATCTCTAGAAACATGATATCCTATTCATATTCTTTTTTCCTGTTTCGACTCCATAGGTTCTCAGTGAAAATGGTGGGAGTAGTTTGCTAACTCCATTCTGCAATTTGAAGCATTTAATTGTAAAAGTATATCCGGAATTGGTTGATGAAGAGCTCCTGGGACTAATGTGTTTGCTCAGGAATACCCCTTGTCTAGAGAAACTCTCTGTAGAGTTCCATCCGTACATCAAAGTGAGTATTTATGTTACATTCACACATTTGAAATATCATGGTATGGTCATTGATAATATTCTATCTGGTTTTGTAGGAGTGGAAGGACACGATGATTTCCTCAGTTTATAACGAAAACGGAGGAACATCTTTGGAGTCGCATTTACTTCCTTCTGAAGGTGTATCTCATCTTATGAAAATTGATATAAAGAACTTTCAAGGCCTAAAGAGTGAAATGGGGTTCGTAAGAATTATGCTTCAGAAATCACCACGCTTGAAAGAGATGGTAATTTTCATATGAGTTTCTAATGAATGATATGAGTTTCTAATGAATGGTATCGGGGAAGAGCATTTTCATGCTCCACAGAAGCAAAAGGACACGGCTATTCAGAATCTATTGGCTTGCGCACGTGTATCTCCAGATGCTGAGATATTTCTCAAGTAGGTGAATTTTTTTATGAGCGCACATATTCAGATGAATGCATTCCTTTTTGTGTACGTACCTGAATGTTGGAAGGTATTTGGAATTATTATTACCGTTTTATTTTAGTATCATTTTGAATATGACGTTAATGGCGCAATGTTAAATTGCTTTCTAAATGTCACAATGAACTGGTTGATTCATATGTGAAGACTTTGTTGTGAAGTGAACAGATATCACTTTTGAAGGTACTGATTTCAGTTTTCAGGTGCGCAGTTCAAGTGGATTATCATATTCAAAACTACAAGTGATGAAAATAATTTTTCTTTATCGGTAACATATTCTTTCAATGAAATACTGCTTCATTATTGGCAATGAGCCAATGAGGTATACATACTTTTATCGGTTGTATGAGTTGTGACAAAACTTAGCTGCATTTTGCTGGACTTGGCACCTCAAGTGATAAGTTTCCCCTGCACTTTTTTCTTTCCATTTTTGCCGAATTATGTCTGGCAATTTCTCCTGTCGTGCAAACCACCCTCACATTTCAGTTTCATGGCAAATGACTGCCGTTTAGAAAAAAATCCGAATCTGCCAGCTGACTTGTACTCTTTTCTGGTCAAACCAATATACAGAAGCTGAATATGAGTGTTGTTTGTTTGTAAGACCAAAAAATGAGCAGGTAAAACAAGAAACCTTGGATTCCTAGTGACCAAAAAAATTGGTTATGGGGTATTTTTGATTCAATACCAAATATCTAAAATGCCCTTCAACTAAAATAAAACCTAAAAAACTAAAATCAAAACCTATCTTTTTCTTCTAATCTTCCTCTCCTTCATCAACATAAATCCTTCCTTTTTTTCTTTTTTTTCTTTTCTAATTGAGATCATTTCATCGTCTTAGATTTAGCCACGATTCGAAAAACTTGTTGTAATAGGGTTATAAATTCACTTACGGTTAGGTATTCTTAATTTCCTAACCATATACTAGTTCTCTGAAACTACTACGGTTAGCAAACTAAGAACTTCTAACCGTTAAAAAAACAAAAAACAAAAACGGGCACCTAGCTCAGCTGGTCATCCCCGTTTCCCAAAGTTTCATGCCCTCCAGGAGGTCCCAGGTTCGAGCCCCCAATGACGTAATATTGCAGGAATTAACATGGAAGCTAGAGTTAGCTTGCCCCCCTCGTGACACAATCTCAGCCCCACCATCCGCTTCGGCTCCCTTGGCTAGGTTATCCATGAGGCTCGCTGGTAGGCTAGCACAGCAACCTGTTCAATTAATGTAGTAGTATGTTGTTGGAGCTTAGCTTGTTAGGCTTCCAACTAGCTAATAAAATAGTCTGTAGAGATGAAATATCCTGTTGGTAAACGTTTACCTAATTCCATTAATTACCTAATTTTGTGGATCACAAAACCTATGGTTTGGTTTCTTATTACCAACCGGATAAACCTGGCCGTAATTAACCTACGTTGTTTTTTTTTTTTTTTTTTTTTTTTTTTCCAGTTTCTTTTCAACTTGGGTTTTCCCAAATATTTCTTAATTACGGTTAGGAGTTCATCGCCACCTAGCGTAAATTTGTCTTACGGTTGGTTAGGAGGGGAAATATCCAACCGTAAATCGGTCTGAAAAAGAAAAAAAAATTCAATATTTTGCGTACTTTTAACCCAATTTGGTTTCTCTTTATCATATAAGGATCCACCTACTTTCTCACTGAAATCACTTGAGTAAATCAAAATTTAGGTTTTTTTTAATTTAAAAAATCCGTTTTAAATAAGGGTTGTTTAGTCATTATAAAATTATTTTAGATAATGAATTTTTAAAATTACTTATGGATAACCCGTTTTTGTCTTATTAGGTGACGCCCCTCTATTTGAATGTGACGCCCCAATAATAGCTTTCTAGAACAATGACAAATGATTTTGTTGTACAAAAAAAAAACAAATTCGTGGGTCATGTTTGTTTTTTGTTTAGATCACAAATGACGAGTATTTAGATTTTGTTATTACAAACTCTTGACTAGAATTAACCATGAGAACTCTCTCAAACATACTGCCTTCTTCTGAGTTAACATGAACAAGTGGAAGAAGTTTCTTTCCGCACCCTCTACTGATCTCTCGTTACACAAAATTCACTTTTTACACGAAGTTACTAACATGCCATTGACAAAAATTTAAAACTTGGTACTTGTTAAGACGGGGAAGGATCCAATGACCTGGTTAGAACGACATTATTACAAATGGTGATGAATTTGAACCTAAATTTTTGGTGACATATTCTTCTTGTTAAAGCTCTGCACTCCAAATTTAAGTGCATTTCGAGACGTATAAGATCCATCTACCATTTTGGATATCAGTTGTTGAAGATTAACGGTTGAAATTAAAATTTGTGGTTGGTAAAGTTTCGTATTGTGCAATACTCTCATTTTTGTTAGGAATGTAGAACTTTATAAGAGGAACATGACACCAGGAGATTAGCTTAATTTAAATTCATCGCTGTTTGGATTTTGTAAAAAGAGTGGCGTCACCATGTCATGTTAACTATGTCATCTGATCCTTCTAAACCACATATATAACATGTTTTTTCTCCAAAATTTTTGTTCTTAAAAGAGTAGAAAATGGAAGTATAATGTATAACACATGTTTTCCTCTCTCTTTTTTTTCTTTTTTTTTTGAAGAATGAATTTTATTAATAACTAGTTATTTCACGTAAGTATGTGGCACCCATAAAATCATTTAATAGAATTTGATTTAAGAAAAATTGGGTTTGCCTGGTCTCAGATTGTTGTTGAAAGATTTCTCGTTTGACTGCCATCTGTTGTGTGATTGGCTAGGTCATCTGCTATCTTGTTTCTTTACTATAGTTATGCTGGATAGCGCAATGTAGTGATTGGCGTATTCTCTGCTTTATTTCAGCGACCATTCTTGATATGTACCAAAGCGATGTAGTGGGAGAGGCTATGATTCACATGAGGTTTTCTGAATCTATCTCGAAAAGAACCTTTGATCATTTTCTTTCGGTCGCGGTTCTAGAGGCCAGTAGCATGTCCTAGGTTTTAGCTAATTAATAGAGCAATTGTAATTCCTAGTGGTTGTGCTAACACCGTCACTGTTCTCATCTCAGAATCCCTGTAGATGAAACCTGCACCTGCAATTCTTGGGTATCCCTAATAGACACATCAATGTTGATCCTAATCTAATCCAAGTTAAGACTGCACGAGCCCACTGATATGATAGCTGTTTTTCTTGTACCACTTGATGGTATAATAGTCGGTGGAGTGCCAGGTGCCGCAGGAGGTAAGGTCTCCTTTGTCCAAGAGTACTCTTGTTGTTATTTTAGAGCCTTAATTATAATGCCTTCCAGTGTTGCTTGTTTGTGGCGGTATGTTAGCTCATTTCCGGCTATCCATAAAGACCAGAATAAAAAACAGAAGGAGGTAATGGTTGAGGTTTGGGTTGTCTGTTTTAACAGTTGTGGAATGTTTGTTTAAGGAGTTATAACGTTTGGAGAAATGTGGTTGGAATTTAGGTTGTTCGAAAAGCGAGTGCGGAGGGTGTTCCAGGTTGTAGGTGATATTGGGTAGTAGAAGAGCAAGTGTTAAGCCGATTCTGGATCATATTGGGGTTAGGTTGAAGTTGGTGAGTTGGATGTGGTTTAGGGCAGAGAAGGTCAGTAGGCCCTTATTAATTGCTTTTTACAAGAAAAGATGATTTTTTGGTGGACGTGGTAAGGTCCAAAATAATTTTGTGACTGGGAGGGGGTTGTGAATAGGTTGTTGAGTCTCTTGGCTTAGGCATTTGTATCTGGATGCAGTAATATACTTTCCATATTTCGAATGTGCTAGATAATCGTGTCATGGGGGCTGTCTTTGGAGAGGTGGATCTTTATGATTTTTTTGGTTATAGATGGGGGAGTTTGTTTAGTTTATCATGTATCTATTATGAAAAAGAGAATCAATGATAATGCCGGATAGGATAGTAACGTACCGGATCGTTGTCCGAAAAATGTGAGATCCAGTTAGCTTGGATGGGGATTGTTTAACCATTTGCAATGTGGTAGAAATTAAGTTGTTGGAAGGTAGATACGAGGGATTCAAATTATTTTCAATCTAGTTAGAGTAATTTAAAAATGGACATGTGTTGATGGTGGATTTTCGATGAAGGTTATATTCGTAAAATCACTTCAAGAATTATGTATTTCGGATCATATGGATGTCTTCGCTTTCCGCAAGAAAAGCGAATCGTAGTTCTATAATCTCAATACATGACGGCAATATCAGATCCTCTTGCTTAAGAACCCTCGACATTCCATGTATCTCAACAATACATGATGGCAATATCAAAGCCTCTTGCTTAAGAGCCCTCGATATTCCATGTATCTCGATAATACATGCGACAATATCAAAGCCTCTTGCTTAAGAGCTCTCGAAAATTCAGTGTCCCTCCTCTCTCCAGAATTAGTTTTTTTTTATCTAATGCTTAGTCAAGCACTAATTTGAAAAAGCGGGGGTTTAACAACCACACCCAATATTTCGTTTCGGCAATATGTATGGACTAACTCCAATATATTTCCAAGAGAATCAACTAGACAGTCAGACTCAATCAATGAATATACATCCAAGAGTTATATCTCTGTTTCTCAGCAAATCAAACAGATAGAAATCCGCGAGCCTAATTATTATGAGAAACAACTTGAACGGTACCAAAGACCAATGTTCAAGTGTCAATCAATTTATATAACCAACCAAAGGTTGGATTATCTAATTGATCGAACTACGCACAACCTGTGATATTTCAATTATATAGAAAATATAATGCGGAAAAGAAATAACACAGACACCAGAAATTTTGTTAACGAGGAAATCGCAAATGCAGAAAAACCCCAGGACCTAGTCCAGATTTGAACACCACATTGTATTAAGCCGCTACAGACTCTAGCCTAATACAAGTTAACTTCGGACTGGGATGTAGTTGAGCCCTAACCAATCTCACACTGATTAAGGTATAATCGCGTTCCTTATGTGTCTGAATCCCAGCAGGACTCTACGCACTTGATTCCCTTAGCTGATCTCACCCACAACTAAGAGTTGCTACGACCCAAAGTCGAACAATTTATAAACAAATCAGTCTTACATAGAAAAGTCTATTGAATAGATAAATCTGTCTCCCATAGAAATACCTACGAGTTTTTGTTCAGTCTTTTGATAAATCAAGGTGAACATGAACCAATTGATACACCGGTCTTATATTCCAGAAGAACATCCTAGTAATATCAATCACCTCGCAGTGACTTAATTAACTATATGGTAGTAGAATAAGTTATAGCGGAATCACAAAGAATGAGACGAAGAGCTTTGTGATTACTTTTTATATCTTAACTATCGGAGATAAATCTTGAGCAATTCTTAGAGAAGATAGTACTCAATATGATTGAACAGAGTAAGATCTCAACACGCAACTACAGAGAAAATAGATGGGTCTGGCTTCAGAATCCCAATGAAGTCTTTAAGTCGTTAACCTATAATGGTTTTAGGAAAAACCTAGGTTAAAGGATAACCGACTCTAGTTGTAACTAGTATCACATAAGAGGTGTGGGGATTAGGTTTCCCAATTGCTAGAGTTCTCCCTTATATAGTCTTCAACTCAGGGTTTGCGACCAATGTTACCTTGGTAACAAAGCATTCAATATTCACCGTTAGATGAAACCTGATTTAAGATTTAATCTAATATCTTCCAACCGTTAGATTGATTTTAGCTTGTTACACACAAATGAAATATACTTTCATTTAGATATAGGTAACCGTACCTAAACGTGTATATTGAGTTGGCTCAATAACAGTTAACCAAAGTTAGTCATATGAACACTTTTCTCTAAACCTTGTTCATCTTAACACTTCTAGATCAATTGAATAGAAAGATTACTCAATAGACGTTCTATTCCCAGGGCATCTTCCTTGAGTTTAGCCTCGAGTAAGGTTAAAAATGAACAAACTACAACATTTTCCTCATGAAGAACCCTTAATTGGGAATCACAATCTTTTATCATACCAACCATCATATTGACCTTGTGATTCATCCTATTGATTTAAACTGCCTGGATTCTAACAAGTTTTAGAATCGCTGCACTCTCTTGGGCTGCTTCCCTTTCTACTTCAGAGTCAGACTCATCAGAAAGAAAGTCATGGTAACACAATTCAATACTTGTCTGTTTCGTAGGAACAAAATGTTAATCTATATGCGAGATCGACAAGTCTTTCCCTTTAATAGATTTCATAGAAACAGAACTTTTGTCTCTGGTGATGCGTTTGTCAGAGATAACACTACTGTCCATAGAGTCAGATTGCTACAAACATAGACTTATGAGGTCTTAAACGTGTTTTCATGCTCTGATACCAATTGAAAAAGCGAGGGTCTAATAACCACACCTTATATTTCGTTTCGGCAATCTGTATGGACTAACTCCAATATATTTCCAAGAGAATCAACTAGATAGTCAGACTCAATCAAAAAAAATACATCCAAGAGTTTTATCTTTTTTTAGCAAATCAAACAGATAGAAATCCGCAAGCCTGATTATTATGAGAAACAACTTGAACGGAACCAAAGACCAATGTTCAAGTGTCAATCAATTTATATCAACAACCAAAGGTTGGATTATATAATTGATTGAACTACGCGCAACTTTTGATATTTAAATTATATTGAAAATATAATGCGGAAAAGAAATAACACAGACACCAAAATTTTTGT